>OX401866.1:130000-381000 GCA_947859175.1 Gandaritis pyraliata | reverse complement strand
TAAAACCATACGAATTGTAAGACAATAAAGGCTATTCGCGGAACGAATCAAGAGAAGGCAATAAAGCAGTACGTAATGTTTTATCACTGGCTCACTGCTAGAAAGTGAAGTAGGCAAGCTTGGTAAACGTGCAAATCATTACGGCGACGTAGCAACCGAACCAATCTAAGAAACAGTAACCAATTTCTAAGCGGTAATAACCGCAAAGCCACAAAAACATGTGGACAAAAAGAGAAATGAAAAAAAAACGGTTGCCACGGTACGCCGGCCGGCAAGCTGGCCTTGGGCGGACGTGACTCATGCACGCCGAGCCGAATCGAAAAACACGCCATCGTCAATATCGTGACGATAAATCGACATACTCGATGTAAGCGCTAGATTGTTCAAACAAAGTTCACGGGTCGTGTTGTTGTTCCATTTTATGAGTTACAGCTTCTGATCCGGTTTTCTCGATTCGCAAATTTTAATACCTCTGTGTTTGGTATTGGTTACGAAACTGGTTACAAAACATAAGTTTTGACAGACGGTTTATCATCCTGATCAAAGAAGGCATCTTCGTCTTCAAGCTCACGGCTATTGTCGTAAGTAAACAGATTTTTTTTGGTGATTGGATAAGGAAGCCATACTAAAATTCACTCTTCAAATTACTAGAACAATCAGTTCTTATCTCTTTAGTTTCCGTACCTACTCATTTAGTTAAAACAAATAGGTACTTAAGTGTAAATATGGATACTTAAATTGTATGCCTCAGACGTCGTCGCGTCGGTATCTCATTGTTGTCTTTATGATATAATTATTTAAACATCGTCGTCTTATTTAATAAACATCGTATGATTTATTTATGACCCATTACCGCTATGAAGATAACTTTTATTCTCATAATGTCCTCTTTATTGTTTTGTATCTCTCCATCATCCGGAAACATTCTAGTTTTCAGTTAATGTGTCCCGTAGGTATTCAATTCAGTAAATAGTGAATAATCTTTTGTAAGAGTGTACCTACGGGCTTTAGGGAATCCCGCAAGCATCAACCTGTCCAAAAAGGTCTTTTAACAATAGAGTCCCTTATCCCTTCAATCTTCCGTCCCCTTTCTTACAGATCTCTTTTAATATCTTTCGTCCCTTTTCAAAGGCACCTAGCAACGAGTGGGTCGCTTCGCATGTGGAACGGTGACATGTCTCAACTTGTTTGTATACTCGGAGCGACCTGTCTCCAATTCTTTTTTTTTCTTTGTGTTCGCTCCTTCATGAGCTGACAACTTTACGCGCTCCTTTTTTACATTATTTACAGTTTTATATTTCAGCATCACTTACTTGTATAACAAAGCCACACAACCACTGAAATGTTATATAACTTGCTAAAAAGTTACATAACTTTCTTAAAATATTAGCCACAAAATGAAACCTTGATATCTAATACAGCTAAACAACTAAAATGGTATTCGCATCAGCCAAATTTCAATCGCGAAACGATAAAAACAGATTTTCTATATTCCAAGTGAAGTGGTCTACGAGTACAGATATTAATTAGCCTACTACATAATGCATTGGATTGCCTCATGTTCTGTTATTTGCCTATTTCGAACCACCAACACTTGTGCCAACATTGTCTTACCGATTTGAGTTGGTCACTTGTTTGGGTAGATTAGTATCTGCCTTAGTGTTTTGTATTTTGTCGTGTTTTATGGCTTATACAGGTTGATCAGTATTCACAACGCGTTCTGGTGTTGTTCCAAGTTTAGGCAACGACTAATTAGCATTTAAAGCTTTGTTTATGTCGACTTGTACACGTTGCCAGACCATTGTTAGTGCATTATATATTTTGCTTTATATAGCTGTCTGTAGTACCTACATTTAGTACCCATAATGTTTAATATTAGTAACGTTAGAAGATACACACAGTTTGCTCTAGAAAAAACTAGGTTCCTTAGGTTATCTTTATTATTTTTTTCGTAAAAATATATTTTCTGTTTGAAGTAAATATAGCTAAGTACTATTACGTTTTTTAGGATAATAATGTATTATGGTCGTTTACTTTGTAATATATACCTAATATGTAGTTAGGTATAATAAAATAACACGGTGTGACCTATACGTATGAACTTTTTGTAATGTAGTGTACATTTTGAATTACAATCGACAGCCTTTTTCTTTGTGTTCATGACAGATGGATTATCGAGTTTAATAAAATGTTGTGAAAATAAAAACTATTACAAAGTAGTTTCACAATTGGTTCTTTGCCAAAATAAATTTAAAAGGTGATAAAGGTTAAAGTGTTTATGTATTTCTCGATTTTTATGCATTTTACAGCTTCTAAAAATAAGAGTTTTATTTTAATCTAGACTACGGTTTGTACGTGTTTCTACGAAAATTAAAAAAAACATCAATAAACGTTTAACTTACCGTATTTTGTATTTTTATTTTAAAAAATCCCCCAGATTGTAGTAAGTAGGTTATATTAAAAGAAATAGTTGTATATTATTATATTTTTTTATTATAATTCTAAATTGGCTAAACGAATCCAAATAAACTAGAAGAGAAGATTGCAACAAAAGCCGAATGCTAAAAGCTAGTATTAAAGTAAAAAAATTGATCACGTTTTTGAGCGGCTCAAATAGGTATTGAAACCTGAAAAGTAGGTTATCAAACAGTAGGTAGGTTATCACAGTTCATTATGCTGATATGTGAGGCATTCTAGCAATTTAGATAAAAATACATTCCGATAACTGTTAGATAAACTCTTAGGACCTGATTTACCAAAATTGACTAAAGAACCTCTTTTTATTTTAATAAAAAAAATATCATTTTGATTTCGCTGAATTTCATAAAAGTTACAAGGGCTACCGTTTTGTAACTTTTATTTTATGACAATCCAATCCCAATGCTATTTTTACTAGATTTTAGTAAAAAAAACCTCTCTTATTACAAGATTGTATGAAAAAACTGAGTTTTATATTGTTGATTTTCGAAAAGCGAATTTAAAAACGCAGTTTTTGTATAAGAAAAATTGTTTGCGAGTCTCCCGCTAGAGGCGCTTATCGGGGTTTTATACAAAATTACATCGTAAGTCGCTTTTCGATATTCGACTATCAACAAAACTCTGACTACGAATGATGGGAAAGGACTAGAGGTGCTACGAAGCTGCTACGGAAGTGCTACGACCTTCTACGAGCTGCTACGAGTTAGCTACAGATATTGTGATCGGTAAAGATTATCTACAAAACGAAACTTGCGTGTTCAAAAATCAATACAAAGGAGCTCTATCGTCCTGTCTAGAGTGCGAGTTCGATTCTCGCATCGGGACAAACGCTTGCAAGTTGATAAGACTTAACGGTCTTATAATCGCCTCAACTGAAACACGTTTTAAACACGGCTTAAGATCGTATCTGTTTATTTGTCACGATGCTGATTAACTTTTGACAGAATTTGAGCAGCGATGTATGTAAGGCCGTAAATTGATCTTGGATTGGGTTTTTGCACACTGAACGCAGCAGAACCAGTGTGGCGTAAAGATAAAAAACTAAAATATATTCATATCTTTGTATCAGTTGCTCGAACAAAAATATAATTCCGTGCTGTGGGTCGTGGGTTCGATCCCCACTGTGAACAAACATTTGCGTGTGGCAAACATAGATGTTTGTTCTATTCCTGGGTTACTATCCTACTAATATTATAAATGCGAAAGTTTAGATGTTTGGATGTTTGTGTTTCAATCACGTCGAAACTACTGAACCAACTTGGATGAAACTTGGCATATATGTAGTTCGTAACCTGGATTGACATATAGGCTACTTTTTATCCCGAATAATTATCAGGATCTACAGGATAAAATGAAAAAACGGGATTAGCAGCGCCAATTATTAGCAAGAGGATGATGTCATGTCATGTCACGTCAACTTTGACAGGGCGTAGTACTACCTCTTTGGTCTAACAACTAACGTTTGACATTCGACTACGGGTTCAGTGTAATGTCAAGTTTCTCAAAGAAGTATCCGCTCGGTACACGCACAGATAATATACCTACTGTACACGAAAACGGTACTCGCGTACGAAGTCGCGGGTAACTACTAGTGTATTATAAACATAATGATTAAGTAGGTATTTACAAAAAAATATGTATTCTATCAGCAATTTAGTTCCCATATTACAAGCTTTGCTTAGTTTAAGACTAAGGGGTACATACATGCTGTCCATGTTTTTTTTTGTGGTGTAGTTTTTGTGACAATAATGTGAAAGCGCCTGATAGCCTCTATTCAAAATGTCCAAATGTCACCCTCACGGTACATTTGATGTTGCGTAGGGAGAAGGGTCACACTAGGGTGGTGAGAACGTCTCGGTGAATAGGTTGGCGCTTGGCAGTAACGAGATATTGCTAGGATGGAGAAATCGATATGTGTAAAAATCATAGGACCATTTAGGTGATTCTAGGTGCCAGTTCCACGCGCCCAGAGCCTGGAAGGACGGGAAATAAACTAGGGTCTGCTTCCTAGCCTCGCATTGTATGATCTATCATACAAAGAAATACATTAAAATGAATTAAAATGAAGCGACAGTATGGTGCCATTTCAAAGTCAAAGTCAAAATTTCTTTTTATTCAATAAAATCACAAGGATCATTTAGAATCGTCTTATATAACTAGGTGATTCTAGGTGCCAGTTCCACGCGACCAGAGCCTAGAAGAACGGGCAAGAAACTACGGCCTGGTTCCTAGCGTTTTTTTGTATGATCCCTTTTACAGAGATACATAGAACACAAGAATAGCACTGACATTGCAAGTCGAGTAGTTAGCTGTCGATGGGTGCTAACCTAGCTATCAACATGATATCATTTTAGATAGTGATTTTATTGATTTAAGTTGTTTGTTGAACTGGAACACGATAGATTTCAAACAACACGGGAATATTAATTTTTCTTATACAAATAGCACCGATAACTTTACAATGATTTTATTAAGAAAAGTGACATCAATCAGAGCGCCGCCCACCTAATGTCAAGCGGTCTCCTGCTAGTCGCAGAATCTAAGCCTTCCAAACATTTGTCCCGCTCTGAACGTCGAACCTGCACCTGTGTCCCAGCTGCGTTACAGAAGTCATCAAAAATGTTTATAAGTTTATACATAGCCTACCGTGGGTTCGAAATTACTGATATTTTCGGCCATTTGAACTGATTTATCGTGTTATTCTGTGCTGTCATTATAAGGGTAGTGGGAGAGGAGGGAGGTGGAGGTGGAGGGGGGTGGGGTGGGGTGGTTCATAGGGGGTGGGGGAGGACGATTAATAATCACTCGGCAATCAGGGCCGAGTGTTTTGTTCGGTTGTGCGAAAGGGTTCCAAATATTAGGGGAGCAACGAGCATTCATCGTGTTCATAACTACCATGCTAGTTTGAAGTTTAGCGGTAGGTACTTTAGCACTATTATCTACCGGTATCGAGTCTGTAGTGGTGCTGTTAGCAATACTTAAAAACAGTTATGGAAAAACCGATGACATTACAAAGACTTTTAAGAGTAGAGCAAGCTGATAGCCCACCTTATGTTGAGTGAGCGGTAACCTCTGATGCCTTATCTCATTATCTCACAGCGAGGCAATTGAGGACGTGTCTTGTGAGGCAATGCACTACATTCGTAACTCTGAGATTTAACGGATGTGGGAATAAGGCTCAATATATTCGTCCTGAAAATTCGTTCTAGAGTCAAAGTCAAAGTCAAAATTTCTTTATTCAATAAAATCACAAGGATCATTTAGAATAGAGAGCTTAGAGTTACCTTTTCTATGCCACGAAGTGAATTTTTAACGATGACTGTAATGAGGTACCTTTCACAAAGCGTGCAATCATCATGCCGTCGCAAATTGGAATTATTCGCATGTTTTCGTCACAATGTGCTTCATTCACAATTCAAAACCTATTATTATGGGGTCTCCACCTTTCACCCATTCCAACCACACAGAATAACAGAATAGTTACCACGATGTTGCTATGCGAACAAAGAGGACCGCAGACTATCAAACAGTTAGTACCAATACGCCACAGATTACACAATAGTTTCTACGTATGGCTTACAATAATGTGAAAGAGTTTCATCACAGAATAGCATAACAGTTATTGCGTTGTTGCTATGCGGACAAAGAGAACTACAGATGAACAAACAGTACCAAAGCGCCACAGACTACGCAACACTTTCTACATGGACTGACACAGCTTACAACATAGTACAAGCCACAGAATACATAATAAGCAGTTACAACGCTGTTGCTATGCGAACAAAGAGGACCACAGACTATCAAATAGCTTGTAACAACGCGCCGCAGGTTACGCAAGAGTTGCTATAGGATTGCCGCAGATTACAGCATAGTTGGTAGGAAAAGTTTTGGGTAGCAATAGCTACTGTTCGTATTTGTACTGTTAGTTGAATTTCGTGTTCGATCATGCGCGATTGCAGTTTCATGACGAAGCGATTTGGATCACGAACTCAATTCTACTAAAAACTAGTCAGCTAACGCAGTTTACGCAGCTGAGTCGCTTTTCAACCGTTTTTAGGTTATTTCGTATTGTATTTACTACCAAACTTGTCAGCTAAACCGTATCTTCATCGATAGTTGGAACTGAATAGAATGTTACATTGATTTATACACAATGTTACTATAGGTTTGAGCTATGTTTAGGAAACGATAATAATTTATAAGTTAAAAAACTGGAAAACCGACTTCAACTCGACTACCAGCTTCATCATCAGATGATGATGACGATGATGACAGTTCATTGGGAATGTTCTAGTCACTATAAACACCACATAAAAGTCACAGGAAAGCAAAATACGCAATTTGGTGCACGTGGTTGGTGTTGATTCTTTAGAGGAACAACTGGTGGGTTTTTGCTTTTCTCCAATTAAATGCGGTTTGAATGTACAAACTGAGTTTATTGACAAATTTAGAAAAATGTAAAAATTTAGGTGTGCACCACAAAGGGTCCATCGTTGCTAGCAGTAAAATGGTAGGCGCTACGCCGCAACTTGGCATATTGCATCGTTGCTAGCAGTAAAATAGTAGGCGCTGCGCCGCGCCGGGCATATTTTTTTCAGTTATTTCTATTTATAACCCAAACTACTCAACCGATTTTGATGAAAATAAAATGGGACCAATCTGAAAGTATATCCTTTCAGATGAAAAAAGAATTTTTGAAATCGGTTCATAAATGACGGTGTTCTGAGGTAACAAACATTAAAAAAAAAAAAAAAAAAAAAAAAAAAAAAAAAAAAAAAAAAAAAACAACCGAATTGAGAACCTCCTCCTTTTTTGAAGTCGGTTAAAAAGAAAACAGAAAGTAGTTGTATGTATGTTTTTCAGGCTGAGTTAATAAAAAAAACATTTTTTTTTCATTTTAACAGAAGAATTTTGTTGATAGCTAATAACTTCTCAAAGTCAAAGTATATTTATTGCTTGAAATACATGTTGAAAAGATGTCAATTAATTAATTAAATAAAATACCTAAGTACTTACTAAAAAAGTTAAAAGAAAGGTTTCGAAAAAAACCTTAAATAAATAAAAAGTTACGTGTCGTTTGAACATCAAGGAAAAATACTTAATTTAGTAAATTGCGTCAATTAAATTATCTTTGGTCGGCGAGCTCGGAGATAATAATAACAGAAATAAAAAAACCTTTGAGCACTTTATGTTTACCTAAAATTATTCCATTTTCCTGCCATTTTACAAAAGCGAAATGTATTTTATTACCAACGCAAACTCATTGGAGTATTTCAAATTGTGAACGACAGAAATGTTTTTGATTGCATTTCGGAAATAATTGTCAATTACTCGTCATTCAATCTTTCGTTCAATTATGGCGGAATCGAACGAAATGCGTGCTTATATCGACTACCCCAGCCTCCCTTCATTTGTACTGGGGAGACAGGTGTCGCATACCGAGGGCCCGCAATGAACAAACATAACCAAAGTCAAGGTCAACGTATTCTGAATTCAATTAAATTCTAAGGGCGGCTTGCACCAGAATCACTAAAAGTGTTTAACAGCTAAATAGATTAAAATCTGACGTATTTGTATGACTTGACAACTCGCTAAATACTATTTAAGAGTTAAACGCGTTTAGCGATTCTGGTGCAAGCCGCCCTTAGGATCACTTTAAAAGTAACTTAACTAGATTTAAACTAGGGTGATCTAAGCCCCTAAAAACTTACAAAAAGTAGAGTTATAAAATGGTGTAGTCCGCTGTATTCTTTAAATTTACTCCTCAATCTTAACTAATTCTGACATCTACTTTCACTGATTTTGAAACGAATTGGCACAGCGTTATGGTAGTAATCAGCCTGCAGCCCGGCAAACCGATCGGTTGGCTAAGGCTGGCTTCAGTGTTGCTATGCAAGGGGAGGTCGGGGGGGGGAGGGGGGGGGGGGGGTGACAGATGTCAATTTATTTTTATTTTTCACGCGCCGTTTGAGCCGAGATTGGTCCGAAATTATTTAAATTTCGAACACTTAATAATAATGGCTGTACTTTTGGTTTTTTTTTGTGATGCGAACTAAAAATATACAGTTAAATAAATAAATAAATAAAATAAATATTCATGGACTTTACACACAACGCCCTCTAGTCCCAAACTAAGCAAAGTTTGTGATATGGGAACTAGATGGCTGATAGAATACTTATATATTTTTTTTACATACTTATAATACTTAGTAACACCCAGACATAGAACAAACATCTATGTTTTCCACGCACACATGTTTGTTCACAGTGGGGATCGAACCCACAGCACGGAAGGCAGAGCCATTACCGACTGAGCTGTGACGCCTGTCAGTTATTATTATTGTTGTCTACTGTTAAATTATAATAATTAGTCATCATATTAGAAAACTTACAGCATTGTTTATGAACAAAATATATTAATATGTTTTGCATAAAAGCAGTTTATAAAAATGTTCTTTCTTAGTAACAATATATATATATATATATATATTCCATGGTGCTGTTGCTATGCGGTCAAGGTCACGCGCCAACTAACAGCCCTAGCTCTAGGGGTGGCAGTTGACAAAGAAGCCTTTAAAAATGGTTGCACAAACAGTATTGGTAAATTGTTTTTTTGCACGCCATAGTTCATAGTCCATGTTTCGATCTAGCGAATTTAATATTGGATTTTTCGAACTGAGAGAATGGTAGAGATGATTGTAGAGATACGCTACTGAGACTAAAACATATTATATCAACTGTACAGTTAGAAACATAAATTGGTCCGGTGGTGGTCTAGTGGCAGCGATCCTAAGATCGCAGTTTCAAATCTAGTCGTGCACCAATAGGTTATTCTACTCCGAAAAATTATTTATTATTAAGGGGATATTTATTACGACTGGGCTGAGGGAATAGTATAGGTGCTGGGCAAGCCTACTTCATCTAAATCCTGTCCCAGGCACTGCAGCGTCCTGTTCATAGAGGCGTGGCTAAAAAGTGGCTTCTGAGGCTCCATGCATCATCTAGATTAAGTAGATTAATAGCCTAATTATTATTATTTTTATGTTTTATTCTTTAAGTGAACTTGGTTAGAGATCTAGGTTTTATCCATGATATAGACCAGAGTAACTTATCAACTGGGCCCAGTCCAGGTGGCCTGAATGGGCCCAGTTAATAATTCCATCATAGAGTGACGTTAGTACTTAGTACTAAGTGAACTAAATGGTTGTTAGGTGTGCATCTACAACGATTAGTTAGCGAGCTGGTGCGAATGACCCAGCTGTTACCAGTGGTAGCAAATTGCTACCACCAATCTAACGGTAACCGTTCGATAGCTACTGAAACCAGCTAGTGTAGTGATAGCTACCTAGCAACCTCTATCGAGATGTAGAGACCACAAGACGGACACTATGTTTAAAAAAAAAAATTTTAGTCGATTATTTTCTTACAAGCACTTGTTTAAAACGTAGTGCAGTAAATTAATAAATATTGGGTAAGAGTTAGAGTCAAATGAAAACATGAAATAATAAAAATAATTACTTGGGTAATATTGATTTTCAATTTTAATAAGCAGGTTAGCATTTTTGAAAATATTATTTGAAAAACTAGTGAGCAGAATAAGCAAATGAGTTGAGAGGATATTTTGCGGTATTTCCTAGTCTCTAGTCTAGACTTTAAAATCAAATGCAAGTACTTTTTTAGCATCTTGGTCACACATGTAACGCCATCTCAAAATGACGCGGCACGACTTGTTTTGTAAAATACCTAGTTATTGAAAAGTCCGGTTGGCATGTGGTTTCATGCACAGATTTAGAAATATAGATATTCGGAGCAATATCATAACTAATTTACGTACTTATACTTACACATAGCAACAAAATATTAGT
This sequence comes from Gandaritis pyraliata, assembly GCA_947859175.1. NCBI lineage: Eukaryota > Metazoa > Arthropoda > Insecta > Lepidoptera > Geometridae > Gandaritis > Gandaritis pyraliata. The sequence continues at coordinate 370,657 of OX401866.1, read as the reverse complement.
AGATAATCTACACATGGAAGATTTGCGGAACTTTCCATTCCCAGTAAGCAGGCAAAATATTACCTGGAATCTGAAATAACGAGTGTTAAGTATTGTTTAAAAAAAGGTGTATTTTAAGAACATTCTATTTTTACATAATCACCTGATTTCCAGGAAAACGCTCTTCCCCAGTTGGGGAAAATTAGTAGATTTGGAAATAGATTTTTTCCGTGACGTGACTTAAACCTCCGTTGAATCGTACCCAAACTTAGAGTAGGTACTGTGCTAGGTACACTAGATACTACTACTAAGTACCTAAGATATTTGAGGGATGGTACAGAGCCTAAGATTCGCAGTCACGAAATTTTAGTTTTTGAACCATTCAGAACGCCTCTACTGATAGAGATTTCGATTTTTTTTTTTAGATCGCAAGAAGATCCATTGAGTTGGAATCGGGGCATACGCAGCGTATGAAGCGTCAGTATTTAGAATCTACATACGCAGGTATGCCGCTCTAGTGGACACTGTACCTTATGTGGTACCATAGAAATCAATACAAAGCAACAAAATATCGTGTCGCTCCGTGCGCTCCAACTAAATAATACTCTTCGTGAATGTCGGGTCGGAGGCTGTAAAAGCATCCAGTATAAGTAACTGTAATCTGTTACCCTCCATCAAGGCTTGTACAGTGGGCGTGTTTGTTTGTTCGTAATTTTAGAGTGTTGCCGTCAACTTGCACGCTAATTACATACGCTGTGGGAATCGGACTGGTGACGAGTGAAAACTGGTGATTTTGTAGTTAAGAAAATTAACCGTTATTGTTGCCAAAACAATTAGATTCATGAACAATGTGAAGATTCCTATCAGATCTTTAGGTTGGTAATTTTTGAGGATGTGGTCTGCAGTAGTTTAGATACCTAACAGTCAACCCCACTGTAAATGATGATGATAATTTCATAAAGCTACCTTACAACATTAAATTACATTATTCTGTGATAAAACGTACACTTTTAATTTTGTTTTTCAAATTGAGTCCTAAAAGCTTCAGAAAGTAATAAAAGTAAAAGTTATTGAGAGCTAATAAAAACATAGTCTAAAGTTCTAAAAATATGATGCACTGCACTTCTGGTACTGATTGTAGGAAAGCATAAGTTACCTTTGAATTCATAAACGATATACAGAGGTTCCCCGTTCAACCTCTGTTTACTATTTCAGGGAGTAAGAGCCTCGCCCAGACAAAGGAACGAAGACACGCGAACCACACCAGGCAGAGAGCGCTACGTCTTTCATTATTCTGGTCCTAACTTTATCCGCTGCTGTAATAAGGCCTCCCAGATCTAGGCCTCCTTCCTACAACCCGCATTCGAAACTTTAGGATAAGCACCACATGCATTAACAGCACGCGCCTCTCCTGGCAATGTTCTTTGACCCCAGATCACGAAATACGTTTATCAAAGAATGAAACTCAGCTACAACTCCGGCAAACGATAAGTCATCATCATCACTCATCATTACGTGCGCTGAACAAAGGCGATGCTGACGCAATCCCTTATGTGTGGTTGCCAACCGCGCGCACGCACGGATTCAAACCCGCTCTTTGCATAGCTCCGGTAGGTAGTACCGTATGACTCATTTGTTTAATTTCAGTAGAATATTGAATTTATTATGTGTGAGACATATTTCAACATCAACTACATTTATGTGCTTTGTTGTCAATCAATAATTTATTTAAATAAATTCGTTTCTTTTTTGCACAGTTTAGCTATTACTGAATTTTGTATTTTTTTTAATAAGCCTGTGTAAAACTTGAATTTTAGTCGATTCAATCGACAGTAAAGGAAGAATTACATCAATAGGTATTTAATTACTCGTAAATAAGTATCAACCTAATAAATTGTATTCTTTTCCGTTCCATGTGACTTTGCAAATAAATCTACGTTTTATTTCCTTTTTTTTATACCGGTAATTCAGAAGTTTCCGGTGTAAAGTAAAGCCAAAGTTATAAATTTAATAAGCTGATGAAATGATTATGAAAAACGTGCCTCCAGCGTTGACTCACTGGCTTGTTCCTACTCTGTGGCACTGCTGCATGCGCGTGAGCATGCGGCTCAAACGTCATGGCTTTCTAACTCCTAGTGGCTACATAGTGGTGTCAAACGAATGAAAAAGATGACCGGAGTGGTTCATAAACAAAGACGCTGCGGTACGTAAACCTAACGCATTCGAGTTGTATTGCGCGTCAACGCCAGCTCGACTGCCGAACGTTGTAGCTTCACCGCGCAGTGTGTCTCAGATACGCTAGCGTTACGATAAAAACGTTGTATAAGTTCATTTCACTAAGGCCTGTTTCACCAACTCTGAGTATCGCTATGCGTCAGATTAAAATATACCCACCTTGTCTTTTGATGAGTCTAAAGTAAGGACGGAGATATTTATACCTGACGTAAAAGCGTAATGAGATGATGTAATAGCTAGTATTTTTTTAAGCCTCCTATAACTATTTTCAGTATGAATATGATGTTCTTTTTGTTTGTGGTCGATTTCCAGTTCTTTTTAAAAGAAGAGGGCAAAGGCCCAGCAATGGAAACTTGTTGCAAAAATGTCAATCAATTTATAAGTCATTTTTATCATTTACGCGTAGCGGTAAGGCTGATAGGAACTCGTAGAGTAATTCTATGTGATCCTTGTGATTTTATTAGGTAAGTACATAAAGAAATTTTGACTTTGAGTAGAGAAAGGTAGAGCTTTCTAGAAAATACTTTCTTCCCTAAATTATTTTTGAAAAATATTGTAACAATATTTAAAATGAGCAGAGAGGTCTAAATTCTTAGTATTTCCAAAGGTTAAGTAAAAAAATAAGAGTTCGTAATGAACTCGAAAAAGTGCTTAATAATACCTCTGGCATTGCCGATGTCAATAGGTGACGGTAACTGCTTATCATCAGGTGGGCCTTAAGCCTGTTTGTCTATATACAACATAATATATTTTTAAACTGATGATATTATTGATAACTAGCAGTTACCCGCGACTTCGTACGCGTCTACAGTTTCCGTGTACATTATATTATCTGTGCGTGTACCGAGCGGATACTTCTTTGAGAAACTTGACATTACACCTCATTACACCGAACTCGTACCTACTGGAATGTCAAACGCTAGTTGTTAGACCAAAGAGGTAGTACTACGCCCTGTCAAACTGACGTGACATGACATGACAATGAAATCCTCTTGTCAATTGGCGCTGCTAATCCTTTTCGTTCATTTTATCCTGTAGATCCTGTTAATTATTCGGGATAAAAAGTAGCCTATATGTCAATCCAGGTTACGAACAATATATATGCCAAGTTTCATCCAAGTTGGTTCAGTGGTTTTGACGTGATTGAAACACAAACATCCAAACATCCAAACATCCAAACATCTAAACATCCAAACATCTAAACTTTCGCATTTATAATATTAGTAGGATAGTGTAAGTAATTAGCCTGCTTCTCGAAGACCCTGACAAGTTGTAGAAGTCTACGAGCCCACGGTCACGTATACTGCATTAAGGTAATGGGCGCGGTTATTGCATTCAGCTCTATCTTCCAGTCCAGCTAATTGTTGGACGTATACGACTATAACGACTGCGGTGATTTATAAATAGAGTAAGTATTTAAAGATTTTTATTTTATACTCATTATTAGAGCAATTTAAAAAAATCTGACAGTTTATTTTGACAAAAATGAACTGCAAAGTTGAACTGCAAAGTTTTAAATCATGGTCAGTTCATACTAACTCATAGTTATTCTGTGACTAAATAGTGTCATTATGACGTCATTTGATGTGTTTTCGCGCATATTTTGCTGTCAAGTGTCTAAAAAGAATGATCACGTGGTACAAAATTGTTCCACGTGACCTAAAGAAATTACACTGGGCAGTGAAACATAACTTAGCAGCAAAAGCAAAAGATTGGCATACGGGGGCTGATTTGTATTTAAATACAAAATGTAAACTGGTTTATACTAGTTCATACAAAATATGATCATTATTACAAGCCATATAATATTTTTTATTGAAGTCGCTAAGTAACATGATCATTGATATTTTATCTCAATAAAATTCGTGCTCAATCACTAACCAATACAATTACGTAGGTAGGTGTACGTGATCGTTACCCGCCCACGCGTGGAACTACCACGTAGAGGTACAGATACATGAATACGTCACTGAACTCTCTGATAACAAACTAATCTATGATTTTTGACAGTGAGGAGAAGCAGGTTCTTTCAAGACCAACAGCGACTCTATAATAATATTCTGATGACAACTTTGTCGGCTATTCTAGCTTTATATAGCCCTCAATCATCAAAATTCATCCCTTTATATCAGTCTACTGCTGGACGTAGGTCTCTTCCAAGAAGTGCCACTGAGCTCTCTTCTTTTGACAACTTCTTCTTCTTCTTTCTTTTTTCTTTTGACTGAGAACAAACATTTGTGCGTGGAAAACATAGAGGTTTGTTCTATGTCTGGGTGTTACTATGTATTATAAGTATGTATTTACAAAAAAAAAAGTATTTAAGTATTCTATCAGCCATCTAGTTCCCATATCACAAGCTTTGCTTAGTTTGGGACTAGAGGGCGTTGTGTGTAAAATCCACGAATATTTATTTATATTTATTCTCATCCAGTGTTAGCGCTACATTTCGCAGATCGTCGCCCCTCTCGCCGGAGGGCGTCCTACACTACACTTGCCTAAAAGCGGTCTCCACTCAAGTATTCGTTTGCTCCAACGGTAGTTCTACAGAAAACATAGCTGGCCCTAATTCAACTTGCTAATCCTCTGAGCTATGTCGACCACATCAAAATGAATAAGACCATAACAGTTTAATAGTCTTATTCATAGAGGTCTCCTATAGTTTCTGCTTCTTCTTTGAATTAGACCATGTTTTAAAGCCGCTCTATAATTACAGGAGATTGAATTGGTTTAAGAATTATAATCCTAACTTGCGTCCATGATTGAACTCCTGTGGTACCCCGAGAATCCAATCCAGGTAAGCGGAAGTATCAAGAGGTTAGTCAGAGGCAAAGGGATGCCGAAAATATAATGAAAGTTATCTTTTTGCCTAAAAAAAGATTTTATCACATGCGGAAACCAGTTTATATCTACTAATGTATTACAATACAACAAGGTAGTGCGGCGACGTCATTGTTACCAGTTTATTTAGATAAAATGTTATCACAAGCACCATTTCCTTACATATTACTATTGTATTATTAACACTATATAACATCTTATTTTTCAGCGTGGTTATTTTGGATGGGTGACTGCTAATGGCATGCTTCCGTGTAGCCTAGTCCACTGCATGGAAGGCTTCTTCAGGAATAGGGCTCAGGGAGCCATAAATAAATAAGTTTTCATGTAAGCTGTTATATATTGCACACGGTAGTCTCAAATACTGGCTATAATGATGCATTACCTCACAGAACACGTCCACTGAACACATGCTCTGTGATGCATTGCACTCCGCCCGTCACTCTGAGTAGTGATTGGTGGTGAAACAGGTGTAAATTGCCTATTTCACCATCTCATGATTAGGCTATCCGCTAGTTATAAATATCTCCATCTCTACTTTAGACTTGTCAAAGACAAAGATGTGTTTAGTGACGGAGTGCGTTACTCAAAGATGGTGAAACAGGCCCTTATAAGCGTTTATTATCTTAAACGTATATCTCTGACTCTGAGTGTGACAGTTAGCTACAGTATCTACCGCAATTTTAAATTCATTATATAAATTAATAATTTCAGAGGAAACAAATTGTAAACAACTTGATAATACATTAAACAACTAACGGCTTTTAAAGAAATAAAAAATAAATTATCATATCGACTAGATATAACCAGTATCTATGTAGATATAAGTACCTATCTACATATTATGTAGATACAAGTTATATCATAATACAGAACCGAGAACTGTATGTTTGTCGGTCAATTTATCGATAACTTGGTTCTTTAAAATAAATAATCATGGATATTTCACACAACGCCTTCTAGACCCAAACAAAGCAAAGCTTGTACTATGAGAACTAGAATGCTGATAGAATTCTTAAATATGTTTTTTTCCCGTCACGCAAATTTTTGTTCTCAGTGGGGATCGAACCCACGACCCATAGCACGGAAGGCAGATCTATACCGACTGAGTTATGACGCCCTGTCTAAAAACCTGCCCCGGGTTACATCTGTTGTTTGCTGATCTTGATGCTAGGCAGAGCCGCATGCGACGACTATCTTCTTCATATCGAGAGGTAACCGCCACCAGAGCATGAGTCACCACCACTCACCATCTTACTCAATAACGGATTCGGTTGCTACCTCGATTATCTCGTCTACTCTTTTCGTCATACGAATTAATACAGATGTTATCTAAGTTTTGCACTATTGCAGTCTTTTCGACATGTTTTTATAAATAAAATAGAATTGGCGAAATCACTAATGTAATGTTATTAGTCAAAAGTTTAGTTTTTACTTTTCCGGTCCATTTTTGGAAAACTGAAATAAGAACTCATTTTAAAAATAATACTTGCATTCTGATTTCATCAAACTTGCTATAAGCAAAATGAATTTGGTGAGACGAGAGGTAAATATTTCGTTTTTAGTAAAAATTAGTTAGTTGACTGATAAAAATAACCAGTTTACCAGATTATTTTATTATTTTCATTTGTGTTTTTTCTTCAACACTCTTCAGGAAATGCTACTAACTCGCATTTACTGATTTACGTATGTTTTCGTTTGAAAATGTCATTATAATTTTTCCGTTCTCTAACGATTGCAGAATATCAACATCTAGTTGAGCGAGAGCAGAGCTCAAGAATACCGTGTTTAGAAAAAGCACTTACAATAACACTGCTTTTTATCTCAAATCTATCAAATCTGTAATTTTCCATTCGCTCATAACTTTTCAATTTGTCGCAACATGTCAAATGTTTTGTAAACAGCGCGCCGCGGCCATTGTGTTTCCATTCTGAATGCACAGAGCCGTTGCTATGCACCCTGCATTGAATATTTCACACAGGTACAGTACGTGGTAGGAAGTCTTCAGACGGTAAGCCATATTCAGAAACACGGCCTTTCCTTACCCCTGCCCCCGTATGCCAATCTTTTGCTGTCAAGTTATATTTCACTGCCCAGTGTAATTTCTTCAGGTCACGCGGTACAATTTTGTACCACGCGATCATTCTTTTTAGACACTTGACAGCAAAATATGCGCGAAAATAAATTAATTGACATCATAATGTCACTATTTAGTCACAGAATAACTATGAGTTAGTATGAACTGACCACGATTTAAAGCTTTGCAGTTCAACTTTGAGATTGGAATCGTCCCCCAGGAATAAGGTAATTAGTCTACGCACCGCAGCATCTCAAAACTACATGATACGCAGATGCGGCCCTCTTGTATATAAAGGCACTAATTAGCTTCTGTCATTACATGTATAGAATTATAATTTAATCATTTAAATTATTATAATGATGAAATTCGTAGGACAAGCAAGAACTGCTATAAATAAAATACCTATTTGAATTCGAAACTCACAAACAAGTTTCAAGTTTCTTAACATTATGCAGATGCATTTTTATTATTAGACATAAAATCCATACGTTACGCATAATTATGCAGCCAGATATGGCGTCAAGCTAGACTAGAAAGCGTGCCCTGTCAAACTAGTTTTTTGACCATAATTTGTCTGCAACTTCGGTCTAGAAAATGGAAAGTTACTAAGTAAGTAGTCATTACTTACTCGTGTCTCTGGTTCACTTAAACGTCCTATACCTAATTATTTACTTTCTTTTGATAAATAGTGCTACATGTTCATTCCCATTCGTCCATCAGGTGGGACGAATGGGAATGCGCAACATAAATTACAATGTCTTCTTTTCTCGATTGCTATCTCTATTCATCTTTTAAAACTGTCGTGAATAATTCAGCGGGTGAGAACCAAATTAGCGTAAGTCCATTATTGCAGTTATTTTTTGAATTTTTAATCCAATCGAATCGGAATCGGATTATTTTCAAACGAAAGAAAAACGTACGAAACGTTTGTTTTAGGTTTTGGCACCATCATTCAAATAAGTAACGTGATCAACCACCTCGTGCGCTTGCAGTTAAACGTTTGCTCTATCTTCATAATACGAGTAATAACGGTATTCAGCAGGGGTATGCCAATCAAAGTTGAACTGCAAAGTTTTAAATCATGGTCAGTTCATACTAACTCACAGTTATTCTGTGACTAAATAGTGACATTATGACGTCATTTGATGTGTTTTCGCGCATATTTTACTGTCAAGTGTCTAAAAAGAATGATCACGTGGTACAAAATTGTACCACGTGACCTGAAGAAATTACACTGGGCAGTGAAATATAACTTGACAGCAAAATATTGGCATACGCGGGCAGAAAGGAATATTCTAGACAGGATGAAATTGCATCACAATCATCGAGCCATCTCTTTCCACAGATTAATTATATTTATCTGTTTCGCCAGACGTGTGCGATTCAGAGTCAAAGGCGATGACCCATGATAACTGTAGATCCGTTGTTGCATCACTTTTGGTCCAGCACACTTCAACACTTGAACTTTCTACGCAGACCAATAGTTTATGTATTGTGACGTGGAGTGACGTCAATGCTGTATCATTTTTGATTGAATTGCATAATGCTGACGACAGGAAACATAATGGCGTGATTGCAGTGAAATTGATAATCATCATGAGTCAAACACAGACGTCTTTGGTGTTTTATTAAGTCAAAGTTTCTTGTACTTATGTCATTTTATTGATCAAAACAATAACTATATACAAATGCTAATAAGAAAATAGCATTTTTAACAAAAAAAATTATTAAAATGAACTCTGAATTCTAAATGCTAGAGATAGAAAACAGAGTTCAAATCACCGACTAAGTTTATACAAAGTTTCTTTATTCAATAAAATCACAAGGATCATTTAGAATCATAAGCTGCTGATAATGATACTAAGTATCCTCTACATAAAGTTTTAACCGCACTTTTACCATTGTATAGGCTTGATAATTAAACCACGCGCCTAGATACCACGAGGACTAATGTGGGTTTAATTGTTTGTTTGTTATTGTTGCTGAAACTTGCTTGCGTTCCAAGAAAATGAAGGTTTTGGATTGGTTTAGGTTAGTTCTGAAGGTAAGCTTTTTGGATGGATAAATAAAAATTCTGCTCTAATCAGTTTTTTACACTCTCCGGAACTCCGGACTCTGAAAGACCTTTCCCTGATTGCAATCTCATCCGCAGAACAAAGAAATTGTAAAAGAATCCCTGAAAAGGGTTTTACAGCCTCAAATCAGCTGAGGCTTATCACTGAAACTCCCGTTTTCAGTGAAAATATTCTGAGCAATAAAGGAGCAATAACCCGCTAGATGACGCTGTATGGGCACAGTTGTCGCTATAAACCCGAGCACCTGCGCGAGGACATAAATTCCCGAATCATTTGTGTGATTGTCGGGTTCGGGGGTTGTTAGACGCGCGACTTTATGTCGTGGAACTGAAAATCGCAGTGGAAAAGTATGCAAGTACATCTACGTTAAAAATAAGAGCAAATGACGCTGCAACTGAAATATATTTAGTCGTGCGGAGTTTTAGAACTATGCTAGTTTTAAAAAACTTTGCTTCATTTCGTTTCCTTCCGTACTTGCAGCGCCCCTAACGGAACCTTTCAGCCTCCGTACTTATGCCAATCTTTTGCTGTCAAGTTATATTTCACTGCCCAGTGTAATTTCTTCAGGTCACGTGGTACAATTTTGTACCACGTGTTTGTACCATGATTTAAAACTTTGCAGTTCAACTTTGATTGGCATACATACCCCTGCAGGAAATACAAAAATGTATGGAAGTAAACAAAACGAAATAAAGTTCTTTAAAACTATCAAATCTTGTACTGGACCCCTTGAGTTACATCACTACGCTGAGAAATCTAAGCGAAAGATCTAGTGGGTTACGCAGGAAATATTCCCTAATCTTTTTTTTGTAAGTTGCCGGCAAAAAAGCTTTACCTGTGTCGCTCGTCCGCCGACCCAAGCGACCCTCCCGACAACTCCGGTATGATGCAATACCTCCGTCGAAATAACTCAGTCGCAGTATCTACCTACGCAATACCTCCCCAACGATCTACATTGACGAGAGGAGTAACGACCGTTCATATAACACGGCACGGCACCAACCATGATAACATTCACTGAATCGGAGGGTGCAGTACCTACGCTTCGAGGGTTAAGTGGTGATAGGGGATGCTGTTACTTGTGCAGTGTTATCAGCACTGATAGATAGATAGAAAACTATTGTACACCACAAGGAAATTGCATATTAGACGCAAAGTTCTGGACGGGCTTATCGCTGTGAGCGATCTCTTTCAGGCAACTATAATATATTTGAGTTTTTCTCACATACTCCTCTAAAATTTATTATCTAATGTATTGTAATTCTCCTAATTTTGGAGGTATAGTTTATCCAAAAATGTATTGTAGGGGTCTTTAGAGTAAGTACTTTATTTACTACTTACGAGTAGTTGTTAGTTGTATCGGCAAGTGAAAGGTCCATTAGCTAAATCGCTAAAGAAGACACTAATTCAAAATCAAAAAGGTTTAAAAAAAACACTTTAAATCGTCGTAAACTCGAGCTAGTTAAAAGACACAACAATATTAATGTTCACTCGATATTGTGTAGGTAGGTACTAGGACTACTAGGTAGGTACTAAGACTACTAGGTAGGTACTAGACATCGTATAAAAGCTTCTAGACACAGACAGTAACAAAGCGTTCGTAGAAAGTTCCATCCAGCTCTATCAATAGATCGCTATAGGAACCTACTATGATTCACGTAGAGCGGAAGACTGTTGAAAAATGTCAAATTAGTCACTATTAGCTGTGCTAATAACCACGTGGTGTTCTACAATAGTACATGCGCGCACGCATGTCTTCAGTATTGCACCATAGTCGAGTGTTGTTTGTCAGGCCCCAACATGTCTGGGTTTGATAGGAGTGTGACTAATAAGTTTACAATAAAAAATTATTATATAAGTAAACTGCGTGAATTAGGTACCTAGGTAGGTAGTTAATTTTGTGATAAGCACGTGGACTCCATGTTAACAAGTATAAAAAAAATTGAAAGAAAAGCAGGGTGAAATTAGAGTTCAGGAAATACAGAATTTTCTTGAAAATAATTTAGCCAAAGAATGGAAAGGTATATAATCGTTTAAATACTGTCATTTACTGTACCTATTCCCTACTTCCTGTCCTCCCTTATACCTAATCTACCTTTTGTGTACATATTATAAATATTGTAAATACTATATTAGTCATAATTTTCTTTGTGAATAAAGTAGACTTGCATATATTAAAAAAAAAGTATCCTATGTGTATATAAGTAGGTATGAATTATTTAGTCAGTCACCGGATATAGGTAAGTACTTATTGTATAGTGCCTGTGCCTATCACTACCTAAAATACCTTTATCAAACCGTCAATTATGTGTTAGTTCTTCGAAATCACCCGATATTCAACTGAAATCGATATCAGAATGACTCACAAAATGCCTAACTCAATAAAATCAATCGTGACAAATGCTGAATTACACAGATGGTGAATTCGATGACAAATGATTATTAAAAAACTAGTAGGTAAATATGACCACCCTACGCTGCATGTACCTAATATACCCCTTCAAACAGCAGGATTGTTTATATATTAGGGGTTTTGTGTATAATTTTTATTTCTACAATGCTTATCGTCGCTGTCAGTCCCATTGGTATTACAAATGTCATGTTTTCAGGAGCCACAGAAAACATTAATTTAGTTGGGACTAGAGGGTGTCGTGTGAAATGTGCATGGATATTTATTTATTTTACGACTAATATTCGTATATATACAAATATTAGTCGCAAAATAAATGCTAGGGTCGTAATTAATACCTAACATAGATGAGTAGGTACCTATTTGATTGCGTTAATTGGAACACATTTATTGGACAAAGAACCAGATTAATCTGACAAGTAAGTACCTACCTATCTTCACTAAATATTGGCTCAGAACAGAATGTACTCTACTGTGACATTATTTCATGAATATCGTATGATTCTATTTGAGTTTGGCAGATAAGAGTTTTAGGCCGAGCTGTGTAAACCTAATAACATTTTAGGTAGGTATAAAAGGGTAATTATTCCACTTTTACTTATTTTGGTTATGAATATTATCATATCTCATTGTTGACTGACTATGTTTAGTTGCATTATTTGATAATATAGGGACAGAAAGAATATTATAAGGATATACAAGGCTTACTCAAAATACTCTTAGCAAAAAGGGACACCTTTTCTGCCAATTTGTACCTGTTATATTTTTATACAGAGAGTTACCAGAGGCTACGTGACGTGACAAAGGCCAGGGATTTGGATTCCAAATCAGGATAAATTTTTGATGACGTCAGTTATGCTTTCCAGCGCAACGCCGATATTTTGAGGTAAGAATAAACTTTTTATGCATAAGCTTAGCTTGTTGTTCCCTATATGAAATACTTTTACATTGTAAAGGAACGTACCTTTACAAAAAATTACAGTTTTTGAGAAAAAAACTTGGCCTTCACAAAACTAACTGAAAGAAGAGCCAACCAGATGTTGAATCATCAATCGCAAATACCTACTGTAGGTACAGTACAGGGACCTGACTACTGACCGTCCTTTGTGGTGAGCTGTGACGTCACCCACAGAACTGGGTGCCAATGAGTCTGCGACCATGCATCACAACCGTTACCACAGAAATGAGCTCTAACGTTTCTGTTTTAAGGCTCAAAATTATTCGTAAGCTTACAATACAGCTCGGCGTAGATACGTGCTATGTCACATTGCGAGATTATGAGCTTTATTTCATTGTGATATGAGCTATGCAGTGTGTTGTGTACCCATGGCCCATATGCAAGCAATCAGTAGATAAGTGCCCACTCTATAAAGGGGTCAGCACGAACAAATCCGACAGCAGCCGCGTTACGTAATCATAACATATTCGAATCATATTGCGCGTCAACACCGGCTCGACTGCCAAATGTTGTAGCGTCACCGCGCAGTGTATTTCGGACGCGCTAGCGTTACGATAGGTTTACGATTGTCACATTTATTCGCGATCGGGGCGATAAGTCGGGTGTTGCTGGGTTGCCTAAATGCAAACCGGTTTTCAGCGGTTTAGTTGACCGAGCGAGCGAAGCGAGCGAAGCGTCTCAGTTTCCACATTGGCCAAAAATGCGTTTGTCCGGATGTCTGTCTGTCTGTCTGTCTGTCTGTCTGTCTGTTCTCCTCTACAGGTCGCATTTTTCAACCGATCTGGACGAAACTTGGTACACAGGTTATATGAATTATTAGATTTTTTTTGACGTCGGGGATTTTTGATTGGGGGGAAAATAGGGGAGAAAAGAGGGAAAGTTTGCTGTAGCGTTATTTATCGACGGATTTCAATCAAATTTAAGGAGCACACGAAAGATTTCATTCTACACAAGATGGTGTAAAAATATTTCCAAAAAGGGGGACTGGAAAGGGGAAAAAAGGGGAAATTATTTTTTATTTTTTTCCCGAAAATTGACTTCTACCAATATCAATGAGACTACACAGTCCTCTTCGCCTTTATGAGACAAATCCGTAGACACCAGATTCGACCTCTTAGGACCAAGGGAACGCGAGTAATCGCTAAAACTTATACCCTTATTTTGCTCAAAAGTCTACATAAGGGCCTATTGGAAAATTCAAGCACCTGAAATTAGATTTACTTAGCCAGGGTAAAAGGGAAAGTGTTGGTTATTGCACGGTTATAAAGGCTCGCGAGGTCTATGTTCTCACAGGACAACTAGTTTTAAATTTGAGGCAAATAAACACAAAACAGGTTCATTCCTAATCAAAAAATAAAAAGTTAACAATAAACCCGAGTGAATATTTTTGTCAACATTTTATTTCATTTTGATGCATTTTTTACGATCAATAAAAATAACCCACTGTGTAAATTTTTAATCGTAAATTCAAATTTTACTTTTCAAATCTCTAGATTAGTAATTTGACACTTTTATTAGTAAATCTTTTTATTTAATGTGATTTATAAATCATTTTTGCTGTGAAATCGGTTGAGATTGGGATCAGTCTGCTTACCTGGGTTTAATGGGTTTTGGTCCAATGAAATCCATATGGCAAACAGACCCTCAAAGACCCTAGAAAACAAAAGTATATCCTACGACTACCTATTGTCCACGAAATGTTTGCTTGGGAGGACCACCACCATGCCACTGAGCGGTTATTTAAAACTTTTCTTGTAATACTCATTAATAGAAGTAAATTAAAATACTTAAGTAGGTATAGTTACCTTATTATCTACACGGTATCTAAGTAGATAGGTAGGTTAGGTACAATGCTATTTTGGGTGCGACCGATATGCATTTTAATAAAACGGAACCAGAACCAAGCTTTTAAGATCAACTTTCAACTTTATTTTCCTTTTTATTTCACACCCGTCGGACATAAAAAAACACTTTATGATTTGCGAGTGTGTGTTTACTGCCAATGACGAACATGGCCTATACTTAGTTAAATCTAAAATTAAACCATGTTTGTTATGCCTCCTTAACCCACTTCCGAATCAATTTATCTTTGATGTTCGTGATTGCTACGACAAGAGTTTGCTTCAAAACGACTAAAAACTAATTGTTTGGTTAGAAAACTTTCTTAAATCAAGGTGATACTTTTGCTGAAACGTTATAATGTTATTCTCTAAAAGTAAGTGATTTGCGATTCTTCTTATCTACATTCAGTGATTTTATATCTTCAATTTTGAAATGTGCAAACAAGAAGTTGTTTGACGGTTATCAGCTTCTACCTTATTCTTAGCGTTAGGTATTAGGTAATCTTATCTAGTAGGTACCTAATTTTTTTGCAAACACGACGCGATACCGGTATATCATAAGTTTTTTTACAACAATCTGCTAGGAGTTACTTCCTTACGACTCCAATCTCAAACTAGGTAAATGCACCTATTTTAATGCACCTAACTAGTTCGACGTCAGCACAATATTAGTACAAATCGCTTGATAAAAAGAGTACTGAAGTAAACTAGTAACCTAGGTAAGAACAAAAAGTAGGCAAGTTAGTAGTAGGTAGAAGGTAGGTACTCTAAAGTAGAATGACACAGCACAGTGTGGTGCATGTTTCAAGATAGAGGCGCAAAGCGAACTGTTTTTACCCGCAGTTAGTAGAGCTAGGTACATAGCTCGTAGGTCGGCTGGCAGGTAGATTTCACCCAAATAATGTATAAAAAAGGTCACGCGTCCCCAGTCTCCCCACAGTCCCCACCACGCCCCACGCTCCGCTCTCGTTCGACGCACGCCAGCCAGCCAGCCAGTAGGGCGTGGTCACGCCACCCGTACGGACTTATACTTCACGCTGGTCCACACCAAGTCCAGACAAAATGGAACTCCGAATCGCCGAAGCATCAGCAGGCTCGATCCTTCGCACCACAGACGCAAAAACACTCGAACTTATAGATCTGTATCAAAGAGAGGAGTGCCTGTGGAACTCGCATATCGAAGACTACAAGAACAAGGCGATGCGTGCGCAGGCCGCGGACAAAATCGCGACAATTCTAAATATTCCAAATTTCACCGCCAAGCACGTCCTGATGAAATTCAAGAATTTACGCAACTCTTATGCGCAGGAGCAGAAGAAGATAGCTCTGAGTTTAGCCTTGGGGGCGACGGGCGAACATGTCTACGCGCCCAAGGTGTTCTGGTACTCCAAGTTGGACGCCTTCATCAAGCCGCACCTCCAAGTGAGAGACAAACAGCAGCAGAAGGAAACCTTGGTGAGTTTGACACACGCGCCATTTTCAAACCTGTTGTTGTGTCTAACCTTGACTTTGTGAGTCATTCATAATGTTTATGTAATATTGTTATACTAGCTCCTGCCATTTGCTTTTTGCATGTGTTAATTCTGTAGGTATTCAGTTACAAAAAAATTTAATAATTAATAGGTACCTACTTAAGTAAAGTAAAAACAATACCAAAAATTACTTTAGCCTGTTCACTCGTCATTTACATATTTCATGATTACTTGTTAATACGAATTAATTTTGAGCTCTTTATGTAAGTAGGTAGGTATAGGTACACGTCACATCACTAAATAGGCTCTGACTACCTACTGACGGACAAACAGGCCAACAGACAAACCTCGTTGGCCCCTAAGAACAACACCACATTCATGCATTTCGTACATTTGAGCTCACACTCTGGTATCATACTTGCAGATTTACAAATCAGGGGAAGCCGAAGAGTGGGTGATAGTCAGCGATGCAGAACCGCCTCTGAACCCTAACGTCATCATGGTGGATTCGCCCTCTAGCAGCGAGGAAGACCGCTCCAATGACTCCTGCAAGAAGAGAAAACGGAAGAGTAAATCCGCACTTAAAGAACAGAAGTCCGTGTCACGAACTTTGAATGATATCCAATCAGATCTCCACGTGCTGATGTCACATAACGATGACCACTACGACACCTTCGGGAAGTACGTGGCCTCGCTGCTCAGGTCGTTGCCGAGCCAGAAAGCTTCAGCTCTGGAACCTAAGATACTCACTTTGATAAGTACCGCGATGAACGACGGCAGCCAGCCTCAAGTGGAGGTTGACAGGACATTGGACGATACCATCGTCGTCAAAATTGAGCGTGATGAATAGGTGATGTTTTTTGTACCTATGGAGAAATATAATTACTGATTAGTAAGTAGGTATGTCTAAGATATTTTTAAGGTGTAGTTTGGTATCATTATCATTGTTAAGAGTAGCTAGCCACCAATTCCATTTATCCAAGTAAAGCATTTACGTAGATACGGGTACCTACCTATTTGTAAGGCTATAAAAATTGATTAAAGTAAATAATAGTTCTATGATATCAGACTTGTTTACCGTACCTGAAGATAACAGTATCGATAGAGAGAGACAGTCACCTCTGTAGCGTCTCCTTCATCCGAGCATGGGTAAAAGCTGTCTCCTGACTCTGTATAAATCATTATAGATTAGATGCAAAAGGCCTGATAATACCTAATTTAAATATTAATGTACATAAAGCTATCGATACGGACTCCAATGGCATTTTATGCCTATAAACCTTGTGGTTTTCTTTAGTGCTATAGTAAACCTAATAAATAAATAATGTAAATTTTTTTTAATTGTAAATAAACTAAAAACAACTACCTATTTAAACCTCTGTATACCTACAGAGAAAGACTAGAAAGACGCAAATAACCTGTTATCAAGAAATGATCTTCCTTCACGTCACGAGAAAACATTTTACATGACATTTATCAACTCTTCAAGAAAGCTAGTTGAAACTTGAAAGACTATTCAAAGAATAAGGAAAAAGTGCGTGCCAACACTTGTTTACGTGACTGTCCTCACAGCTGAAAAGATGGAGGGAGATAGAGAATGCATCTTGAGAAAGTGCGAGTGAAAAAGCAAGAGGGTGAAGGACCGACTACCTGTGGGGCACGAACGCCGCTTTATGTAAACCTAATGTATTCGGGTCATATTGCGCGTCAACACCAACTCGGCTGCCGAACGTTGTAGCGTCACCGCGCAGTGTATCGCGGATATGCTATCGTTACGATACGTTTACGATTGTCACATTTATTCGTTCTGGAGGCCTCTGTGTTCACTTCGATGGCTTGCATTGTTACTATTTCGGTAGAAAATCCGGTTTGTAAATTATTATAGGTTTATAACAAACAGGTGATAAAATATTCTTTTGATGGTTCTTTACGAGCCGGAAGTCTGTGATTTTTGTTCGAAATATAACTAGTTGTCCTATGAGAACATAGACCTCGCGAGCCTTTATAACCATGCAATAACCGACACTTTCCCCTGTCCCCTGGCTAAATCGAAATTCAGGTGCTTGAATTTTCCAATAGGCCCTATCTATGTAGACTTTTAAACAAAACAGGGGTATAAGTTTTAGCGATTACTGCAGTTCCCCTAGGTCCTAGGAGTTCGAATCTGGTGTCTACGGATTTGTCTCGTAAAGGCGGAGAGGACTGTGTAGTCTCATTGACATTGTATTGTATTTTATATGTGTTTTCTACGTTGAATGTTCAAATTAATAAAATAAAATAAAGAGTAAATATTCGGGAAAAAAATTATAAATTAATTTCCCCTCTTTTCCCCCTTCCATTCCCTCTTTTTGGAAATCTTTTTACACCATCTTGTGTAGAATGCAGTCTTTATTGTGTTTTTCAAATTTGATTTAATTCCGCCTGTAAACAACGCTACAGCAAACTTTCCCTCTTTTCTCCCCTATTTTCCCCCAATTAAAAATCGCGGTCGACAAAATTTTTTTATTATATCAAGGAACATGTGTGCCGATTTTCGTCCAAATCGGTTGATAAATGCGACCTGTAGGCGATTACTGACAGACAGACAGACAGCCGGACAAAAGCATTTTTGGCCAATCTCGAAACTGAGACGCATCGCTCGCTTCGCTCGCTCTGTCAATAAGTAAAGCTCCCACGTGGTACCTTACCTACCTAAGTACAGGGTGTAAAAAACGAGTCCTGAAAACTAAAATGGAACCCCGCACCTAGACCTATCACTGAAAAAAATTAAAAATAAATTACCTATTATATTACCAATATTTTTAACAATAGGTAAATTATTTTGTCAGTTTTCGTTCGTCCCAGTTTTGAGTTCTTCTCTAAAAACTTGAGGACTCTTGAGGAGTCTTGAGGACTACTTAGATCAGTCTAGATTTTTTGTATCATCAGCCTCGTCATCACTTACTGATGTACCTACCTGGCTTATGCTAGTAGTAGTACCAACCTACATATTTTTTGTAAGTGGAAAAATGCTAGTACCTATACCTACCTAAACCATCTGTTCAACTCTACTTTCTTTGTCTGTCATCGCCAAAAATAGTTGTACACAGACTTCGATAACAAACAAGCCGACGGGATGCACGTACGCAACCTGTCAACATTTTTTGACAGAAAGTATTTTGAGACAATTGACGTCAGAACACGGGATGTGGATGGCAATTTCGTGGCAGCCCTAGCCACCGAATAGCCACAATAAGAGGAAGAAGAAGAAGATAATGTGGATGTTAGTTGATCTCTAATCGTTGGCGGTTGTTCAATTCTTACTATCGCTCAGTTTCATTCGCAATTTCTACAGCTCACTCAAGTCATTTATGACTCCATAAAGCTGGTTAGGTCCACTGACTAAAAATATTAATTAAAAAATCCTATGGTTCATAGTTCTTTATTGACAAAAATATTTACAGGTCACGTGAACATTACAGTTCGGGCCGTCTGCTGTTTTTAAACACATTGATAATTAGTATTTAACTAGGTAATTACCTAATCTATTAGATATATTTACAGTTTCAACAAATGTCACAGCACTCGAGAGGAATGTAAACATGTTTTCCGCGAGTATTTTCGTTTTGAGGCCGATACACACGTCACTGTATAAAATACACGAAGATATACCGAATGTGCGATGATAAACTTAATGTAACTGCCCAATAAAAACATAATAATTCGTTCCTTGGCCCCAAAGCGCAGAGGGAAGTAGTTGATGCCTTACTATTCCTAGAACTAGGACTACCGCAAGGTCCGCAAGTGACATCGACTCCACTTATTTGCGATTTAGAACGCGTTGATAAATAGTTTTAAAATGTTTCTTTTACTCGTAACAATGTTGAAGAGTTTGGATAGAAATATTTGTAATGTTATGAAGTCTTATTATCCATCGCCCACTACTGCTTATCCTCTTTTAAAATAGATATTTTACATTATCTTCTATTCTTAACCTACCAGTTGCGTTGTCTTTAGTTTTAACAACAATAACAATTTAGCAAGATATTAGCAATTAAGTGCTATAATGAGTTTAACAGTTTCCACAAGTTATCCCAATTAAGACAATCTTTTATCTTTCTTCCTCGCTTAGCCATCGATGGTGATAGCTTATAGGTGATGAACTTACTAAAGTACGTAAGAAAGAAACACCAGTATCCTACCAAGTGAACTGAATTAAGCATAAGAAATAAGTTCTAAGTATGAATAAAAAGTGTCATCAAAAAGCCATAAACAAAAATACAAGCCAGACATCACCCGTGAACATGAATAGGTAATGAATTACCAAGATTACTTTATCCTGTCGATAACGGCTACAAAACAAACCATATTGATATAAAGAAGGTCGTGCCTTATCACTTATCAGCCAATTGCCATACAAAAGATATCAAACTCTACACCACAGACATAGGGTGTATAGTTGAAGACGAAGCAGTGATAAGTGCAAGTACTCGTGTAACAGCTTATATTTAGCCGGGCGACAATATGTCTGAGAGGATAACTATGTACCTAGGTATATCTACCATGATGTATAGAGCATAACATGTGTGGAGCTGGTTCGGAGAAACGTTCTTTGATGCTGAAATTTTGGCACAACAAGACTTGGACACAGTCCGAGCAGCATCATCATCAGTAACAGACGGTGGAATTGAACTTTTACATAATACGACACGCGGGCTTGTCCACACTGTCATCTTTTCATCTCACTCGTGTTTATTGAATTTAACCTCTTCCGATTTATACTCTTTCAGTCAATATTTGCTTGAATTTTTAAGGTACCTAAGTGTCCAATATCTATGTTTCTTATAAATAAAATGTATTAGTTCTCTTTCCAATTTCAAAATTGGTAATGTAAAAGTCCAGTAGGCAGTAGTAGGCATTTACCAAGTCCATGGTGTTCTAACGACCATGTAAGTCGGCCTAGCAACCAGACTACATCAGATCTAGGTTTTTTCCAAGACCTGGCAATTACTTCATTACTATCTGACGCAAGAGCAGGCCGTCAGCGGTCATGGCGACTGGCTGATGCAATATCTTTCGTATCAATATAGCATGTAGATATATATATATCTACCTACATCTACTTCCTTTCGCGGAAAATAAGTTCGTATCAGAAAAGTTTTATAATTTAGTGAACTACATAGGTAACTATTGTAACATTTTTAACCTTACTAATTGCGTATTTATGAAAAGGTCACGAACTTCTGCAGTCATGTTATTATTCAAAAAAGGTACATGCACAAGGTACCTAACAAAAAAGAGAAGGCGTATCTAATCTATAACTGTGATGTAAGTAGTTAATAAAATTCTACGCTTAAAATAGACTTGAAAACAAATAAAATGCAAATGAATTCAAACAATGAACAACAAAGCAAGAAAACAGCTTAGCACAATTAAATGCTAATGCATAGGTAAGTAGGTGTAGGTAGGTGCACTTGCAGTAAAAACGGGCACGTAGACTGTGTGACGTCGGGTGGCGTGATCTAGCCCGGGACCAATGAACGAATACCTTGAAACTATCACGTACACTACCACTGAGCATAGAAACTAAAACTAAAACGATCTAGGAAAACCAGCAATGTAACAAACTCGTAGTGAAAACATCAATCGCTCACGAAGTTAGTGAAATAAACGCGAATGCAAGTTGCAAATTACATAAAGACACGATCGATACTTTTAAGTCCATCGATGATTCGATTAGCAACAATGCAAAAGATGATAAAAAACAGCAGTAGATTAAAGACAAAGAAATGTGATCGATAAAGTAATGAAGGTCGATAGGCGTGTGGTGCTGCACGTAGCCAATCCACATTTGATTGACGGATGCAAAAAGTGAAAAACGAACGCATACAGGTAATTATGGATGTAGTGTGTGATAGTCGGATGAGTTTTTTATCGAGCTTTATAAACTAAGATTGAAATTATGCACATGCTGTTAGAAATCGGTTCTTTTATTAGTGTGCGTGAGTCTAAACATAGTCGCCGTGGGTTGTGTGTGTGTGTTGCTACAAAAATATACTGTTGTAAACTTGTAATTAATTTTGTGGCATTAGTTAAACCACTGTTATTGTGCAATAATTACGCACAAAATAACACTGCCGCCATAAATCACGTAGACGTTAATGAAAACGGCAAATTTTAATTGTAAATAAGTAGGTTTAATCAATCAAAAGTAATGGCTATGCAAATAAACAAAAACAATTTTCTCTTGAAACCGAGTTTTGCCGCAATTCAGTTGTTATGATAAATTATTGAACCTCTCTGACATCAACAGAATGCCTACTTTTTCTTATTTACCTATTACAAAGGATTTCGCACCTTTTATGTGTTCTTTTTCGAATTTCACAGTATTGAAACGAAATAAAATAAAACAATTTCAAATATTAAAATGACAGTCACACTATTTTGCGTTTCAAATTATCACAACTTTTTTTATTTTGATCGTAGATTTATTACGTCGATTATGTACTTTGTATTCAATTAACTGTCATTTACTTATGTTATTTTGCTCTTTTATCTACAAAACTACAGTTCACCTATTCGTTTTTAAACTTTATATCGGAGCTTAATCTAGACCGAAGTATATTATCATCAGAGTCATTAGGATTTTCGTACCTCTGCATTTCTTGTTCAAAAAGTATATTATTAATCGCTTGTTTTATTAAACACTGTGTTTTATTGTTGTGCTTCCTAAGCGTAGATGCTATGTATTCTCCATATGTGTCACAATCGTCTTTTTTAGGGATACGATTATTCGCCAACCTTGTCACTTCTTGGATTTTTTTGTCTAAGTACTCCTTAGTACCATATAGCCTTTCATCAGCTTTATTGGATATAATTCGTCTGGGGTTGCGTTTTACAGTTCTCATTAGTTTTCTTTTGTTAGTACTACTTATTTTGTTTTCTATTATGGAGTTGTCGTAGGTGAAGGCCTGCGCTTGCGGCTCATGCTTGATTATGACTTCATCTATGTTTTGTTCACTGGCCTCAGTGCCATCCGAATCCATGTTGTATGATTGATCTAATGCTTCTACCTCTTCGTATTGTACCGGGACGTCTTCCTGAAACCAAATATCATTGTTGTCATCAAGAAACATGCACTCTAACATAAAGTTGAGCGTAATTTAGTATACAATCGATGATTTATATGTTTGTTACTAATATAAAATAAGTAGGTTAGTACGACTCTTGTGATTAAGTGTTTTAGATGATTTCGATTTGGCTGATAACTCACTAAACTTAATACCACTTCCATGGTTTGTGGCAATGTCCAACCACGAGCTCGATTCAAACAGTCTGTCTGTCTGTACTGTTCGCCTAGTTATACCATGAAACCACAACAGTAAGCTTTACTAATAGTAGTTAATAAAGACGAGTTGAATATCAATTTATGGTTTTCAACAAACTCTGAAACTGAACCGGCACTGATAATAATGATAAACGTAGACTGAATAACAAACAACACCATTATAATATCTCGTATCACTTCCGCAAACGAATTCAGAGCGTAATGTATCTCGCGATATCAGTTTGATTGAACGACCTTGTTGTTTAATACATTTTCGTAATCATCAGGTACAATGCCAGTCTACTTTCAGAGCGCTTCTTCTTGCGTTTTTAAAACTACAACGTTGCGTGGTTCTGATCGCCTTATGTTAGGTACCTCCAAGTATTCTATCTGATCTTCAGGTGACTTCTCATAGCCCGGAAAGAAGGTCATGTAAGGGTAGAGGAACCAGTGGGACTTGCCGCCTTCCTTCACCCTGGTCCTTTCCCGCCGATAGGAGGCCATGATGGAGTTGAACTTCTTCCGTACGTCGGGGATGTTGCAATTCAGAATTTCAGCTGTTGACAAACTCCTTATGTAGCGGCACAGAATACCCTGATGTAGGTACCTACGTAGCAGGTAACATCCTGTTTTTTATTACTTATCTAAAATCCTACTTCCTACTAATATTATAAATGCGAATGTTTAGATGTTTGGATGTTTGGATGTTTGTGTTTCAATCACGTCAAAACTACTGAACCAACTTGGATGAAACTTGGCATATATATAGTTCGTAACCTGGATTGACACATAGGCTTCTTTTTGTTCCGAATAATTAACAGGATCTACAGGATAAAATCAACGAAAAGGATTAGCAGCGCCAATTGGCAAGAGGATTTCATTGTCATGTCATGTCACGTCAGTTGAACAGGGCGTAGTACTACCTCTTTGGTCTAACAACCAGCGTTTGACATTCCAGTAGGTACGAGTTCGGTGTAATGTCAAGTTTCTCAAAGTATCCGCTCGGTACACGCACAGATAATAAAATGTACACGGAAACTGTAGACGCGTACGAAGTCGCGGGTAACTACTAGTACACAAATAAAATAAAACTAACAAAATTAAGCCCTCTAAATTAACCCATCCATCGCAATAAATTAAATGCATGAAATCTTTCGTTTGGAAATGGTTTTTCCATAAGTATTTGTATCAGTTAGCTATTGTAGATCCAGAATGTCAATAACAATCGCTAACTGATCAGAATGTGGTCCCCTGGTACATGGAAGGTTAGGATTAGGAGGCTTACCGATGGACTTCCAGGCCATGTTCTTGGCGGTCTGCACTCGGTTCAGGTTGTGATCCCTCTTCCACAGCTCTGCGTGCCTCTGGTATTCCTGAACCATCAATATCACAGCTTCATTCGTCCACTCCGCTGAACCCGACATTACTGTAGCTACTGAAAAAAAACCAGAGGTTCAATATTCTGAAGGCCCGGTCAACCTAACTGAGCCGGTAACGTGCGGACGTGATATCAATATCACGTGTTCTAATAATTTATAAGTTAAAAAACTGGAAAAACCGACTTCAATTCGACTACCAGCTTCATCATCAGATGATGATGATGATGATGATGATGACAAAGGGTCATCGTTGCTAGCAGTAAAGTGGTAGGCGCTACGCCGCAACTTGGCATATTTTTCAGTTATTTCTATTTATAACCCAAACTACTGAACCGATTTTGATGAAAATTAAATGGGACCAATCTGGAAGTATATCCTTTCAGATAAAAATCGGTCAGTCAGTTAAAAATAGAAAACAATACCTAGGTACTACTAGGTAGAGCCAAAACCCATGAAAAATAAAACAATGATTCAGTAAACAACGTAACATTATTCTAGTTGTATCGCGCGACCACGCGTCAGCGGAAATATAGCTCGTTGTGACACCCCCGCCCCCGCCCCCGCCCCCGCCTTATCAAACACCCTCCACAACATTGCCGAACGGAGCTATTGAAACTTGCCAAAGCAGAACAAACATCTACAATTTCTATAAAAGATAGGTGCTTAGAACAGTCGCACGTAAACATTCAAAACATGAAATAATGAAACCGGTTGGTGTAAAATCGTAAAACAACTCGCCAAATCTAGAATGTTCTCTGTAAAATATACACGAACGAACTCCGCTGCGTTCGGCTCGTGGCGCGGCCGCGGGGTCGACTGGCGCGCGGGGAGCGAACGTACCCGAACGATGCCGAGCGAGAGATGAGATTACACAGCAGCGCTCGGTCTCACTTGCACTCGCTTGCTCGTAGGCTCGTGTCGTGCCTCTCAGCCTATTTACTCCCGCTTGCTATTGAACCGACCGAGTGACATTGCCTTTGTTCGAGCTTGCTTTGGCCGAGTTGTTCGTGACTTGACCATGACTTGACTACGTGCGTGACCATGCCGGGTGTAATATGATGACTTCTTAGTCCAAAACAATATCTATTTTAGGAGTTAATATCACGTAAGTACACCTTTTCCCGAATCCCGAATATAGGTAAGTACTTACCTAAGTTTAGCGCTAGTACTTACGGTACTGGTTTATATATTATGTTTATAGTTTGTTTCTATGTTTCGGGTGTTACTTAGGTAGGTACCTACTAACTAACCTACCTACCTAAGTAAAACCCGAAACATGCAACGCAAAGAAAAAGATCTCGAAACACCAAGAAAGATCCCTGTTACAAAGTAAAATGCATTTGGATAGAGGTCTCCGTACACTAGACATTGAGGCAGAAACTACCAGTAACCAGATCCCAGATATCGAACAAAATCCTTCAGCAAAGCGTTCAAATTACACTGGACGACTGTCACCAGCCAGCACCAAGACCTATTTTTGCAAACGAAAACCTTTAGCCCAAAGTTCATGTTGAACTAGACAGAACGATATATTGACCAACCAATCTTGAGCCGTCTTAGCTGTTGGACCAACAAAGAGATTGAACGAGCTCAGGGGTCAATAGGAGTAGTAGCACCTCTTACTGAAAGGAGAGGAGAGGGCTTCTGAATGAAACACCCCATAGAGTGAAGATACACACGCTGGCACGAAAAATTATTTTCACTGTGATGGTAAAGATTGGTACGGCACTGATGAATAAATGTTCATACCTACCTAGAGTGTCAGTCCACAGCTAGTGTTGTATGCCCCTGGTTGCCAGTTCCCACCCTAAGCGATCTCTCCCAAAGGGTGGGACCGTGATCAAATTAATGAATTTCTATTTGTTCACTATTGTTAATTTTATAGTTTGCTGTAAGTTACCTAATCTATTTAATTAAGACGAATGCGTGGCGTTGCTTTAGTGGTTTGAAACGGGGGTAGGGGCGGGGGTAGGGGCGGGGTAGGGGCGGTGGGAGCTAAGAGCTGGCACCGAACCCTTGTGGTTTGGGTTTTTAGGTATTCCTTCACCAGGACGGCTACTTTGGTCACAATTCCACTTCAAATTCAGATTCTTTTTTATGGAACTACATTATATTATAATAGAACAAGCCGATGGTGTACCGGCCATAGCGATGGATGGTTAACGATATAACGATGCATTGCCTCATTGAGCACGTCTATTGTGTAGGTGCTCTGTGGTGCATTCATCACACTGAGACATGAAACATGAGACATGAACTCCTATATGCCAGGGAATCTTGGTACACGACACGAAGGAAGTCGGGGTTACTCTACTAGTCAACCATAAAGGCAACACAGCATCTCATCATAGAGGGTGTCTTTTTATTTCCCCATTCTTGACTGGTTTGTGAGTAAAACGCAAATGACTCGTGCATAATGCGACACAGTTAGCGGAAGACGTAACTTTTGCGGATTTCCGTGTCATTGTCCAAAACTGTCATAACTTAAAAACAATATGGCGTAGGGAATGAAAGATTACGCGGATCATGGATGGTAGTGATGGGCTTATTATCGATAGAAATGCTATTACTAGAGCAATGATCGTTTAGGATGATGTAACCAGGTCCGGTCACGTGAGGTGGCTTAGATTTAGATTTTGCTCTGTTATTGATTAAAATGTTTTTATAAAGAAGTTTTATACATACCTCTTTCTTGATCTAAATTGTTTGAAATTCAATATCGCTTGCTCCTCTCATAATCTTGCAATATCTGGTCACGCACTAAAACCAAGTGCAAACGTTTCTCGTAAATCCTTTCATCAGGATTTATTGAAAGACTTATCAGGGTGACGTATTCGTCACCCTGATAAGTCTTAGTCTTTTATTTAGTCTTTTATTTTAGTTAGTTTTATTTAGTCTTCTAGGATAGTGTATTCACTATCGACATCAAAAACTATTACCTACCCCATCTCTAGGACCCCAAGCCAAGGGCATCATCAGCTATCGTATGCGTCGATTATCCAAGGGTATCCAAAGGGTCTGCTCCCTATCAGCACCCGCACACAATGTGAAGCATTTGTGACGAAAAATTTACGAGACGTTTTTACGATTGCAAAATAGGTGGGATGGAGTTTTACGAGCCACCCTGTATAGGGGAGCGGGATTCAGGGATTACTTTCTTTGTCCTTTGTTTGTTAATATCAGGACCGTGGCGGTTTAGTGGTCGACCCGCCTACTAGCCTTCTGTTGCGATGGTCGTGGGTTCGATAGCTTTATATGTTCTCATGGCATATTGTGGACACAAATATTTATGATGAGAGGGTCGTGCTAGGTTGTCATCCACCACCGTGATCATACCATAGTAACCACTTCTTCAAACTTTCGAGAACTTGCAGACAGAGAGAATGGATGGTAGGTACTACAAGGTCTCGTTTGGCGACTTCAGCATTTTCAGTAATTCGAGAGAACTTTTCACATTGAGCACAGAATTCATCGTAGGTACCCATCTAAATCAATGCCAAGAAAGAAAATTACATTTGGAAACTAAGCCAGTACCTATTCGTTGATAACCTTCAATTCAAGATTCGTTTTAATGTATGCCCTATCGCACTAGTCCTACGGCTCATATTCCTCCACTCGTGCTATTTGCTCGTTACAAAGGTATAAAACTCTCTATCAATTATCGAAAGACAGTATGTCTCGGCTCCATCATTAAGCTGAACGCAACAAAAAAGTCCATTCTAAATCACGAGTAGGTCTAACCCCATATTTATGCAGTACGCACCGGTTCCTGCCGCGTTTTGTATCATTACTGGTGAGATGGAGTCTCTGAGGGATTTTTACGGTGAGGTAAGAATGTTAATTTTAAGATACTGACACGTGGTTTTTATGGTAGGTTCCTGTTCAAGAAGAAGCGATGAGAAATGTTGAGTAAATTGGTTTAGTGAACGAATAAAGTCGTCCCCGAATTTTCAGGAAGAACAGTCTTGAGCTATTTCCAACCACCGATTTTTTTGAGATCTTTACAATGTCGTTGGTTCATCGTGTTACGAAAGGAACCGTTATTCGCTTCTTCTTTCGATGATAATTGTTCTAGAACCTATATTGGCCAGCAATTGTCAGCTCTACGAGCTAACGGCTTGCTCGATGCCACTTCAGTAAACTTACAAGTTATTTAGAACTGTATGAAGGTGGGATAGATAAGATGGACGAATAAATGACGTAACACACACCGGACAACGGAGATCCGAGAGGATGCTTGCTATTTAATGAAGATTCCATTTACTGATTTCAAAACAATATGGCAGAGATTGAAGTTTTTGAATGTACGAGATCAATATTTTCGAAATTAGTTGCTTTAGCTTTGCCACACGACGCAGCTTGCACTGTACCAGCAGCATACAACAGCGTCCCACGTCGGCGCCGGACGGCGCACAATAGCCTAGCAACAATCGCACGCATTAATAATAATATGTAATTATACCTAGCAGTAGCAGCACACAATGGCGGTCGCGCTTGGCCGAAGCCAGTTAGGGTTGAGCCTGTAGCCTTGGTGCGAAGTGATCCAGAAAGGGTGGCCACTGTTACCAGCCACGGAGTCTGAGAATGGAAGGTATAGAGCATGAAGTTCTACAAGGTTGGTTGCATCTCTCACTTTCACTTTGCCTGCTGTTTTTTTTTTGTGATCGCTTTCGAAGCCAGCATACTAAGTACCTAAGTCGAAGGTGAAAAGGCTTGCTCAATAGTAGGTATAACAAAGATGAATTACCCTGAAAACTAAGTTGGTACCAAGGCAAGGTGGGTCTAAGACAGATTCAGTAAAAAAACTGACACCTACCATAATCTTACCATTTAGTTGCTTTGATCTCAAGAATCATTTAGAATGGTGTTATATAAAGTGTCCTCGCGGTCAGAACTTTGTAGAAGGAACAAGAAACTACGGACTGGTTCCTAACGCTTTTTATGATCCTTCTTACAATAAAATATACTTTTATACGACTTTGCTTGCAAAATCAAAAGAAAACTCCAACGTCGTGGAAAAAGGAGTCCGTTTACCTCTCAAATGCCATTTTTATGCACACATTGGATGTTGATTAAATTGAAATCTTGGCTATTAAGATATAGCCAGTCGGTTTTGCAATACAAACCTGCTCAGTAGAAGTAAAGGCGAGTCATCAGACGCGACATGCAGCTTACAAAGTATGATGAATACATTCAAAAACCTGCTGAGGCAGTAATGCAGCGGTAATCCCGTTAGGAGCGATCAGACACTGGCACGGCTTCGATTGCAAGACGTTGCATTTCAGCGGTTTTGTTGCTAACAGTCTTCTGGGGCGCATGACCTCTCGAATACGACACTATGACTCTAGCTCTTGCTTCTTTGTCTGCAGGATTCTTACCAGCAAAGCGTTAGGTGCTCCAACGTCTGGGTGCTCTTCGTGGAATGCCATTTATAAAACCTTTTAGTAATATTATGTGGGTCATGCTTATGATATCCTCGTTTTAGAGGAAACTCCAAGCAACTCTTTCCTTTCCTTACAATACTCCTGGCGCTTACCGGCTCGAACCGGATGTATGATATTGACTTCTGTACAGAGGCTGGTGCTGCCATAAAAATGCTCGTTGTAACGATGGCTGTATACTGGGGACATTATTTTGTACTGGTTTATAGTGGTGTTCTGCAGGGGTATGCCAATCAAAGTTGAACTGCAAAGTTTTAAATCATGCTCAGTTCATACTAACTCATAGTTATTTTGTGACTAAATAGTGACATTATGACGTCATTTGATGTGTTTTTCGCGCATATTTTGCTGTCAAGTGTCTAAAAAGAATGATCACGTGGTACAAAATTGTACCACGTGACCTGAAGAAATTACACTGGGCAGTGAAATATAACTTGACAGCAAAAGATTGGCATACGAGGGCTGTCCCACAAGCGGTCGCAGGTATATAATATGTAGGTAGCCCTAAAAGGCAGTGATTAAAATCTTTCAAAAGATTGGGTACCTACCATACCAAATGTACCTACGACCTAAGTACCTTTCGTTGAATAACATGAATAAAACAGTGTTGAAAAGGCTTCACCAGCTGATCCATCGCAAGGAACAAAAACGTGTTTGTATGCACGGCTCAGCTCGGGAGAGACAGTTCTGTGTGATCTGTACTTATTTTAGGCACTCTTATAAAGATAACAAGCTCAAAGTCACACTCAAATGCCCCCAGTCTGCAAATCCTCAATACGAGTTAGCGTTGGCTTGTCAAATTCGCAAGCAAGTCAATGTCTGATGTGAAATGTCAATATTTTCCAGGAGTTGTCGTGGAAGGTTCAAAGAAGGTGTGAGGTTAATGATGCTTCTAAAAACCTACCAAAGTGGATGTAGCTACATAAAAAAAAATCTGCCTACGTATCTTAAATATATAGGTAGGGTACCTACTACGAGCGTTTGTGGTTTCAGTTTTCGATACCTCTACGGCTCTACGTACCTAATCAAAAACTAAACTCTTATAAAACCCTCTTAACGTCATGTGGGCCATTACTTATTAAAAAACAGTTTTTTTTGTGATGAAAACAAATGAAAAACGACGTGAAGAAACCTGGTGCCAGTTACATCATTATGACATCCTCACGGGATCTCGAGGTGTAATTGGCTTCGTCAAAGTCGTTGTCTGATGAGTAAAAATTGTAACAGCGGAACAAAGTGCCCGCAAAACATCAATCAGAGCCATTATTCTATGAGGAAAACGTTTTCTGTGAAATCAAACGCATGCAGTCGTAAACTTTCCATGGCTGTTGCAGTTTTTGTAGTTTTTGCAGCATTGTGAATTGTCGTGGAACAATCGGCAGTCGTCATCTGCGAGGGGAGCATTTACACCACAAGTAGAAAACAGCTACATCCATAGACTAACTAGGTACGTACACGTACTATAGTAGCTATCAAAATAGATAGGTACAGAAAATTCATTATAGTACCGAGATGTGGTCAGAACCAGGAAACACGATAGAGAAATATTTTGTCGATAAAAAAAAATACAAAGTTACCTCTAACTTTCTGAGTTAGTTTCTGGAATGGTCTTGAAAATTAAATAAATACAGGTACCAACGATAACCTAATCTGAAACAGCATGATTCACATTCTAATTTTATGATATTTTCTGCACACAATAACAAGTGGAAACCACGTTCATAAAACTTAGCAAATAAATATAACTAGTTTCTTATCGTTCTTTTCTTATCTGCATATTTTTGTATCACAGTCTAGGTAGGTAAAACGTAGTTACCTAACTACAATAAGATTTCCCGAGACCTAACCTTGAACTACAATAATACCTAGTGCCGTACCGTCTAGCAACACAGCGCACCGCTGCAGTGTATCCGTGGCGTAACGGAAAATTATCACAACTACTTATCCTAACTACAATAATAATATAATTGGTCACATTATCGCCATGGAGCAGACAACTAGACAGAGCAACAGTTACCTGAGAGCGTATATTTAACCGCCGACCGAAACATGAAGAGAAGTTTATGATAAAGTGCAATTTTTAGGGCTGCGCTAGTGTAGCTGCGGATATTGGAGAATAATCGAAATTCGAAAGCCTGCCTATTGTTTTACAGTCGTGACGTCACGTGACGGTGTCTGTAGTGTGTGAATCCATCATCGATAAGAGCACATACACACACACATCACTACGCATGTCGACAGCGACTTGCCATGCCGCCGCCATGCCATGCCGCAGCGCGTTCTACGGGAACTGTTGGTCTGTAGATTTTCTGGTCCATGTTATGAGTCAGTAAGTAAGTACAGTACCGGCATGACAGTGGTACCTACCTAAGTAATACTTGCGGTAACAACATGATAATTTGTATAGATCAAAGCGGTGGGTTAGGTACGGCCTCCACGCTAGCGAAGATATCTTTTAACTCTATATTATCTGTGACTCTACTATTACGTCACAGCGCTAATACACAGATAATATAATGTACACGGAAACGGTACTCGCGTACGAAGTCTCAGGAAACTGCTAGTCTCTCATAAAAATCAATTTCCTGGTTTTTTATGACCTGTTATGGCAAAGATGATGGTATTCTCCAAAAGCATAGTTCAAACATTGGTCAAAGACTCAGCGTACCATCATAATTGAAGTGATTAGAAATCATAGAAAACTGTTAAAAATATAAGCTTCAATCTCGTTTCCGACTTGAGAATTTCATCAGTATACAAGCTTGACTAAATAAGACGGTTCAATACTTACGCGACCAAATTTTTATCCACCAAACACATAAAACATAGTTTTTTGAAGATATGTTTTATCGCGCTACATGTGCAACCAGCCTTCCCAGTTGCCATGGCGGTCTCGATGACTGACTGTTTTTATCAGTACAAGTAACGCTTCCTTTGTCGGTTCCACGTGTCATCCGATTCAATCAATACCCTTTATGTCCGCCTGCCTATACCAACACATATACCTACCTCGTATTCTATTGTATGAGGATTGATTTTGCTGTGGTTTCGTTGCTCGTTATATGTAGGTACCTACCTCATTCTTTGTTTGTGTGTAGGAATATTTTTTGATGAGAAATGATGGAATGTGGTTATTAAGTTGGCTATAACAATCTAAGCCTCACTGAGCAAGTTCACAAGGAAGCGTTCGTGGCTAGGCTCGCTTAGTCAATCTTCACCGATTTAGCGACGTTCTGCGTGGATTATTTGAATGGGTGACCGCTAGCGGCATTTACATCTGACCGCTGGCACGTTAAACTATCGGCAGAGGCTCAGAGGCTAAAAACTCCGTCACCAGAATTGGCCAATATTTCCTACGAACAAACGAACGAACGAGAGCAAGTTCACAGAAGACGAGTTCAGTGCATTAGTGCGGTGCGGAGGTCTCGGTAAGGAAAATAGGCTTCATCTGACGACATTGTCATTGTCATTGTGGCGACATTGTTGTTAGTTTGGGACTAGAGGGCGTCGAGTAAAATGTCCATGAATATTTATTTTTATTTATTTATTGAAAGCTGCCACCAACTTCGTTCGTAGATAAGTAAAATTCAGTTGTTCCATACATTTTTGCCAAATTCGTAGGTTGGTATTGGATTTTGTATGGAACAGCTGATTGTTTTTCTCTCTGATGGTTCCATAGGAACCGTTGTTTATATTGATGGGCAGGTAAGGTCGGTACCCAGTTTTCGGGAAAAGTTATTAAGTACAGCCTGTATACATTCAAAATGTTTAGAATACTTAAACAGGTAACAGGTGAATTTGTTGATAAAAATTCATAATTTTTCACCGACTTTCCCAAACATTGTAGCAATATGATTCAGAACACTTAAAAATTTATTGCCGACCATAAAACTGTTTTCGTAAAACAATTCAATGCCAAAGCCGTGAAAAAGAAACCTTATCGTAGAAGTAGGTAGGTAGAAGTATTGTAGGCAATACCTATCCGTTTGTTATTGTGCAGTGAGTCACGCTAGGTCACCCAGGTAGGTATTGTGCTATTACCATTTTCAATTATGTGTTAATTGTATCGTACGATGTTTGTGGCATACACCTCGATGTACTTCTTCTTCTTTTATTCAGTAACTTTAACATTATTGTCTATACATATTAGAGTTGTCGAGTGAAAACGTATTTTTAACCCTAAGCGTACGATCCTGCGTGTGCTGTCCGTAAAAATCTTAGTAGTATGTAGTAAAGCTTATCGTGAAAGAGCTCGTCGCTACCACCGTACCCTATTTCTGTCGCCAAGCAGTGATGTGCAGTATTGCTGTTTATCCAAAAAAAAAAAGAGTTCAGAGTCCAGTTTTTGCAGTGAGAAGTGATTGATTTTTGCAAAAAGTGAACTGTCGAGTAGCCCGGCTCACCCGAGATTGCACCCCAGCAACACCCACTTTACACAGCTGTTCTAATAATAATTGAACATCATCATTTATTCTACTTTAAGGTACCTACTGAAATGTGTTTGTAACTGGTCGCAGATGTTCAGATACTAAAATTAGCCCTCCCTGTGGTAATGAACATTTTATAGTATTTTTGTTACTTTTCAAATGTGTTGTAGATAAGTTATTACGACTTTATGCATTCCATTTCGATGTCATAAGATGTTACTTTAATGTTCTTGAAGATAGATTTTTTTATATCCTGTCGACTTGAAATGTGTTTGTTTAGTAGGTAGGTACTAATAAATAAAACGATGAGACCTCACCTGTGTGAGTGAGGTAGTACCTAGCTTATTGCATGTTTATGTTTTTCTAAATAATTGTTGATTAGTTGAGCAATTTCAAATATGTTATGTTGATAAGAAACTAAACCACCAACTTCATGCATGTTTTAAACCGGTTCCAGTGTATTAAAACCAGCCATAATAACACTTTTTGAAAGAGAATTTTCCATTTTACAAAATAAGACCATTTTAGGTCTGTAAATGTACCAATTCAATTCTGTTTATTCAATAACAATTAATTATTAGTCATAAGTACTTATTTGAAATTATGTACTTACTTATAACTAACACAAAAAAACTATACCAAGTCAATAAGATGTCAACAGTTATAAACTACTAACCAAAGGCTTTGAAGGGTTAAATCTGAAAACGACAAGAAACTGTCAGTGAAATCTTTGCCGTGTATGTTCTACTATTACATAATATTCCTCTCAGCGCGGTGTTTACGGTGGCTCTTCCTGTATATACCTACTGGCAGGTTGTACCGTGTACCTAACAGTTCGTATGTACATACATACATAAATATTCTTATCAAGTTTTTTATGCGCCAATCTTTTCTTACCTAGGTGCATAAAAAAAACTTTTTACGATGCATATTACAGATTAAACGCCTTTACCATAAGTAATAACTGGTTACCCGACTTCAATTCGACTACCGCCTTCATCAGCACATGATGATGATGATGGAAGTTCATTGGGAATGTTCTAGTGACAGTAAACACCACTAAAAAGTTACAGAAAAGCAAAATACCTACGCAATTTCGTGCAAGTGGTTGTCATATTTTTTTTATAAGCCTAACTAATGAACCGATTTTGATGAAAATTAAATGGAACCAAGCTGAATGAATATACATCCTTTCAGATAAAAGAATTTTTCAAATCGGTCATTATAAATGACAGAGTTCTGAGGTAACACACATTTATAAAACAAAAAACATACAACCGAATTGAGAACCTCCTCCTTTTTCGAAGTCGGTTAAAAAATAACTAAGTAAGTATTTCATCATTTTTCTGAGCTCCCGGACCTTCCCTACAGACGAATGATGCAACGATCAGCCAACGCGAGATGCCTGATGCAATGGCTGACCGTGTGTCAGTAACCATACACCGTAGAATTGAGGAAAATATAACTGTATTTATATGTTTTGATCGATATTACGTAGAACATAATTGTTTCTTTGGCAACATGCAATTCATGACTTAGTAAGCTAAGCTGTTAGTAATAGTAGTGTTATTAACATAGTAATTTTCTGAGAATTTCTGCAGGTGGCACCACAAAGCTTCAGGGGGATTACGTATCAATGTGAACACCTTTTCCTATTAGAACCATCAATGTCACCTAGTCCATACATTTTTGCATTTGTGTGGTATAGCTATTTATTTTGTTCTCGGGTTGTTCCATGAGATAAACTGTTCTCATTACATCCTTTAAAAAAATTTAAAGCAATTATGTATTGAAAATTCCTTTATGTAACTAAATAAGTACCTAAGTATTACTGTCTAACCAATCACTCACAAGAAATAATAGAAACAGAGAATAGAAAGATTGGAATAATGGACGTCAAGCGGCGCGCTACAATGTAATATTTGAAGCTAAAGTATATTCTGACGATGTCGTAAAGGGACTTTCTATTGAAGATTTGGGAGCTAGCGTAAATATTGCGCATCTAAATATTGTGTATTTAGATTTAGATATTATTATGATTTGGCTTAACATTGCACAACTGAGCTGAAAAAGAGCTTTTCGTGTAAGATTAGCAACGACAAATCGGTTTTTGATACGAGTCCGTTCAAAATTTTCAAAAAAATCTAATAAATATTAGTGATTTTGGTATTAAAGTATATCAATATTTTTGTTCATGTTCTCAATTAGTACCTAGTTACCTACTCATTGGAAAAGGGATCACTCATCTGTTCATCTCTGTCACGCTCTACTTACTTACCTATTACTGAAAACCCACGAGTGGAACATCCCAGCATCTCTTTGAGATTATTATATTCTTCTCTCCCAAACCAGATATTTCTCAATTTATCGGTATTGTGAGGATAAAACCTGACGACCGGCCATCGCCCCCTCATTCTCACATTGGCTAATTCAATTGTCTGTCATTGTCGCCAACAGATTATGTAAATATACTTTGCTGTGGTGATGCTGTGCTAGTATTCGACCAAGGAACATACTCTTCCCTTCCCGCGACGCGACGCGACGCAACGCGACGCAACGCTGCGCGCACGCCGCGCACCATTCACTTGTGGAAGCGGATACCGCTACTGAAAATAAGCGTTTTTCACAAGCCACCCAGAAAAATCTCACTGTGGAATTCTTATTCTTTAGCAATAACCAGCTTTCCTTTTTTTCACGTTCCTTGTAACGTATCAGTCAGTAGTATTTGTCTCATAAAAGTCAGCTGTTCCTTACTAAAAATTATCTTTATTATGTATAGTAAAACACAGAGAGCCCGTTTTTGTCACTAAACTGTTTCTTATGCATTTTGAGAGGTTTTAGAGACTTTATTCGTTTCGAAGCGTAAATGAAAATGAAGTGTTTTCTACCTCGTTTGTAGCCCACGTGCTTAGCTCACGTGAGCGACAAGGGAACTTCCAATACTATAGCGGCTAAGCGTTTGCTGTAGGTATTGTGTTTCTTTATAAAGCTTATGGTAATGTTATTAGAAAGGCAATGGTGGATGAAAGCGATGCAACAAAGCTGTAGGATTACGTTGAACGATAAAAACAAAATAAAAACGATGGAAGAAAACACTGTTTTTTATATCAGTGTCTTTTGCTAGGTGGTGTTTTGCTAGGTGGTGTTTTTTCGACTTTACCTCACAATTTATTTACTAAGATAGAAAGTTAATACTTTTATTGCACACCACATAATATTTACAAAAATAATAGAAACAAAAATAAACGACAGTGGGATACAATGGGCGGCCTTATCATTAAACGCGATCTCTTCCAGAGAACCTTGGGATGGACTGGATTGATAAGAGCTGAGAATGTTCTTTTGAAACTATGTCGGCTCTACTTATTACGATAATGTAGATTCATAGGAAGTTCTTTAAAGAACATGGAGAATGTCATGCCTAGTAACATAACGACGCGATGGATGTATTAACACCATCGAAACGACACCTATACGATATCGGAGAGCTAATCTCATGCATTTAGCACCTACGAGACGTCAGACGCTTTACATCAGCCCCCGTATGCCAATTTTTTGCTGTCAAGTTATATTTCACTGCCCAGTGTAATTTCTTCAGGTCACGTGGTACAATTTTGTACCACGTGATCATTCTTTTTATACACTTGACAGCAAAATATGCGCGAAAACACATCAAATGACGTCACTATTTAGTCACAGAATAACTATGAGTTAGTATGAACTGACCATGATTTAAAACTTTGCAGTTCAACTTTGATTGGCATACTCCTGCAGCTTTCCCTTTTCTCGTGTTCGCGTCGGTATCGGCTGGTGTGCAAACGGCTAAAGTAGTTGATACAACTTCCTGGTCGTAACACACAAGGAAGGAAGCTGGGTTGTCAACTGCCGGTGAAGGAAGTCATATCCATTGCAACAATTGCAACACTCTTATTTGCATAGAACCTTGACTTGCATCTTCAAGGCTCTAGTAACTATCGCAAAAGTGTAGTGTTGAATTTTTTTAAACAAATCGTGGTTTTAGGAGTCGGCATGAGGCTTCTTCTTCTTTTTCTTTTATAGCATTAATATTTCAGAATAAATTGGAGCCATAGAAAACGGCAACAGAAGAGCATGGTCACGTGACTTTTCTATCAGATTGTATCAATTTACCATACAATTTAATTAGTTTTCTATATTCAAGCGGTT
This sequence comes from Gandaritis pyraliata, assembly GCA_947859175.1. Classification (NCBI taxonomy): domain Eukaryota; kingdom Metazoa; phylum Arthropoda; class Insecta; order Lepidoptera; family Geometridae; genus Gandaritis; species Gandaritis pyraliata. The sequence continues at coordinate 332,034 of OX401866.1, read as the reverse complement.
GACCCCTTTGGGGTTCGATTCCTGCGTCGGGACAATAAATTGCATATTCTTGCAAATACTGAAACTTAGGAACAGTTTGACTCAAGGAAAAGTGTACCTAATATATTTGTCGGTCACTGCTGGAGATTTTATATTTATTTGTAACCGTAGGGTTCACCACATTTCTGATGATGCGGCTTCACCAGCTTCTCACGTAACTAACGTCATCTTCAGCTGACGTATCACTTTGTTATCACTAAGGAGCTTCACTCCTTAGTGACGCGCGCGCACGTGTTACACAATACTGACAATACTGCTCTGTAACGTCACACTTGTCTTGTCTTGATAGACATAGCGACACGTCGGTGGTTATTCTTGCGTCGTAGGTAGGTACAGTATCAACGGATCTTTATCTCTCTGAAGTTAGGCGCAACAAACGATTGCGCATGTAGTTGGAAAAAATTCGCTTACCTCTAATTCGACCCAAAAACGTGTTCTGCGCAGATACTTCAGAGGGGCAAAGACCCGTTCTGACTACTATACTCTGGTATGCTAATAGGGCTCGCCACGTCCCACAATTTTTTTCAAATAATCTAATTGACGGATTGATTGAAGACACGTCCGACCAGACGGCAGAAAGATAGATGGTAAATTGACGCTGCCCCGTACGTTAGGAGAACTAAAAATCTGAAGAGGCTGGTACAATACAATATAGTCACTTCCGTTTGATAAGTGGAAGAGCAAAACCCAAAAGAAATCAGCCGGAAGAACGCCAGATCAGTAGATTCCCTCGACCATCTGTCAGACTGATTCCTCAAATGTGATTGCTATTCGGGAAGCTATCAATCGGAGCGCCCGCGTCATAACGAGAGGTTTACTCCTCACGACGTCCTCCCCCCCCCCCCCCCCTTCACCCCCCCGGCTTACAGTTTATGGCAGCGATTTACGAGCTAAAGCGATTTGATAAATCGCTGCCAACTAAACAGGGTTGGGTCTAAACTCTGGCGATGAGTGCTGCTAATGCTGATTTGCTACTTGAGAAATTGGGACTCCAAATCGTAATTTTTATGATAAATTTTATGTATTTAGTTAAAAGCATATGATATTTTACTACATTCTATTAAGAGAACTAAGTACAGTAAGTACCTATCCCTTAAATTTTTAGCGACGTGTCATTAGATTTCCATGCAAGGATATAAATATTTACATAAGAGGAAAGACGTTTTTTTGACTGTTTTGTTGTTTTAGTGAACGATAATTATGCTACTCTGATTGTGACATGCACAAATTCCATGTTTCTAAGGCCAACCAAGTAACTCCTTCATAACTATCGAATTACCCTTTTCTATTTTATTTAACGAGAATATAATAAAAAACACCGTTGATGCCTAGGCTTATCATAAAATATTTATATTCAATAAATAACTTTATTCTCCCAATCGTAAAAACAGTTTTCTCATAACAAGCATTTCAGGAAAACCGCGTACTTACTAATAGCAGTAGCTCCATTGGCTAGCAAACAGCGTCTCGATGACTACAGAGGTAGGTACTGCGAAGGGATGATTCAATGCCCTATTGTAAACAAGTCGGTAAACATGTTTACGCAATGCGAAGTCTCTATCGGAAGTCACTAGAGCCGTAAGTAGCTAAGTAGTCTCCGCGGAGGTACAGCACGGGACACCAACAACCTTGCACATTCAATTCAATTTGGAGATTTGGTAGGAGATTTCAGCTAACGTGAACGAAAGCACTGCGAAAATGGGCTTTCTTCTCTACAATGCAATTATACACGTGTTTGATGTTCTCATCTTGATTTTGGATCTTATATGAATGGTCACGTGACTGACTAGAGGCCATGAATAAGAAAAGAAGAAGAAGACTTCCTTTCGGTAATGTCGTTTCCAAACTTCTTCATTTGTTCTCTAGCTATTGTAAAATTTTAACTTGACTAAGTAGGGCTTCGCAGGCCATTTAAGTGATTCTATGAACTAGTACTTACCTACTAAGGTTCGCTAACATCTACTTACTACTATAGTGCAAAAAGGAGACCATTTTCTGTACTGTGTCAATCTTTTTGTTCGTGACTACAACAGTTGTTTCGCGTCCAGTACCCTCCTACTCCTAGACCCGAAGGAAGTAATCAAACAGGAAATGTATTCTGCTCTACAATTTAACGGCGCCATCACTATCTGTTTTACTGCCTATAGATTTGCACAAATCTATCAGATAAGGACATCAATGGGCAATTTGGCGTTTGCTTTCAATATATATTTTATGTGGTCTTTGCAAAAATCACAATAAAATGCTCTATTATAAAGTTAATAGTTTTTTTGAATTCGTTCGTATTTCTTCGGAAAGAGAAGATGGTTGAAAAGACGTTGGTTCCAGGTGCAAGTCTAAACTATTCTTAAATAAATAAATAAAATAAATAAATATTCATGGACTTTACACACAACGCCCTCTAGTCCCAAACTAAGCAAAGCTTGTAATATGGGAACTAGATGGCTGATAGAACACAGATATTGGCAAAAAATGTCCAGCAGTAAGGAGAAATCGACAAATAAGAACCACCTTGGCCCGTGACGCTGTCTATCATCTAGATTAGACGCAAAAGCCTGTTCAAATGTACTAGGCATGTAACAAACATCGCGTCACTAGTGACCGTAAGTATTGAGTCAAAGATTTAATTTAAACACACGTTTAAATATTCAATACGAACAGGATCACAAACAATGTCTTAGTCAACGGACCACTAAATAAGCACCTTCAACGAACAAGAGGTCTTTTTACGGACTTTTGAAACATTTGCCATTGATTTTTAAGCCGTAGTTCTATAGCAATAGGGGTGTGGGTAGTCGGTAACAGAACGAATTATTTGTTATTGAATTTTAAACCTTATAGGATTGTAGCAATAGGAGTGTATGTTAGAGGCATAACTATTTTTTACAGAGGTTAGTTCAGGTCGTGAACTTTGCGTTACATAGAAAAGGCTTGGCTTATCAATCTAAACTCGTTCTATTATTTTTAAAACATTTTACAGGAAAGAAAAAACATTTAGATAGACGGCTGAGTTACGGCTGTATCTCTACGATCGACATCATCATCATTAGGCGCAGATAAGGAGGTATTTAAACACTAGTCAAAGTCAAATACCTTTTATTCAATAAAATCACAAGGATCATTTAGAATCGTCTTATGTAACTAGGCGATTCTAGGTGCCAGATCCACGCGACCAGCACCTCAAACCAACGTCTACAAAAAAAGCCTAGTAGCTGAAAAAAAAAAGTTTCAATTCTTGCTTTCTTTCTTTGAAACAAATTTTATAAGATCATTGCTCGTAAGTTGGAAAATATAGAATAGAGATTCTAACCCTGGATTTTAGTTAGTTACCCCGATTTCATAAACAGAGACGAACTGAGAACACCAGCTGAACAGTGTGCCAAAACATTCCAACCAGCAGTCGCCTTAGCGTGGCGCCTGAATCAACATCTAGAGTAGCCTTCGTCGAGGTTAAATGAGATTAGTTTATCAGCAAAAGTACCTAATATATATTTATTTCAATCCTGAAAGATTCTTTTGTTACAGAAAGGAGTAAGTAGCTACATTTATTTTGTGGGACAATAAGCATTTATTATTTTGCCAAGGATATTTCAATAAACCGACATTTTATATGCGTCTACTTTCATAGGCTTACAACAACAAATAAACATTGTATTGGTACTACAGGCTGTAAAACTACAGCTCCTGAAAGCTAACTAACTTCAGACGATTACCACTGAAAAGAGCGAAAACAAATAAGTCGGAAAATATCACTTGTAAAAAAATATATAGGACCAAATTTAACCAAACTTGTATATAGAACCAAATGAACTAATTTAAAGTAAAACATGATAGATATAGTGTTGTCGGACCTCAACCTTGGTATTTTGAATAGAATTCTGAAAAAAGCTCCGTAATATTTCAGATGGTGCTTTTACATTTACACCCTGTATTTCTACCGTTGATAGAATAGTAAGTAGGTACTATAACTTACCTACTATAGTAGAACTTCGTCTCCAGCCCCCATAACTTACTTTTCTTCATTTTCTTGCCACTAATTCGGGTCGCGATAATTCTTGTATGAAGGGGGCGCTCCACTAAATATTAGCACCTCGGCAGCGACACCTGCAAAGTGCGGTTATACGATCGTTGGAATAAGGTTGAATAACAGCTTAGATCGGTTAGAGGCCAGTTTCGAAACAGCACACGCTCTGCTCCGATTGCTAAGGCAATAACGCTTACGATCAGCGACGTAACATTGAAAATGTGAAAATTTCATAGTTTTTGGTATATCATGTAAACTAAATACAATTTTACGAAAGCAAGTGATCGCTCAAGCTACTTATTGCTAGTAAATATTTATTAAATTAACCCGATCGCTTGTATTTCCAAAAGTTACATAAAAAATGCTGAAAAATTGTAGGTAACTTCTACATTTTTTGACACAATTTTTCTCAATTTTGTATTGGTCTGGGTCAACACTCAGAGTTATTATGAACTGTCTGTACATAGGTAGGTACTTATTTTCTATTAATTTTATCTACATCATATTGTAAGTATGCATAAAATGCTTATCTGCGGTAGCCGTTTCAGTGTATACGCCCCCTTAAACTTCGTATTTTATTGTGCAAGTCGGGCATTGTGCGTGCGCCTATTACTGAGCACTACGCTCTACTCTGTGCTATCCACAGATTAAACACTAGTGGGTGCAACTAGGGTGGCTGTGATGCGCCGTCACTGACAGACAATACAAGCACATTGAGAAAGGAAAAGATTAAATAAGACAGTGGGACAAATGGAAATGTTACCTATAAATGGTTACCTAACACAAGACCAGTTAGTTCTCTTTACATAACCACATCTATCAAAAAACTTATTAACTAAATCGCAGCTGAATCATTTGTTTTCAGAAAGCTGAAACATAACCGAACCGTAGCTTTTAATTTGTTTTTATGCTATTTCTAATTCCGCGTGAACGATCCAGCGAGTGAGGTAACTAAGCTGAAGATCAATCGAACCATAGTTGAATTGAAACAGAATAGACCGTTTTAAATTAGTAGAATTTAGCCTCTGGCTCCTTCTCTCCTTCATGTTTCAGGTCGTATTTATTTACAACTTTTTCGTCTTAACAACCAAACATCAAACAAAGTCTGACCCGCCTGTTCCTTTCTATGACAGTTGTTTGTAGCGAAAACGTTTAATTTTATAGTTTCCACTAAGCCATGGTCGCCGTAGCGCTAGCGATTGCACGCATACATTTCCCTTCGGGGCTAATTTTCACATAATAGGTAGAAACTTGGTGTTCCACTAATTGGAGTCGTACGAGCACAATGGCTTGCATCAGGATGAACTCTTATGATGTGCTGATCTGTGCCACGCATGTTCTTTGTTTAATAACTAGGTAAGTACATACATAACAGAACATAGGAAAATATTTTGTGAGCATAAAGTAAAGCATTAGGACGTAGTTACGCAAAAATGATCCAACCCACATCAACACACTTTTGAGATTCGGCGGTTTGAAGTTTAAAATACATAGTGACTTGCCATACATGTGGGATGGTATCATCTAGGTCTTACAATATTTTTTTTAGCCTGAGTCTTTGCTGTCAACCAAATATATTCCACAGCCTATCAGTATTTACCGAACCTTTTCCAGTTTGTTTCAAATTAACTGAGATAACACAATGCCAACCAACCAAACAAACCTATCAAGCACGCTCATATCAAACGCCATATTTTTGAGTTATCTCAACCAATTTCGTGGCTTGAAAGGTACATGGTAATTTGCTTTGAACGACGTGACCTGGCTCCGATGCCTGTCATACATTCACATAATGCCGGGGAGTAAAAATACGGCACGCAGAGATGGGCGGGTAGGTAAAAATTGGGTAGGTAAAAATGGGAAGGGAAGGGTAGAATAGTTAAAATTTAAAAAATACCCATTTATACCGGGTATTTTTTATTAATACCCGGTAAAAATACGACCTGCATTTTTATAATATGGTTAGGCCTACTGTCGTTTTATAGTTACACTAGTGGCGCGTCCCGGCTTCGCACGGGTATTTAACAAAAAGGGGATAGAACTTTTGCGGCATATCGACCCGCCCGCCATTTTGAAATTTTTTAAAGTTTCCGCGCACTTTGAAAGTAGTATATATGGGTAGAGGACATTAATACAAGCAAAAAATGTTCTATATTATATTGTCCTAAAGTGTCACGTTTCCGAGATATTTGGAGTTAAAAATCTCCAATGAGGTAAAGGAGTTAGATTTTTTTTCTTGTTTTTAGTGTTCCGGTTCAGTTTTGGAAAAACGAAACACTTACTTACACTTACCGTCTGTCCGTCTGGCCATCTGTCCGTTTGTCCGTCTGGCCGTCTGTCCGTCTGTCTGTCACGCGCTACCAGAGCTGAACCGTAGAAGCTAGAGAGTTGAAATTTGGAATACTAATTGACCGAGCGAGCGAAGCGTGTCAGTTTCGAGATTGACCAAAAATGTTTTTGTCCGGCTGTCTGTCTGTCTGTCAGTAATCGCCTACAGATCGCATTTATCAACCGATTTCGACGAAAATCGGCACACAAGTTCCTTGATTTATTTAAATTTTTTTGTCGAGCGCGATTTTTGATTGGAGGGAAAATAGGGGAGAAAAAGGGGAAAGTTTGCTGTAGCGTTATTTATCGACGGATTTCAATCAAATTTGAGAAGCACACTAAAGACTTATTTCTACACAAGATGAAAGAAAAGAAAGAAAGAAAGAAAAAACATTTATTGCTTTAGAGCTTACGAGCTATATTAAAATTAGATACATAGATTAATTCTCTAAGGCAAAGGGGGTACACTCAGCATGAATGCTGCACGGACATTATGTCCGTGTAGCGCTGATTTTCAGTGTACCCCTAAATTATGGTCGACAGGTGTTCGTCGGCTGCAATGTGTTTTTGTAATGTATTTTTTTCCCTAACCGTGCTCAACAAGGTGCATGTCCACCAAGTGTAAAAAAGTGCGAAGGGTATAAGTTATGGATGAGTGTCTGTGAAAGATGAGTGTGTCTGTATGAAATGGGTTTTATTTAAGTGAGGGTGTGTTTCTGAGTGTGTGTGTGGTGTGCATATGTGGGTACTCCTGATAGTGCCAGTCTCTTAAGAGTCTGGAGATCTCAGAAAAACCCAATGTGTGTGTGTGTGTGTGTGTGTGTGTGTGTGTGTGTGTGTGTGTGTGTGCATGTACTGGTGTGTATGTGGGTTTCCTGATCCACGCCATTCTCTTGAGAGTATGGGTATCACAGGAAAAACTCACGTCAGATGGTGTAAGTATAAAAAATTCTAAAAAATAGTGGAAGAAATGTAAAAGGGGAAATTAATTTTAATTTTTTCCGAATATTTACGCCCACCTATATCAGTTAGATTACGCAGTCCTTTCCGCTTTTATGAGACAAATCCGTAGACACTAGATTCGACCTCCTAGGACCAAAGGAACGCGAGTAATTGCTAAAACTTATACCCCTATTTTGCTCAAGTCTACATAGGTAAATTGGAAAGGCCTATTGGAAAATTTAAGCACCTGAAATGCGATATAGCCAGAGGAAAAGGGAAAGTTTCTGTTATTGCATGGTTATTATGGCTCGCGAGATCTACTATTCTTACAGAACAACTAGTTATTATCCTAATCAGTAGATGCAGAATCTAAATAGGTCTAGATGTTATTTGGTATTAAATCAAAATAATCCAGAAACCTGCTAAAGAATGCATCAATTCTCACCCACCTAGCATCCCGCCGCGGAGTGCTGCCACCCGAGGTGGGAGGGGCCCCGCACAGTCTGCCACGAGGATAACGAGCGTCTCAATTTCGGGATTCTCGCCTACAGGTCGCATTTATCGACCGATTTGGACGAATATTGGCACACTAGTTCCTTGATTTATTAAATTTTTTAATCGACCGCGTCTTTTAATTGGGGGGAAAGTAGGGGAGAAAAGGGGAAGAGGAATCGACGGATTTCAATTTGAGAAGCACACTAAAGACTTCATTTTAGACAAATTGATGTAAAAATATTTCCCAAAAGGGGGAGTGGAAGGGGGAAAAGAGGGGAAATTAAAAATTAATGGTCATAAAGGCTCGTGAGGTCAATTTTTTTCACAGAACAACTAGTTTATATAGTTAAACCTCATCAAAAATCGATAATTTGAATAGTTACCTAGCTGGTTTAATTTCTGTTTTCTGGTTTATTTTACTTTTAATACGAAATCATTATAAATCAGAACGAATACTAACCAATAAAAACATGAATTTCCTACTAAAACTAAACCTCAATGTTAAAAAAGAGTTTTTGAATTAATACCCGGTATAAATTCAAAATGGGTAGGTAAAAATGGGTATAAATGGGTATATACCCGATGATCGGGTATTTACCGGGTAAGTGCCCATCTCTGGGCACGACTGCGTTCACAAAAAATATTGTATTGAACAGGGATCGAGCCCCGAGCGATACCAACTTAGCCTTGAGTCAGTACTAGCGGCTTGCCTTTACTTTCTAAATTCTGATTATACAAAACCATACAAAAACATAGAGGAACAGTTTTCCAGCAAAACTTGAACATTGTTGTGTGTTTCTCATTGTTCGATCTGCCGTTAGTTTCTTCGTAATAGCTGGATTCAGAGTTGTAACCTAAAGACCTACGTTTTAGAACATACTGAGTGCATTGTGAGATGTATGTCAAGTAAACTGGTATGACCAGACACGCCAGAGACTGATGACACGTGGTCTGCAGCCATCCACCGCTCCTTATTATCCTAAGGTTCAAAATCGATCGTGCTATGACATAGTGTGATTTAGGTATACTTATACTAGAGATTTCAAAAAGAAAACTAATCGTTACGTAGACACGGAATAAAATTGAATAAGTACCACTATGTCAAACGTATGTGTCCGTTACTACCCCGTTAGGCACCAAGAGATTTAAAGGGATGTCTAGTCTACCGTGCCTGAGACTCACTTTATACGAATGAATCTCTACGTTTTCTACAAGTATGATTTTTTTAATTTCACTAGAAGTTCCGACTGCACTGTGCAGTATTTCGCCTCTAAGGTTGCCATACATCCATGGGCACCCAATTACCTACTTGATTTTATAGCCGCCATAAATTATGTCGGTTAAAAAAGATAAAGCCGTCCCGTTGTTGTCATTTCGTAGGTAGGTATCATAAAGGAACAGGGCTCCTAGTGCGAGTGCGAGCACATTAATGTTAGGTTGGGAAATTAATCGTGTTTGCCGGGGAGGGATTTAAACTGCATTTCAATCGGAGTCCTACTTTCAGAGCTACGTGAGCCCAGACAAACAAACAGACAAACACACAATGCCATTAATCTTATAACTCCCCTTCCGCTTTTCAGTGGCGGTTAAAAAACTAATCGAATCGAACACCACATCGACGTTGCAAAATTTGTAAATGTTACAATATCATAGAAAACAGAATTCATCGGAGAATAACATATTTATAGCAACTAGAACAGTTAATAATCTAGCTCTTGCCTTTTAAAAAGTTTACAATACTGTGAGGCCTTTTATTATAGAAAGAAGAGTGTTTTTACAACCTTAAAACCATTGACCACTTGGAATGGAAACCCTCGATGTTGGGACAATGGCTGCATCGACGGGCCACAGGCACAGCTATAAACTGATCCTTCATGGCTTTGCTAAAAGCCTCACATGTTTCACACTTAGCTACGCTAAACTAAATAGTTGCTATGTATATCCATTGTCTTATGGCGACGCTGTGTCGCCGTTTCACTAGGGGGCCTTCCACAATTGATGGCTGCAAAATAAATGAAGACATGACGATGCTGTTTGACTTCTTTTGCTGTAACCAACACACAGTTTCGGGCTTGTAAGCTATAAATGTGAAAGGTCTCCAATACTTTTTCTGGTAAAACAAGTATCTCCAGAATTATCACAACCTTTCAGCAGCTTAGTGGGCGCAAAGTCGGGTCACATGCCGCAATTCGGGCGTCGTTTGCGAAGCGCTTCGTGTTAACGCCATTTTGTTTTGGCTTTTGATGGCTCCGCTGTTTATTTATTGAGGTTAGCTTGTTTATTTTTAGGTAACGTGGGAGAGGATTACAGGATCCTCGCGTGTGACGTCACTATAAGCAAATAGATAGGTAGCTACGGACGGACTTTTGTACTTTGAAGTTATTTTAGAATAGGGTACGCAAAAGTAATCAAATGAATTTTGTTGTTTTACCCTGTACTTGTACTACTTACTTGTAGTATGTACTAAGTATAAAAAATATCCTGTCATTTCATTTCAGATGCACGAATAACTATGGCATTTATGAAACTAACCTCATTTCATCATTATCAAACTATATTGGTTCACTGTTGGACGTTGGTCTCTCCCAAGACGCGTCATTTGCTCTTCGGCTCTTCTCATCCAGTGTCTGGCAGGTCAGGCCTGGTGGCACATCTCGCAGATCCTCGGCCCATCATAGTTTCATCATAACTTCATTTACTTACAATGAAAGTTTCTTTTATATTCCTGTATGTATGTGTTAAGTACTTTTCTCTTCGATTACGGCGTTATAAAGCCCCATAAGCGAACTGTCATTAGCATACCAATCTCCTCCATAAATTCAATTGTGTTGTTGTATTTTAAACAATTTCCCCATAAAGTGTACTAATTTGATCCCTTCGAAAGGGCCCACTGGTCACTTGAGCGAAACGGATCAACAAAGGCCCATTACAATAAATTACTCCGCTTTGTTCAGTTGGATACACAATAACCTACACTATCTACTCATCTGAGAGTTGAAAATCATGTGAGGTTGATAGCGTCATTAGAAATTCAGAAGGTCTATTGTCCAAGAGTAGGTATTTTATTGTCTTATTTAATAAAGGGTTCAATTTGTAACTGACCAAGAACTAGCCTCTTAGCTTCAGACCACAGCAAGGACCAACCAGCTCCCAATCTCTAATAGATACCCATGCCATTTCTCTACTCATCAATGCCAATCATGTGCTTATAAACACTTGTAATTGAAAAACAATCAAAAGGCTTGTGAAACTCCAAAAATCCTGAAAGAGGTTACACGCTAACAAAGAAAATGACCACCGCCTCCTGAAATACAGTGCACCCTCTGTATTTCACCTTTTTCGGTGACATTAACATATCGTTATAATATCTAATGCTGGACATGTTTATTTATCGCTCCCGGACAAAGCTGACCGGCCCCTGACTACCTTGACAAAGGGCCCAGCTGACCTCAGGGCTCGGGAGACCGCTAAATTTTACGACGAGGGTGAAAAAAGGGACCAATACATCGAAACGTGAGATTTTTGTATAAAGCTAGCAGCATGGATACTATACCTTTACCGAATAAGTAGGTATATCAGATTTAAGTAGTTGTAAATTGAGGTTTGTAGAAGGTTTTTGCTGTTCAAGTGATATTTCGATTTAGGTTGAAGGAAATCTACGTTGCCTTTGACACGTCGGCCAAGATTTATGTAGCATTTTTTTTTGTTTTCGGAAAGGCTTTGATCATGAGCTGTGGTTTCATAAAAATCTATTTACGTAAATAGGTACTGTAGGACATAATACGTACCTACTAAAAATATAGCGTGGTATTTACTCCTTAAGGCATAAGTAAATCGATCAGGCTGGCAACACCATTAAAGTAGATGAAAACCGTTGAGAAAATAGGAATCGAATTGGATTCTTGGTACCTACAAACAGCCGATAGGTGGATGGTCACACAACTGTCATCGTAGTAAGTACTGTCGGGTATACGGGACGGACATAATTTACCCGTGACGTGACGTGACACTATCGGTTGTGTCAACGAAAGAAAATTATCTATAGCAATAGTTGAGCGCATAATTTAGTGCATATTGTAATTGAAGGAACCCAGGTTTTAGTGCGGTCTTTCATTTTCTAATTAAATTAAATAAAAATATAAAGATACGCAGTGCCAAGCATAGCGTCACGGGCATTGGAATAGTAAGTACCTACAAACAATAACAAAAGCGTTTTTATTTATGAAATGTTGGTCACGCACGGGGGATAAACGGTCATAAAAGGTGTATGGTTAGAAGAGTACCTCTTCAGGCTGCTGATAATGATGATGTAGTACAGACAGTTATGTAACACCTCTTTATTTACACAATGACCTATATCTATGAGTAAGATACTTATCTTACAAATGACATAAGACATCTATTAGCGATAGCACTATCACGGATGATAAGCGATCGACAATCTAATCTCCTATTGTAATCCTTTTCTAACTCGCTTTTACAAATTTTCCATAGTTCCATGGGTTTAGTAGGCAATGAGCCGTCAGTCCACCAGATTTGGTTATACTCAAGACAAAAATAAGCTCCGTTTATTGAGGACATCGTAAGTAGTTAAAGACAAGATTATCTAACAAAACTTACTATTTTTAAAAGGTAGGTACTTAGCTAAGTACTTTAAAATGAATATGGGAGAGAACTACGTCCAGCAGTGGACCAATAGGTTGATAATGATGAAGTAAATTCAAGAAGGTGGGTATAGGTAGGCTTTTTCAAAACATGCATGGCGCGCCCAAAACGCCGCGTCACTCCCATTTCATACAATCGGCTTAATTTCTGCTTAGACTACCCTCGTTTTTAATTACTTACCCGAGACGCATTAGCAGATCACGGGATGTCGTTCCTGGAAGCGGCTTACGGGTATCCTGAGGGACTCCTGACTGTGACGGCCGGGGGACTGGCACAGTCACTGCCATAAGTTGGCAAAACATCTGTCATGTTCATATTGAACTTAAGTGGATTCAAATTGCTATAAAGAGTAGGTTCTTGGTCCGTAAATCCTTTCTTCCGACATTGTTATTTATAAGCAATAGATATTTATTTAGATTCAGGTAAGTGTATTGTTTCTGTCTTCAAAATACGTTGATTAGGGCGACTACAGTTACCGAGCTTGAAGAAAGAAATACTTTTCTTGCATCGAGCAGAAACGTACTCCACAATGCAAAAAATGTTTTTGCCTCCACCATCTGTTTAGCATTCTGTGCCGGAGGGCCGCCCTGCGCCCTCCGAAGCCCCGCCGTGATAATGAAGCTGTGCTTATGCAAATTCTGGCTGTTACTCTTTATTTCGAAATTAATGGTTCTGATGATGTCAGATTTTAATATTGTAATTTGATTATATAAAAACGCTGAACACCATTTTTTTATTAAATAAACATTTGATCACGGCAGTATTACAGCACGGTAGACATACTCTCATGAACTCATGGTACGAGGATTTCCAATTATAGGTTAGCCAACGGTACTTATGTCCAATTTCGTTAGGACATTTCTTTCACAACAGGCAGTACCGCGGGTAGAGTTGGGTAGGCCCAGTACCAACTCTAGTGCTTATACTTTTAGCAGTAAAAAGACCCGAAAGTGTTTTAGCAGTGTTTTAGTGCATCCCGCCGAGTAGGGATGCTGTAGGTGGTGTTGTATGCTCTTGTTTTTAATCAGCACAGCAGCGCCCCTCCCGCTGTCATCTCCGGCCACGCTCCGTCGAAACGAGGGTCAGTTCCACTTGGCACCCAGCTCACGAACACCAATAAAATCACTATCATTTTCTTATCAGCCTGCAGAATGCTGACCGTGTGGTAGATGAAGCCCACCAATTTTTTTAGGATAATGCTAAGTTTAATTATAAGCGCTATTAAAGACGCATAGAAAAAAAATTGTAGATATTTATAAATAAACTGAAAGACAACTAGGTACTTGAAAGGTAAATGACCAGAATTGTATACCAACTGGGTCCTAATTTGATTTAGATTAAAACACCACGGAAAGCTTCGAGATCATGAAAATATCGATGGTAAAAACAAAAAATATATTATTTTAGTTATTTAATAAGCGATAAGTATTGTTTTTACCTTTCAATAACGAGATTAGCTAGTAGGTGGGTTATCTCTGTTCATAAGAACGGAAAATGTAAGTACGAAATCTAAGGTCAAAATATAACGAGGTCGAGGTTATAAAACAGAGCTACAACCGAAACACACTCGTCGGTGCATAGCAACCGACTGCCCTCGCCTCGCCTCGCTCTATAAGCCCCAGTTTGAACATAATCCTTCAACTATGACACCCGACACTCTAAAAACTACCATATCGACCTAAGTTTAAGAACTATAATAAACTAGCAGTCTATTAAAAATCTCATCAAACTAATTTACGCTCTATGCTCGGTGGTTATATAGAGTAAAATTCGCTTGGCAAATGTTTCTATGCTCGAAATTCAATGTCAATTCGATTTAGTTCATTTTATTCCAATTTGAACTATGACCCGGAGAATATAAAGTTCAATTTCGCTTTGTTACTCTCAAATGCATACACGTATTGGGTCCAACCGAAAAGAGATAGGGCCGAAAAAGCAAAAAACGAAAATTTATGTTTATCCGACTTGGCGAAAAAAATGGGTTAAGTGTTTACTCTATTTTGAGATAACACATGTAACGTGAGACGGGGTGTTTTTGTTTTTTGTTTTTGCTACTGCCTTTAACTTTTAGTTGTGTATCCTGTTATCATCTTGGGGCTGAATCTTTACGATAATTATGTTCGGATATATTAGCGGAGTGATTCGGCAATGTTTTAGGATATTTTTGTAATTGAACAATGCTGAGACATGTACCTACTTACAGGAAATCAGCCCTTTTCTAGTAGTAAGCCCTATTAAAGTGCTAGTGGATTTGCCCGGGTTCACTCGAGCTAAAAGCACTACAAACAAACTTGTAAGTAGATAAAAAAGTAGTCTCTGTCCATGGGTCCATGTGATGGGTCCATGTGAACTCGTGTGCTGTAGCCTAGATAATGTAGCAAACTAAGATGGACACGCTCCAGCTTTTGTAAATTGAAATGGATCACTTTATTTGGGGGTATCTATTTAACCAGTTCGTTTTTGGTCTAAACCTATCGTATGCTTATTTTTGTTATTTATACAGTATCATTATTAAAGTAAAGAGATGCAATCTAGTCGATAAATGTCTAGATACGAAGCACGGCTTGGGCACGCTTGTGCCACGCACGACCTACGAATAAATACGATAAGCATACATTTTCATTGTTAAAAATATTACGTACAGTCACCGCGCGCTTTACTTAGAAGTCCAAAAAATTTTAAATAAAATATTACATTAGTCGCTCTTTGAATTTGAATTTTATAAACAGAGACATTTTTATTTACAACTAAAACACATACAATTTTTTTTTAAATAGAATTAAGTAGATAGATAAGTAAGTACTTACTATAATTAAAAATGTATGATATTCTACAAAAAACTTAAATGCCACTCTAAACAGCCACTCAGATTTGCTCAGAGCAGATTGGTTGGCGTAGGTTTCTTAGTAAGTATATCCACTGTGAGACACTAAAAAATGCTAACTTTAGTTAGTAAAAAGTTGGGTCGAATAGTGTACTTGTAAGTACTTACTTAGTTATTAATTAAAAAATAATTAATTTTGTTGCTGATTGTGCCTTGAGTACTTACATGTACGGAAATTGTCGTTATCCAAGAACTGCATAGTGGTATGATAAGTATTGCAATCATGTCATAATCTTTAAAAACTAGTTGGTTGACAAAGTACGAAAACACAATTTTTCACAACCAGATAAAACTAGTGAGAGACAACAACAATATTTTTCACACGATGATTTCCATCAGCATCAGGATAGTATTGGCCTTTTTATTGAAATATAATTTGTCTCGGTACCTACTGGATAAGTATAAAATAAGTAAATACATAGCTATGTAATTTAACAAAAGCAAAAAAAAATCTGCCCCGAAATTGAACCTTCTCCTTTATGATTTGTCAAAAATTCAATGGACGATTTAATATTTTCTCTTTTACCGAAACCTTTAGATTTCTATACATAAGGTAGGTACGTAAAATATCAACTTCCTGTTCATATTTTGTCTCCAATATACAGCACCTCCAACTTCAACAGCTACCTCCTCCCCCCGTTCACAGCCGAGCACCTTCAGAGCCCTTTGATTATCCGCCAGAGCTGGCGGCTGGCTCCTGGACCGGAATAATGGCTGCGAGGCTCCCTTCAACTCCCTTTATTCTTTGTTTGGAAAATTTGAACACCAAATCTTCGCCTTGGCTTGTTGAGAAGACTTCACGGTCGACATGAAAAAGCAGTACACACACTTTCTGAAACAGAGTTTCTCTGAAAACATAATTTCATGAGTCCTTCCCTTCTAACAATTTGGAAGATTATGTGCGTAGATACGTACTTATTTGAATTTGTATAAGGAACAGTAAGTATATTTTTTGTCGTTGTTGTATATTTTTTACCTAAAACAATTTAAAACAAAATTAAAATGTTCGTGTCGCCCCAAAAAAAGTAGGTAGTTTGTTCTATTTGTCACGTCACGTATCGCTTCAAGGCTACCATTAGGTAAAGAACAATCCTTTTCTAGTGGTACACTACACTATAGGTAACTGCTTTCAACACACAGCTAACTACATAAACATTTTTAAAAAACAAAATCCGGTCTAACTGGTCCATTTCTAACTAAAAACAGTCTAAAAATACTCATAACACGAACAAAGAACTCCTCCGAAAGAAGACTCCTCCGTGTTAGAAAAAGTCAGCACGCTTCCATCCCTGTCAGAAGGGCTGAGTTATGACGTAATCATAGCCTTGAATCGAACACCCTTGCAGCGTGATGCAATCTGTACTTGCACCTTATTACGAAGGCATACGGGTGGTATTTGATTGAAGCTGCACTTTGTAGATGTGTGATGAAATCGCGTAGGGTGTTTAGTTAGGGAGCCAGAGTCAAAAATATTTTTCCTATTTGAGTTTGAAATGATCCTGTTCACATAGGGTAGGATGAAATATAACATGACGAAAAAGTTAAACCAGCATTGAAATTTTACCTCAATGTTAATTACTTGATCTGAATAAATAAAATACGTAAGTAGGTAGGTATAGGTATTTACCTAGGTATCAGTAGTTAATTTGCATTCACACTAGGTACTGGATCCTTATTGTTCACTATCGTATTTGCATCTGTCCAAGTTTTATTGTTATTCGAAACCCGTAACCGTACGAGCTGTAACAAAATATTATAAAAATATTTATGATAAGTATACTTACTTTAAAAATATTATTGTTTTTCTCAACTGTATATAAATACCGCAGAGCAGGCTCCGTCAGACAAATCTTTAAATTATTTTATTAGATAAGATTTATAAACGCTGTTTCGTATCTAAATAAAATAATAAAAGTTAATGGCATTTAGTATGTTGTAACTCGGCTCATAGTAATGTCATCGTTGTTGGAAAGATAAAACTGGTACCTTACCTATCTCCCTATCTAAGCAAATAAAGTTTAATTGGTAAAATTAAATACAGTTATGATAACAGTCATAAACGATGCTCAATTTACGGCTTAATGATTTTTTTCTAAATCAATATTTGCACATTGGTGTAGAATTTACGTTGATTAATATTGGCGCCAGTTATAAAGACTTCCCAAAAATATAAACACGATCGCTTGATTAAAAAAAAAATTGTTTGATGATAATCACGTAGTAAAGTGGTGATTAAATGATGTGTCGTCAGTGCATCCTATCTCCTTGACTATTAGATCAACCATCCAACCCTTTCAAGTGAATACAATTAAAGATGTTTTTTGTACATCTCTGCCGGCCACGACATGGGATGAATATACACCATAAACTTTTATGGGAGTGCTCAGATACCAGAGGTTCTGCTATCAGACTTTTTATTTTCTCGTAACAGTTATGGAATAATGATGTGCCTATCGCTCTTTACTTTACTCCGACGATACCTACCTGTTCGACCAACTCCGAAAAAACGCTATTCTATTTTCTTTGCGTAGTTTAAAACTAGAGGGCGTTGTGTGAAATATCCATGAGTATTTATTTATTTTATATTTAAAATATTTTCGTCCTTGTTTTTGACAAGCTTAAGGTAGTGACGGATAGCATTTTATCTGAGGAATAACCTTATACGGAGTTGGTCGAATCCAGCCTTAGTAGGTTTAGAAAGGAAGTGTTATTTTATTTAGTTATCTCTTCTGTAGGTGGGCACTTGTCTTATTGCGTATAATCAGTGAAAACCCCATCGATATCCGAATGTGTCGTTCAGAACAAATAGCTGAGCTGAATGAAGCATTCTGTATCAAGAATATTTTTTAAGCCGTTTATTGTATAAAAACATTTAAAGAAATGAATGTGTTCTTCTCGATCCCGGGAGGTCAAATAAAGTATCATCATAAAGTTTCAGATTTAACTGCGGAAGGCCCGCAGAGAGCAGAGAGGTCAAAGCAGGGTTTGACACCGATCATGTATCGGCCATCGTTTTTTGGAGTAGACGCCAAGGTATATTATGTAGGATTATTATGATATAATTAGGTAGGCAGGTACTTACTCAGAATATTGAAACTTGTACTATAAGTTATAAAGGTACTCTTGCGCAGCATTTTCAACGACAGACAAATCAATGACCCGAAAAATGGTCAATAACAAAAAAAAAGAGTCCGAAAAAACTGAAACTGAGGAAAAGCTCCGGTCACATCCCATCCCTAGTCGCATCGTAACTAGGAAAGAACTTAGCCATGCCACAGAGTATATAACAGTGAGTAGCGCAGGTTATTTGTGCGGGCGGAGCGCGTGCTTGATCACTGTCTTTGTTGTTCTTTAGACCTCTCTCTGTGAGCTGAAGTGAAGTGAAGTGGGGTCAAACGGACTATGCCTCCCTCAGGCGAAGTGCCTAAACATACTAACTTCACTTAACTACCTTTATGGAGATAATTCTTCTCAGATTTGTGGATTGGCTGGAAGCCATTTTTATACTACGGTGAAAGGGGATCTGGAATATGCCGATTATTCGATGATTAGATTGATTGGTTAGAGATTTAAAGAAAACATAGTAGATTCCCAATGTTCCTATCGTTCCTATAGCTACCTACTTAGTACCTACACATGGGAGTTATAGATAGAGCCTATAACTGGCTCACGTTGGTGGCAATTTTATTATCAAATTCAAATGCAATTTAGGTTACGCCTTTTTATAAGACAAACATAAAAAAGTGAGAAACTAGAAGTAGGTACAGGTATTTAGGTAAAGTAAAACGTAACTAGAAGTTTTCAAATTAGTACTTTACTTACTACTAACCTAATTAACTACGAAATTACAAATAATCGAAGGAAGGAACTATACCTACCTACCTACCTACCCACACATCAGGTAATTACCTAGGTAGGTACATGCTCATACAGGTGTCGGGTATCTAATCTAGCTCATGTTACATCAGCTGACTGGTCAGGCCTTTGTTGAAGTCTATGTAGTAGGTACTAGGTACCTATACTATACTATACCTACTGACTTGCTTATTCTGTGGCCAAAAATTCAGCTAGATTGGGATTGCAAAAATCATTTTTGGTTTTACTATTTTCTTTTTGGACGATTTTGTACTAAGTAGGTTAGGTACCTATCTAATCTATCTTCTATTTTACTTACTTGCAACTATTTCTAATATGATTTACAAAAACTATACAAATAATTTATACTTACCCACATAAGTTTAAAAATCTAGGAAAACCGACTTCAATTTGACTACCGGCTTCATAATCAGATGATGATGATGGCAGTTCATTGAAAAAAAAACAACAACAACCGAATTGAGAACCTCCTTTTTTAAGTTGGATAAAAACTAATGTTAAAATTATCTGATGAACTTTCTGACCAGGCAAGTCATCAGCTGATCTACTCGTGCGATGTGAACAGCTGATGTTAGGTACTTTACTACGCAACTGGTTCACACTACGGAGGTAAATACCTGTTTATCAAAGTTCCTAAAGTACAGCTTAGGTAACTCAATTCTCCTAATTCAATAAACGCTAGACCATAAACTAGTTTAGGCCAAACGCGAGTAAAACCTCAGAGTAAATAAACACGGTAGGTAACTTTCTCGAGGCATCGTCGAATCAATCGTTCATTCGGGCGCGCTCGGGCGCGCTCGGCCGCGCTCGGCACAGCTGACACGAACTGTTGCTATGTGCACTGACGCTGGACCATAGAGTAAGGGAAAAAAGAATAGAGATGACATACCTACAAAAAAAACGTGCATACCTAATCTGAGTCTGGCACAAAGATGGAGGCTTGCCGTAGAGCTGCGCGCACTATTATCGATATCGATAGTTGAATTGCACGGTGTTTACAGAATTTAAAAAATTCGCATGAGTTTCTTTTAGATTTCTTCATATAGGCTTCTACGAGTAGTACACACACACAGTGCCGCCGGCTTAGGTTGCCGCGTGCGGCTCAAGGTTACTTTAGCTTATTGATTGAGTTTCATGCGGACTGCCAGTTTTTGCGGCTTGTGCCGGGGCATATGTGTAGGAGCCTTAGTAGAGTATCACTATTACTGATCAGCATACCACGCATTCATAATTACCAATGGAAATAATAAATAAATAACTGCTACTACAGATTTTTTCTGGTTTGTCGGACTATACCTACTTATTCTTTATTAATCTATCTTCTATTATTTTTCTATAAAATATATCAAAATGAATCCTATTTCGTTGTCACTCAATAGCTCGAGAATGGCTGGACCAATTTGGATAATTCTTTTTTTTTTATGTTTTCTAAAAGTTCGTAGATGGTTCTTGCATTTAAAAAAAAACTATGGTGGTACGTAGTGCGCCCGTGTCAACTTGTTACTAATATTATAATACTTAAGTGTAAAGGGAAATTACTCAGGTATAATTATTTATGAACTACTTGGCACGATCATTCCTAATAAAACGAAAATTATCATTTCAAACAGGTTTAATAAAAACTGTAAAAGCCGTTCCGGTTATAATCAAGTTCTAAAAATGCCTTTTACAAGTAAAATAATTATGTTCACAATAATCAAATATAAGGGTTCATCAAACCGTCGATCCCAGTCATAATCAAGTTCGAAAAATATTTTTTTTATTCAAATATACACATTAATTAATCAATTAATATTAATCAAGTAAGAGCACCTAGAACCCTCAATGCCAGTCATTTTCAAGTTTTAAAAATACAAACTTTATTACAAATAATAGGTATGTACACAATAAACACGAGTATAACTTGGAGGTCTTCAAGTCACGAGTGAGAAGTCGGGTAATAATCAAATAACAGCATGTCGAACCCAACAAATGAAAATATGTTTCGTTGATCTATTTAAGTTTTCCAACCCAATTACATCCAGCCATTGTTCTTTTTTTTTTTAGATGTCGGCAATCTAAAATAATAAAAAGAAATCCGAGTTTAATTATATTCACCTGTCGCTAAGTTATCGATATCGATAAAAATGAAAATGCCGTACTACCGAAACTCTATTTACAAGGGAGAATTATTTTCTTATAAAATCACATAATATTAATGGTAAAACAGTAAATGATTACAGAAAAGCAAGAATATAATTTTAAACATTCCCACTAATAGCAAAATCTTTCAAAATAATAGGAAAAACAAGATATTTTGAATGAATTCGGTAACTTGCCTGTGCAACGTTATAATGGGATGTTTTTTATGGTGTTTCATGCGGCAACCTAACACACTGCACCTACCCATAATAAATGCAGTATTCTGCAAGTTCTAGCACTACTAACAAGCACAATTTTCGCGTAGAACACTAAATTTTCTTGAGAACACTGAAAAAAACAAGTCGCTATGACAACTGATGTACTTGATGTTGGCTGTGCTAAAACATGGCGACCGGCCGCAGGGAGAACTGTTCATAGAGATGTATAATGCCTGGTCCATAGATTTCCTAGGTTCATGCGCTGGACTCAAGCGGACATCATTATATTTGTTATCCAATTTGATTGATTCACAAGTTATACCCTATTTTGAGGTTATTCAATCGATATAATGTGGAAATTATCAGTAATAACTTCTAAAATAATGATTAGTTTCTTATCAAATTTAGGATTATTTTAAAATTTTGTTAAATCATTAGAACTGGCCTCCATTTTATTTAACTATCTGCAAGAAAAATCATGAAATTGCCTTCATATTCTTGAAATAAAAGCACACAGCCACAAATACGAACAAAGAACATCCAAAACGCAGGAGAAACGTCCTAAAAACTTTACTGTGAACCGTACTTAAACAAGCCTACGTGACCGAACCAATGTACTTACCCCCACAAACACACCCTAAATCCACATTCACGCACACAAGCGCAGACGTGGTTAAATCTCCGCCCAACACCAAAAAAGCGTAAGCGGCATCGACCTTCACAAAGAAATGAACACATCCGTCGCCTTTGTGTCATTAGCCATAAGGTTCAATTTAAAAAGTAAGCATGAAAGGCACTTAGACTGGTTTACTTGTAAATAGACAATATCCCCGTTGCGCTAGTGCATTTATGGCAGTAAACGCGAGTCGTCAACCTTTTTGTGATATTTTTTATGTGTGAATAATAGTTTTGACATTAACAATGTTCCTTAGACGGTTATTGATTGGTTTGGTACCGCTTGCTTGCTACACTGTTTTCAGTTAGAATAACATTATTGATAAAGTTATTTGTGGGCATAAACTATTAAAAAAGCTATTAAAATTAGCTATTAAACAGGCGTCACAGCTCAGTCGGTACTAGCTCTACCTTTCGTGTTGTGGGTCGTGGGTTCGATCCCCACCAAGAACAAACATTTGTGTGTGCCACAATATCCTATCCTACTAATATTATAAATGCGAAAGTTTAGATGTTTGGATGTTTAGATGTTTGGATGTTTGGATGTTTGGATGTTTGTGTTTCAATCACGTCAAAACCACTGAACCAACTTGGATGAAACTTGGCATATATATAGTTCGTAACCTGGATTGACATATAGGCTACTTTTTATCCCGAATAATTAACAGGATCTACAGGATAAAATGAACGAAAAGGATTGGCAGCGCCAATTGACAAAAGGATTTCATTGTCATGTCATGTCACGTCAGTTTGACAGGGCGTAGTACTACGAGTTCGGTGTAATGAGGTGTAATGTCAAGTTTCTCAAAGAAGTATCCGCTCGGTACACGCACAGATAATATAATGTACACGGAAACTGTAGACGCGTACGAAGTCGCGGGTAACTGCTAGTTTACAATATTTGTATTCCAACCCAAAATTGAATTATTCGGAGAAACCCTCTAGTCTAAATCTCACCCTCAAAACTATATTACATCCACCCACTGGAAACGCTAAGAAAAGGTGAAAGTTCTAGATAAGGATGCCCTAGAAAAAGGTTGACGATCTCTGCGCGCTCGTCCCAGCTCGGTTGGCAACAGGCGAATGAAAGCATCGCCCACCTGAGATTCAACTTTATATCTTAACAACATTGAAATAAGGTACAAAGTTTTCTGATGTAAATGTTATTGATCGAAGCTTACGCGAAAAAGTTTTGTACTTATCGCCTACAACGATACATGTACTATTTTATTAATTGGCTTAAGTGACATAATCGGATACGATCCTATTTACAGCACAATAAGGGTTATTTTTGCTTCTTTTTTTACCTTTTTTTGAGCCACTGGTCATAAAGGATTCACAGTTGTGGAACAAAGAACATTATTAAGAAAGTATAAAATGTACCTGAATGAAGGATTTTTTTGTTCTATTATTGAGTTTTAATAGGACGGAGGGAGTTTTAGTACAATAGATGTACTTAACACTAAAATAGTTATAAATGACCTGTAGCCAAATGTTTATGACTACTTATTATTGAGCTAAATTCTAACTGTGATTATAACTAATGATTAATTATAATACTGAAGTGTACGGGCTTCTACTTGTTTTACTTTACCCTTCTGCAAAAAGGGTTTACTTAGAATAATGACAACACCAGTATTTGTACATTGTGCGTAGATATGTACTACTTAGTCCTACATCGTACTAAAAGTTAAGAAATAATCGAATGGTTACGATCGAAAATGAAAAAGTAAAATGAGGATATTATTAGACGATGCACCCCGCTACGACAGGTTGGGGCAAAAAACGTTTGATGAAGGACGTGGGCCATATTAGGGTCGCCTCGACGTGTGTGTGTGTCTGTGTGTGTGTGTGTGTGTGTGTGTGTGTGAATAGGGGTGATTTCGGGTTGTTATGGTGAAATTATAGGGATGACGAAAGAGATGAGCTTTGTATTTACAATTTTGAGATTAAGTATGAATTTACTTTAGATTTTTTATACTATTCTTGCATGAATTGAATATTTTTAGTGAACTTACTCACGAGACAAAAAAAACTATGTACCTACTTACTTATTTTCAAAATGTAATGTCAGGTGTATTTTTTTTTATTCAACTAGGTATTATAAAGTGATGTAGGGTAAACCTTGCTTAATTATTTAGAGTAAGTATGTATTTTATTTATGTTCAGCTATGAGTATTGTGTACCTACCTAGCATTCGCCAACATTGAATTACTTACGAGAAGATTGTATTCCTCGACCTGGAAGGTTCTCGCTGGGTTTTTATTTCACCGAAGCCACATTTTATAGTTTTTCTAGGGTTCCTTTCTCTAATTTCCTAAAGCCCTTGTTCTTGTTAGTATCTATGACTTACGGCCATTAATTCTTTCATTTTACGACCCTCGAGGGGTCCACTTCAAGTTTTACTTGTTTGCCTACTTCTTTGTTTGCTCTGAAATGGCATTTTTTGTGCGGAAAAGTTAAGAAGGTACCTACTCTTGTTGGAAAAATTTAGGGGTTCTGAAAGCTATTAGGGATTTTCGATTCTTACTTTTTTACTTTCTTTTTGTTTGGAGTTAGCAAAAAGTGGGCAAATTAAGTTGACCGTAGGTACCTAGTTACCTTTTTCTTGTACAAATTGGTTATTACAGATGTGTAAAAGGTAACAAGTGTACCTAACCCGTTTAATATTATTGTGCGCCTGTATGGACAATGGGCGGATACCCCCACATAGAATGAAAATACTCCACCTAAACATAAAGTAAGTAAGTACCTATTCTATAAAATTCCCGCAGCTATTAAATTGTCGTTCAGCGTCTTGTCTTGTATTTTCGCAGGTTCGACTCCCGCCGGGCACTCGTGAATAATGCACGTAATTGATTGGGAATAAAACTTTAGCGATCGGAGCGACTTGTAACCGGCGGACGCGCAGAATGAATCTATCTATTATTATAACACCACTTTAATATGCATATAGCGCAGTAACCAGGTGTATAAAAATGTGCCAGAAACGTATGATTAAGTAATATAATAATGATCTTGACTTGACACTGTTTTTGATTATAATTTGATCAATGCTTAGAATTACTTTACAACTAAGTAATACCTACAGGCGAATCTAACATAGGGTCCATCTAATGTATGTTACGAGTGTATAAGAAACAGAATGGATTTCAGGTTTATCATTGAAGAATCAGGAGGTCAAATTTGTTGCTACTGCCAAACTGACACTCTTTCCGCTTTGTCTCTGATACTGACAAAGCGGAATACAAACTGACACTCACAGTGACAAAGCGGAATACAAACTGACACTCGCAGTGACAAAGCGGAATACAAACTGACACTCGCAGTGACAAAGCGGAATACAAACTGACACTCGCAGTGACAAAGCGGAATACGGCGCCAGTTTATTTTATTTTGACAGCAGCTGTGATTTTTAAGCATGGATTTTTATAATTGGGTTAGAGAGTACTCTCTGTATAAAACTGCTTATTTTTTATGACTCGCCATGGACGGCATGGGGGTGAAAAATAAGGGTAGGACAATGAGCATGTATCGATCGATAAACGCCAAAATACAATGGCCACGAATAATACTTTTTCTTTTTGCGTAAACTTAACCAATCGACACCCTAAAACACTATTGCTAATAAAAATGTTATTTGTGAACCCCTGAATAATCATTTTAACACAACTTCTCACGAAACAATATCTTAGGTGATTATGTAGGTAAGTCACAAGGGTCCATAATATTGAATCATTGAAAGAAAGAAACATTTATTTGTAAAGTCACGATGGAAAAAAAAATTACATATACATACAATACATACACGAATAAACACATTGAGCCTACACTTTCCCAGCCAGAGAGAAATAATACGGTCATTATGCGAACCGCTACGGAATGCAACTCACTGCCGTTTTCTGCCTTTCCAGAGGATTACATCTGCCTCCGTATGCCAAACTTTTGCTGTCAAGTTATATTTCATTGCCCAGTGTAATTTCTTCAGGTCAGGTGGTACAATTTTGTACCACGTGATCATTCTTTTTAGACACTTGACAGCAAAATATGCGCAAAAACACATCAAATGACGTCATAATGTTACTATTTAGTCACAGAATAACTATGAGTTAGTATGAACTGACCATGATTTAAACTTTGCAGTTCAACTTTGATTGGCATCCCTGCAGGGGTTTGCAAGGAACGAGTGCCCTGCTCTCGTGCGCCTCAAATTCAATCAAATTCCCAGGCTTATTGTACTCCGGAGCTGAACTAAGCAACACTTTATCGTCTTTCATATTAGACGGTGGAAGAGTCGTAAAATATACATACGCGTATGTACGTTTGTGTGTTAACGCTCCGGCGTAAAGGAGCCTTTACTTACGTCCTCTCTTTATTGTTTTATCAGCATTGTGTATTCAGAGTGAGTACGTAAGAGTAGAAAGTTCCTTGTCTCTGGTTCTGTATGCCCGCGCTATATGACGATGTAATGTATGCCACTAGATTTTATGCTTGTTTAGATACGAAAATACTGCACGAGTTTGTAAACAAAATAAGGCTTTAATAGAAGCAATGCTACCATAAAAACAGAGACCTTATCGCAGAAATAATAAAACAAAATGTATTGCGTGAAAAAACATATTAATCAAGATTGCAATAGAGCCTATTTGACCTTTTTCATACATCTTTGAAGCTCTTGACGTACCTGCTTACTAAAACTCATGGCATTGAATCCCCATGAACATAACAAAACATTACAATATAATTAGTGACGGTTCTTTGCCTTTTTTAACCGACTTCAAAAAAGGAGGAGGTTCTCAATTCGGTTGTATGTTTTTTTTTTTTTTTTTTTTTTTTTTTTTTTTTTTTTTTTTTTTTTTATGTTTGTTACCTCAGAACTCCATTATTTATGAACTGATTTCAAAAATTCTTTTTATATCTGAAAGGATATACTTCCAGATTGGTCCCATTTTATTTTCATCAAAATCGGTTCAGTAGTTTGGATTATAAATAGAAATAACTGAAAATATGCCTACTGTTGCGGCGCAGCGCCTACCATTTTACTGCTAGCAACGATGCAATATGCCAAGTTGTGGCGTAGCGCCTACCATTTTACTGCTAGCAATGATTGTGGTGCACAGTGCACACCAAAATTTTTAAATTTTTCTAAATTTGTCAATAAACGCAGTTTGTACATTCAAATCGCATTTAATTGGAGAAAAGCAAAAACCCACCAATAGTTCCTCTAAAGTATCAACACCAACCACGTGCACGAAATTGCGTATTTTGCTTTCCTGTGACTTTTATGTGGTGTTTATAGTGACTAGAACAATCCCAATGAACTGTCATCATCATCATCATCTGATGATGAAGCTGGTAGTCGAATTGAAGTCGGTTTTTCCAGTTTTTTAACTTATAAATTATCATATCAAAACCCCTAAGAAAAATCACTAAACGAAAAAAAGCCTAGATCATAAGAATTCATCACTAAAACCTGTAAAACAGATTTAAAATAAAATAAACGAACTAAAGGTTCATTTATTCCCATCACATTGGTGTTGGGAACAAGCAACCCAATTAATTTATTAAAAACCCGCCCTTCTCCTGTACAAATTTCTTCGAAACAGCTGATTCCAAAAACACCTACACGAAGTTCATACAACTTTCATCCCTATTATATCACAGTGTAAGTGTATTTTCATTTGACTCCATATTCAGCTGATCCCTGGCACACCCTTATCTTAATTGTGTGCATTCGATTTTCATCCTTATACAAGGAAGATATTAAGGTTGAAGTTAGATTGGAAGGTGATGTAGGGTGGTTTGGTGGAAGTCAGCTGACAAACTTCAGATGCTATTTTTAAGTTATTTCGATACGTAGGTAGTTGCAGCTTTTGAGAAAAAAAATGTTTAACGGCTGTTATGCCTTGTTTTAATGTTACGGCGCCATTTACAAACTGTTTTAAGTCGGATAGAGTATTATTTTTACCGTTAAATATTAATCTAAATAAATAATGACATCAGCGGTGCAAGGAGCGCCACTAGCCAAGACGCGAAACGAGTTCACAGTTACTGATACAACCATGGACATCGGGAATCCTACATGTGTTTGACTGCTATTCAGTGCGTGGTTTTAGAAGGTCTGATTTATTTAAGAATCCTTCATAGAAGAACCGGTCGAGAACTCTGAGCATAGTTCACCTCACCTCGTTACATCTCACGCTGTTGTATTACGGTTGGTCGCTAACAAACCACATCAATAACACCATGAAACGAACGTCAATTTGATTCAGTCAAGCAAAGCAAGACCTTTGGAAACTGTTCGTCGCAAGCCAACCATGCGAGCCACGATTCAGAACAGATCACGTCCCATACGAGTCGAGTACAAGCAATTTAAGTCAAAAGCCCAAATAGTTTTGAGTAAACCCTATTTGAAGACATCAAATATTAAGGAAATTGTTCGGCTCTAATTGACACGCGGAGTATTGCGGAGGATCCCGGGGGATGGAACTGAAGAGGGAAGTACTTAGGGGATGATGTGGGTGGATAGTGTACATGCAGATGGGATAGGGGTGGGTACACTGGTGAAACTTGGAAAGATTGCAATCTTACGGCGGCTATTATTCCGTGGAACTTAGTCCTCGCTTACTTTATCAAGTATAGTAAGGGCGGCTTGCACCAGAATCGCTGAACGTATTTAACAGCTAAATCGATTTAAATCTGACGTATTTGTATGACTTGACAACTCGCTAAATACTATTTAAGAGTTAAACGCGTTTAGCGATTCTGGTGCAAGCCGCCCTTAGTCATAATGCGAGACTTTCTACGCATTAGGTAGGTACACGTACACCAGTCGATTTTAGCGATCAGGATTACGTACCTAGGGTAAGTATTTAGAAAGTACAAGCCCTAATTTTTATCTAAACGTTTTGTCTCATTCATGACACTTGTATGTTGGGTTTCAATCGGTTGCTGAACTTTCAACCACAGTGCAGTCCGTCGGCTACCATTTATTTATTTAACTAACTAACCTTATCTAGCATAACAATGGGTTTGAGATCTCCTTTTAAGTATATACCTAGATACCTGTGTTACCATTCTCCTAATAAATGGTGCCACGACGAGAAGACAAAAATATCTCTAAGACTCGAATCCTCAGAAATGTTCTCCGTTGATGCGAGGTCAAGCCGGAATCTCATTCCCTCTTCGATCAACTATACCTCCATTCCATCAAGTAGCTCCTATTGAGACTTGAAAGGTTTATTTAAATAAAGATATTATTTGGCGAGTAAAGCCATAGTATTACCATCGTTTTTCCATAGAGGAATTAGGTCGTGTCATTCTTTGTTATCCATGCAAAATCTATGATAACGACGTGCCGTGATGCCTCGCGAGTCGCGATGCCTTGCCTTGCCTTGCCACTCGCCACCCCTGAACTTACTCCAGGAAGCACTTTCTTATCTACCCGCAATATTACCAAATCATCCGCTCTTTCAACAAAGTCTTTATTCCTAAGGAAGTAAAACTCAAAATCGTAGGGCGAGAAGATTTAGAGAGGCAATAATTTTGGAAGATCCTTGCCTAGCAATATCAAGCTCGATGTCGCCTGATCGTTGTAATGGAGATTGAGTGCGACAGAGATGGATGAATGGGTTAGAGAGGGAGGTGTGAAATTCATGAAGTTGCCATGTTACAGTGTTTTCAACGTGTAGGCGAATACATACATGTACATTTGGTTCTGTGGAGATTGTACATTATTATTGCAGGACATTCGTCGCTCTGCTTTGTTGGTTGCTTTGATAGTGAGTTTATAAGTTTAAAATGAGACCGACAAATCATATTACTCACTCACTACCTATTGCAGGCATCAAACCCGCCCTTCATGCGGCTCAATGGTCAATCAGCGGAGCAAGCTCACTCATTTGCACTGAGGGCTCGTTAGGAGTTTTTTATCTTATTGCCAAATGGTGGGCCGGTGAGTGGGTTTTATGGGAATAACCCCTATTCTCTCAGTCTGCAGCAGTAGAAAGGTAGGTAGGCAGTTACCTCAGGAAGCTAAGTACCTAGGTACCAGGAGTTCATAACAGCACAGGCATGAGATAATCCACTCCTGACAGTCCTCACAGTACCGGTGGAGCTCCACCGTCGTTGTACACGTTACATTGTATGGGACCGTCAGGTTGTTTGCGCAGCCAGGAATGTCCGGGATGGATGGTGCGGTTTCCCAGATGGCAGCTGCACACAGCTATGTATGGTAAAAAATAATTGCACGCATCTGTTATCAAGTTATTTGGCAATTTACGGATGCACCGAATTGTTCTAAACCAGCAAAAAGTCTGCTGTTCTATTTATTATACCGTTACAATACCGAAGTACTTAGGTACTTAGTACTTAGATAAAAATTTTGTAGACGGACTGGGCAGACAGAATAAAAACTTCATGTAAGTACTTACCTAAGAAGGTACCTACTTACTACTAAGTACCTACTACTTTGGAAACCATGTTCCCAAAATCTTTTTGCTCTTTGTTGACTAGAAATCGCAACTCGAACTTTGTTTGAACACAAAGCTTGAAATCTTGGAATCGACAAGGCGGAACGCGGCGAGGTGGCGCGGGGTGCGGGGCGCGGGGTGCGGGGCACGGGGCGCGGGGCACGGAGCGCGGGGCGCGGGGCGCGGGGCCCGTGGCGCGGGACGCAGGGCGTGCATGCCACAATCAAGCGAAGGTGCGCATATTCGAGAAACTTCGCAGACAGTCGACAGTGGGCCGCGCGCCGCCGCAGTGCTCTCTACGCAAGGTTGACGCTCCGCTCAGCTCAGCTCCACTCACTTCAGTCGTGTTTGTATTTTGTCATGGTAACCGTACCTGAAAAAAAATATAAAAATGCCATATTGTTCTGTGTTAGAGTGCAAAAACGATAGCGGAACCAAAAATTTAACAAAAGGAGGCATATCATATCACCGGTATTTTATTGTTTATGGTTTATTTATTTGAGTTTATTTTATAGTTTTGTTAAAATGCAAAACCGTCAAACAAAAAAAGACTGTAAATCGTACCCGTTAAAGTCACGTTTCTCTTAAACCTCAACTTTCGCTACCTACAATTAGGGATGTGGCCCCAATAAACTGAGGAATGCGTTATCGATAACCTTAAAGGGGTAACTTTAATGGCTGGGTAAGATGAAATCCCCACATCAAACCATATCAGTGATTTAATAAAAGCGATAACAGAACGGTACATAAATCTGCGGATCCATGATTTATTAAAATCCTATCCTATCCTACTAATATTATAAACTAGCAGTTGCCCGTAACTTCGTACGCGAGTACCGTTTCCGTCACAGATTATATTATCTATATTCTAAAGTTTCCGTGTACATTATATTATCTGTGTATTATAATTATCTGTCCGTGTACCGAGCGGATACTTTGAGAAACTTGACATTACACCGAACCCATTAGGTATAGTGCAGTATTATGCTGAGACGGGGACCATTTTGCCCCCTTGCAACCACTAAGTATGATGTTCCTATCAGTACTTACTGTATTTATGCTACCTACTGTACATGTTGTATACCTACCTAAGTAATTAGGGTCAAATAAAAATTTATCTTATCTAACCCATACTGGAATGTCAAACGCTAGCCGTCAGACCAACGAGGTATTAGGTACTACGAACTGTCAAACTGACGTGACATGACATCGTCCTCTTGCCAATTGGCGCTGCTAATCCCGTTCGTTCATTTTATCCTGTAGATCCTGTTTCTGGATAAAAAGTTATTTAACCCCGATTGAAAATAAAGAGGTGTTATAAATTTCCAGTGTTTGAAAACACATTGTTTTAAATTCACTGTTAGACAAAATCACATTCAAACTTACGACCTTGAGATTGAAAAGACTACGTACGTACCTTAGCTACTTACTTTACCAGATTATTTTTTATAGGTTCCCTAAAAATCCCGAAGTGAAGGAGAAGTGGATAAACTCGACTGGGCGAATTAACTGGTTCCCGTCTCCCTCCCACGTGATATGCTCTGAACACTTCGACACTGATGCATTCCTGGTGTCGAAGAAAGGAAACAAATACATCAGCCAAACTGCAGTGCCCTCGAGAAACTACTTCACTTTCCATGCTCGGCGGGTGTGTAGTGTATCAAACTTTATAACTAGTTGTCCTATGAGAACATAGATCTCGCAAGCCTTTATAACCAAAGAACAATAACCATGCAATAACCGACATTTTCCCCTTTCCCCTGGCTAAGTCGAATTTCAGGAGCTGGAATGTTCCAATAGGCCCTACCTATGTAGACTTTTGAGCAAAATCGGGGTATAAGTTTTAGCGATTACTCGCGTTCCCTTGGTCCTAGGAGGTCGAATTTGGTGTCTACGGATTTTTCTCGTAAAGGCGGAGAGGACTGTGTTGTCTCATTGATACTGGAAGGAGTAAATTTTCGGGAATAAAATTAAAAATTAATTTCCCCTCTTTTCCCCCTTCTACTCCCCCTTTATGGAAATAAATCAAATAAATAAATTTGAGGTCAAATAAATAATTATCTTATCTTATCTTATCTTATCTTAAATATTTTTAGACCATCTTATGTAGAATGAAGTCTTTAGTGTGCTTCTCAAATTTGATTGAAATCCGTCGATAAACAACGCTACAGCAAACTTTCCCTTTTTTCTCCCCTATTTTCCCCCCAATTAAAAATCGCGGTCGACAAAAATTTTTTATTATATCAAGGAACATGTGTGCCGATTTTCGTCCAAATCGGTTGATAAATGCGACCTGTAGGCGATGATTACTGACAGACAGACAGACATTGGCATTTTTGGCCAATGTCGAAACTGAGATGCATCGCTCGCTTCGCTCACTCGGTCAATGAACACTGAAGTAGTACGTACTTTAGATACATCTTCACTTTTGAATCCACTCCATCATAGGTATTTGGTGTCATTCGTATCGAAAACTGCAAATGCTGTGTTATCACATCCTGTCGTGAAACTACTATTTAGATACATATTAGTAAACATTTGAACAGCATCAAAACTATTCGGAACTTAAACACACATCTCTGTTACACACTCGTATCAAATTAGTTTCAGTTTAATCACACTTTGTATTGTTTCTTTAGGAACCAACAGCTGTGAAGTCAACAGCCAACTCAACGCCAGCGCCGGGACAAGAGGACCTTACCTTGCCGCTTAAACACGCTAATGTCGGAGCAACTCCTGGACCTTCCAGAAAACGAGCGAGTAACTCCTCCATAAGGATATCTCAACCAAAAGTATCAAAAGTTGCCAAATCAGACTCCACCGAGTCAGATTCAAGCGAATGTATGAGTGCTGATTCAGCGTCCTCGGGTGATGATGATGTCCAAAACTCATCGGCACAAGAGAAGGAACTGGAAGGCATGTTGAGGTATGAGAAGAACGTTATCAAAAAGCAGGAAACTAAACTGAAGGAGCTGCAACGTAAGCTGAAGAGGTTGAAAATGACCATTACGGTTATGGAAGATCTTTATACTACTTTGGATAAAAAATTAAATATCCCGTTGGAAGATATAATGGTTCTTGAAACCATTGGAGTGGAGGTAGAGTATTACATTGATTGTTTTATGATTGAACTTGTTAATTACCTACTTTATTTAACATTTTGACAATTCTTACCTACTTTTTTTGCATTACAGGTATCCGAATTGATGGCTCGTCGTCAAACAAATAAAGAGCTATCCGAAGTGGTCTCGAAGTTAACATATTCATCAGAATTCCGCAGTTTCGCTCTTCAACTGCACTTCATTTCAGCTGAGGCTTACGATTATGTGCGGAAGACGTTTAAGACGAGCTTGCCTCATCCAAGAACATTGAAGCATTGGTATTTGAAAACGAACGGCGAACCGGGCTTCATTAGGGAGGCCTTTGTAGCCATGAAACGCAAAGCAGACGAATCTCAGCAGCATATACTAGCCACATTAGTTGTCGCCGATATGCAAATAAACCGCCGCGTAGAAGTTGCCGACGGCAAATCATATGGCTATGTTCAGATGGGGGCGGAATTGGACACTGACATGCTCGATGAAGCAAGAGAGGTCCTGGCTTTTTCAGTGACTGCAATCAACGGTCACTTCAGTGTCCCCATTGCATATTTTTTGACCTCCCATGTGAGGTCGGACCAACTCGCTGAGCTCGTAAAGTTTGCCCTTGAAATATGTCATGACGCGGGCATTAAGATCGTAGCGCTGAGCTGTAATGCGAGCACGATTAAATTGAACATGGCGAGTCAACTCAAATGCGAAAGCAACTCTGAATACGGGCACGTGTCATTCCTTCACCCCGTCAGCAAGGAGCATATCGTTGTTATACTTGATCCTACGAACTTGTTAGAACAACTTAGAGTTGCCCTTCGAGAGCACGGAACTTTGACCGACAAAGATGGCAAAAAAATTCAGTGGAAGTTTCTCAAAGAACTTGACAAGACACGATTCTTGAGCTATAAAATTAAAAACCAATTCGTCGATTTCCAGAACGCGAGGATAAAAGTAAAATTGGCGACTGAACTCTTCAATCCTAAAATCGCAGATGCGCTACAGTACTGCAGAAAAGACTTAAAAGATGCAGCGTTTAAAGATAGTGAGCCAACTCAAACGTTTGTAAGTCTTTGCAGCATCGTTTATGACGTGTTGAACTCCGCAAACTCTCACGTGTACGGCTTTAAGAATGCGCTTGACAAGAACAACGCTGACCAAATTTTTGACCTGCTAAACCTGGCGTTAGAATATATCACCGAATTGAAAGCAAAAAAAGTTGGTCCTGTAATACGTAGCCCTAAAATAACACTGTCGTTTTTTGTTGGTATAAAACTGTTGTATTCGAACTTTATTGAGACAGATATTTTGGACAGTCTCCACCTTTACAAACTGAGCCAAGACCACCTCAAGCTACTCCTCTGGAACATAAAAGTGGCCGCAGGATGCAGTATCGATTCAAATCTTACCCCAAAAGAGGTCTGTTTTGCATATAAGAAACTGGTCGCGCAGATAAAAAATTGCAAAAATTTGAATCCTCCTCTGGAGCAACTATCTATCCCTCTATCTCCTTCGCCAGTCGACCGTATTAACAGAGTTGCAGGACGCGATCTTACAATAGAAGATAAAATTGGAAACGATGCAGATCTAGAAGAAACTCTTAATTTCCTGTCAAATAACAGTGAAGTCGTTGTTGTCCAAATCGCGGCGTACATCGTTCAGCAACTGATTCAGAACATCAGCTGTGACGTGTGTGTTGAAGCGCTGGTAACTAAGAACAGATCTATCGACAACTTCATCATAGCTAGAGATAAGAGTCACCTTCTCTACCCATCATTAGACGTGGTCAAAGTGTGCAAAACCACAGAAATGTTTCTGAAAGGTTATGATGGCCAAAAATCCAGACAAGCTGTGAAGGGACCGGTCATGATGGCAAAAATAATGCGCCAGTTTGTCGATTCGAGGATATTTGATGGGATTAGTTATCACCAAGTCGGTGAGTTCCCCCAGTCGAACCACGTCACGGACCTAATGAAAGCTGTAGTACAGAGATATAGCCGAGTGCACTACAAGCTTAGGACAAAACGAGAAACGTACAAAGACTTCATAGCTCAGATAAAGAAGGCGTGGATGTTGCCGGCGAGGACAAACCCTAATCCAGGGACTTTCTTTCAATAAAATTGGCAACAGCTTGTGGTTGGCTAATAAAAACATGTTTTAGTCAGCGTGTTATTTTATCCATAGGCATCATCCATCACCCTAGCATGCTATTACATATCAGTCCACAGCTAGAATAGAAATGTGTCCCACACTCGCAATAAGCACTTTAGCAAAATTGTTATTGAATAGGCGGTGTTATGAAGGTTGCTTCTAATATTTTGACAAGGAATGATAAGCAATAATAGCCCCCACCAGTGACTTCTGTTTCTCCTGGTAATTGCAAGTTGGTAATGACACGAGTCGCATTATGCACAGGAGATAAAGCACCCTAGCGGCCGGCATGGAAGTTGAACCTTGTGCAGTGGTACAAATACAAGCTGCACTGTATATACTACACGTCAGTCATTTGAAATCAGCTTCACTAACGCTTAGTTTACCTACTTACATAGTTCAACTTCCATGCCGGCTGCACCGAACATTAAAACGCTTGTGTAATGGCCTGTGCGTCCGGGTCCGGTGCGGCCCAGGGGCCCGGGGCCCCAAATTATAATGGCTCAAGTTACACCGAAGTGAGCATTGGATACAACAACGTTAATTATTTTAAGGGGGATACTTCCGAAAACTGACTGGGGGCGAGTAAAGACAATCGTAATCGTGAGAAAAAAGTAGCTTAACCGACTTACACTGCCCTAGTACGAATTTTGGTGTATAAAACCGTTGTAAAACGTCTGAGGCCGAGCACACCCGTGTGCCGCTGATAGGTATGGAGAGATTGAGCGGATTCTTTGAGAAGCTTAACGGGTTCGGTGTAGACCAAGCTTCTCAAAAAATTAGTGTTTGCGATCTCGATTGC
Source organism: Gandaritis pyraliata (assembly GCA_947859175.1). Lineage (NCBI taxonomy): Eukaryota > Metazoa > Arthropoda > Insecta > Lepidoptera > Geometridae > Gandaritis > Gandaritis pyraliata. The sequence continues at coordinate 295,254 of OX401866.1, read as the reverse complement.
GAACTACGGAGCGTTGTTGCCGCCGCCGCGCCGCGCCGTGCCGCTGCCGTCAGTGTTGCTGCAGTATTGTGTATATGTAGTGTAATGTACCTAACTCAAACTATACCTTCGGTAGTTTTAGTAACCTTCCGATTACGATGTCAAAATTCCCCTTCACACTTGAAATAGATACTTAGGTAAGGTAACATAAACGCACTCCTCATCTCGAGAGCATAACTAATAGATACTTACAGAACTGTGTAAACTCATCCTAGCTAAATGGCCTATAAAACAAAATTGAGTAGACCAATAATTGTCTACAGAACAGGACATTAACGTTAGCGGATGCCGATTGTCCACCAATAACCGATTAGTTTCGAAGATTGTATTGTTTGCTGACACGCGCTTAGGCTAGTCTTTACATTTCCTGACCTAGTAAGTAGGTGGGTAGTACGTTAAAAAGTACCTAACTACTACCTATACTTTTTACTAACTATTTACCAATTTAATCCAGGTTACGAACTATATAAATGCCAAGTTTCATCCAAGTTGGTTCAATAGTTTAGACGTGATTGAAACACAAACATCTAAACTTTCGCATTTAAATATTAGTGGGATTTGGTAAGGAAGGAAACAACAAATCACAAATACCTACGATTCTCAGTGGATTCTCATTTACATTTTGAACCCAAATGTCCATCTTCATATTCTTCGTGCATAACAGTAATTCTTCTTACTGGTGACCATGACACCAAAACCAGAATTACCACCTACCTCCTAAAATAAAACAAAAAGTTCACTGCATAAATTAGATTATTTACCTGCTTCTGTAGCTCAAAAACGTGAGGCCACTTGGTTAGCTGTTCCTTTCTAACCAAGGCGATAGAAAGAGTTAGAAAATGAAACAGTGTTACGTTTACGTGCGATTACTCCTTCTGTATTGTAGTTTTAGGGTCCTACCTACCGACCAGATTCTAAAAGAAATATTTTGAAAAAATTGCATTTTATTTTAATAACCACTTACTTACCTAACTCGTATTTTAATTAACTTATCTATTATCCCTTGCATCATTTCGCATCAAAATAAAACTAATTGACCGAGCGAGCGAAGCGAGCGAAGCGTCTCAGTTTCCACATTGGCCAAAAATGCGTTTGTCCGGATGTCTGTCTGTCTGTCTGTCTGTTCTCCTCTACAGGTCGCATTTTTCAACTGATCTGGACGAAACTTGGTACACAGGTTATATGAATTATTAGATTTTTTTGTCGTCGGGGATTTTTGATCGGGGGGAAAATAGGGGAGAAAAGGAGGAAAGTTTGCTGTAGCGTTATTTATCGACGGATTTCAATCAAATTTGAGAAGCACACGTAAGATTTTATTCTACACAAGATTGTGTAAAAATATTTCCAAAAAAAGAGAGTGGAAAGGGGAAAAAAGGGGATTTTTTGTTATATTTTTTTTTTCAGAAAATTGACTTCTACCAATATCAATGAGACTACACAGTCCTCTTCGCCTTTACGAGACAAATCCGTAGATACCAGATTCGACCTCCTAGGACCAAGGGAACGCGAGTAATCGCTAAAACTTATACCCTTATTTTGCTCAAAAGTCTACCTATGGGCCTATTGGAAAATTCAAGCACCTGAAATTCGATTTAGCCAGGGTAAAAGGGAAAGTGTCGGTTATTGTATGGTTATAAAGGCTTGCGAGGTCTATGTTCTCACAGGACAACTAGTCTAAGTATCGTTTTATGGACATTTACACCAATTCCGTTTTCCATTTATATGCAAATTCACAAATTATCACACTATTGTTACCTAGGTACTTCAATAATAGTTGCCAATTGATTTACATAATGTTAAAATGATGGACAATCATCAAAATAGTGACGTGTGAAAGTAAAAAACTTGACGATTATTTCGGAGCTACGACCCGGAACCTTTATTTTTTAGTAGAAAGGTAGGTACATACGAGTAAGGTAGGTACACCTACTGTAACTAGGTAGGTTAGGTACCTATTATGTACCTATTTATAGTTCGTCGTTTTATTGAATTTTATCTTGGGGATATGATGATTGGTTGCCCTCTACTTATTACTAGGTATTACTTACACTTCTACTTTTTATACTTTTAAGTAGGTACCTTACCTACTATAATATAAGTCTTAGGTACCTATTTTGTGCTTTAGGCACAGAATATTAGTACTTTTTGGATCGAATAATATTTTGCGTATGCGTATTTGTACTAACGTGCGATTTTGTGTAAAATATTCACGATCAAAAGATCAACAAAACTCGTGATTATCTCTGGAGCGCCGCGCCGCGCCGCCGCCGCCGCCGCGCCCACTCAGCAATTCCAAACCGAGATGAAAGATACAGACTTTTAAATCGATGACTTCTCAACGAAATAACCAAACGTCTATCTAATTTCGTATCAAATTACTAAACGTCCAAAACTTACCGCTATTTCGTATCAGGCATCGAATCAATCATATTGAATCCCGACCAGTATACTGAGCTACCTGGCCCTTGAACCACTCCTTGGTAGGTATGAGCGTCACGCCGGCGCGCCGCCGCCGCCGGGGTATTCACTCGCGCCGCCGCCGCCGACCGTGGCAGTCGGCGCGCCGAGCGAAAGAAATTGTTCAGTTCAAACCTAAATGAGGCATAGTAGGTCCCGGTTCTGGCCTCCTAGATATCAGAGCCTAGTCCTTTATAGAGATTTATGAATGTTTGATTTACACATTCTAATGTACCTACTGTGTTTTGTCAAATAAAGTTTTTCATTTCATTTAAAATCAGGAATTCTTATGGACCGAGCGAGCGAAGCGTCTCAGTTTCGAGATTGGCCAAAAATGCTTTTGTCCGGCCGTCTGTCTGTCTGTCAGTAATCGCCTACAGGTCGCATTTATCAACCGATTTGGACGAAAATTGGTACTCAAGTTCCTTGATTTATTAAAAAAGTTTTGTCGACCGCGATTTTTGATTGGGGCGAAAATAGAAGAGAAAATTTCAATCAAATTTGAGAAGCACACTAAAGACTACATTCGACACAAGATAGTGTAAAAATATTTCCAAAAAGAGGGAGCGGAAGGGGGAAAAGAGAGGAAATTATTTTTTAATTTTTTTCCCGATAATTTACTCCTACCTGATTTGCTGATGGCATCGTCATATTTGCGGAATCGTTGCAGGAATTACAACAGATGCTGAACAGCTTAGCTGATGCTTTACGACAGATTGGCATGAGCTGGATAAGACGGAAATTATGATCAATGATAATATAGTCCCAGAGCCAATCATTGTCGTCGGACTGTCTCTCGAAGATGTGCAGGAATATGTCTACCTCGGGCAGACTCTGCGTTTGGGTAGACACAACTTTGAGAAAGAGCTAAACCGGAGAATTCAGCTGGGCTGGGCTGCGTTTGGAAAGCTCCGACAAGTCACCCACTCCTCAATGTCTGAAGGCGAAAGTCTTTAATTAATGCGTCCTACCTGTTATGACCTATGCTGCTGAAACGTAGACACTGACAGTACGGCCGGTCCATCAGCTGAAAGTCGCTCAGGGAACTATGGAGACAGCTATGCTCAGAATTTCTCTCAAGGATAGAATCCGTAACGAAGTCATCCGAAAGAGAACCAAGGTTGTCGCTACAACTCCAGGCGGAAATAGCATTGGGCCGGCCATGTTTGCGAATTTTGCCGACAATTATAGGAGCAAACTAAAACATGAGTGGAGACCACATTTAGGCAAGCGTAGTATAGGACGCCTTCCGGCGATATGGAGCTATGATCTGCGAAATGTTAATGTGTCAATGTTTCGGCAGACACTGGATGAGAAGAGCCGAAGACCGAGCTCAATGACGCGTCTTGGGAAAGACCTACGACCAATATAGGTTGATGATGATGACTGTTGCTATGCATAACTTCGCATTTACGCCAACAGGGATTTTTACTTCCTTTGGCTTGGGGTCCGAGGACCAATGGATGGTATTCGATAGTATTACTTATGTTCAAACACGGTAATAACTTCGATTGCGCAATCTAGGATTTGTCTGTGTCAATTAGGGCGTAGTTCTAGTAGTTCTTTTGTAGGGCGCTAGATGGCACTATAGAGTCACGCCGCGCCGAAAACGCCGCCGCCGCCGACTCTCAGAGGCCGACGCGCCGCCGCCGACGGACTTGGCGTCGGCGCTCATATCTACTCCTTGGTTTGTGAAGGATTATGAAGGGTGCTAAGGGTCTCGGCACACTGGTCTGCTGAGTCAGGGTACATAGCAATTTCGTGGAAGACTTCCCACCCCGTAGTTGAAGTGTTTGAGTAAGCTTGTTGGATGTACCCGATCCTCGAGACTTAATGAAAGGTTTCTTGGGGAAGGAAAAAAGGTTAAACTTTCCTAAATTGCTGAAAGATTTCGCCTTGCCTTACCACAGGCCTTAGGGCCTTACCACAGGCCTTAGGGCCTTACCTACTCTTGCTTCCAATAATTACAAAATCTTTGAATAAAATCAGCCGTTCGAACTTCAATTTCCTTTAAATTCCTTCGTATCTACAATTCACTTGGTGTTTTTTGTGAAATAAATAAGTTAAGGAATCTTGCATCACCTACCAACTTTACCGAATCTTTTACGTGCTTACCTAATTCCTCTCACCCACAATAATTAAGTAACTTGCTTTTATCTGTGGAATGGAGCACTTAGTAGTTAAAATGTAAGTTTGCAGGCATGTCGTGTAATGTTCACCCTTCAAGCAGTCCAACACTCGTCCGTCCGCCCTCCCCCTATCCGACACCACAACACTGATAAGACTAGCAGAGCCGCTATCAGGCATTCAGGGCAGTGGGCACAGGCCTGGGATAGGAGCCTGGCAACGGATGACGTGTCATTGTGCGCTGTTCTGTTGGCTGAAGCTAATCACACACCTAATCGATGAAACATGGTTTCAGAAATAAAAACACTAGTCTTATCATACTATCACCCTCGTTAAAAACAAGCTCATCCATCAATGTTATCTAGATTTGAATCCGCAATGCAGCTTCGAGTCTGCTGTGATGTAAACAGTATTTGTATTATGACTAGGTTGCAATCTTGCAATGTAGCATATACTTATAATAAAATAAGTAAAATAAGGTACCTATATTATAGGTACCTTATTTTATTGAGTGGCATGTCTATTTTGCCGTTATAATTATTAAATTCACCAGAATTCGGGTATTTTTAGTAGTAGAGTATGATGCTATGAGCTGCACATGAAGATAAAAAAACATGAAGATCAGAGTATGAGAGCTGACTTTATTATGATGACACAAGTTTAGTAACATTGAGTTCAATGTTTAAATAAATAGTTCTATCCCTCATCCTCGTTCTAAATTTTTCTCTTTTAACCCAAAAAAGTTCTGGAAACCTGTCATACTAGATTTATATAAAGGAACATTTTCTGGGTAGGTATTTGGGAGACGGCACGCGCGGTGCTGGTGTCGGATGCTGAAGTAAGGGCTAGCTGGCAATAAATCTTCAAAATTTGACCCACACTCAGACAGCACCGATTTCATTGGGTTTCTTTTGTTTTCCAGGCACCTCACCACCTCACCTCACTGCTTGTACAGGCACCTCACCTGCTGGTAACTGTTTCAGATGATGAAGCGTGTCTTAAAGCTTTTAAAACAGCAATTTTAAAACTGTTTTTAATATTTCATGATTAAGAAACTCTATCCCAAAATTTGTTAAAATGCATTTCTGAGGAAACACAAAGTGTTGATTACGTATATCTCAGAAAGACCGTTTCGTCCCTCGCATGTGGCACTCATCACGGTCGGCTCGGTACCTACCTACCTATCTACCTATGCGTTTTGAACTCCTTTCAACGAGTTAACTAATCTAAATACAACTTCTAATTTATCTTCATCGCTCACTGGTTCGATGCATTTGAAACTGCCATTTGTTTCTTAGGTCATAAGATTGAAAACGTTTAAACAAATGCCAAGCTTTTCTAATTTCATTTTAATTGCGTGCACTTCAATAAAACCGTCCACTTGTCTTTTCAGATCTAAATATAGCTCTAACAGCTCTGGTTAACTGTACAATTTTATTCCTTCGCTGATGTGTTTAAGACTCATTTCAGCTTGACAAGTTACATCTTTGTGTCACAGAAATGCATCATCCGCGACTGGTTCTTTATCCTCATCATCATTAAGGTTCATTATCGCTGTTTTATTATTCAACGAACACAAAACAATTTGGTTTTTAAATTGAGCCCTATATTTTTAGTATAAGGCTTATTTTTTGTTGATCGGCTTCAAGTGCTAAGCCTACACGTGTATTGTACAAGTGGCTTGGTTCAATGTGTGTTTGAGTTATGTTGACAAGTGATTATGTTAGTTATCGTGATTAATACCGAGATTACGAAGGTATTATATTATACTTAACCTGTTTCAGTTTTGACAAAAAATACTAGTTCAAACGAAATATAAGCCGCTCAGGCGGGCTTACCTACCGATGACGTGGTAGTTGCTAGCTGCAACAAGTATTCAGCTTCCGCCTCCAGGCTTGGTACTCACTGTTACTGTAGCATAATCATAACGTGTTTAGATCTGATCCATCCTTGTAAAGGATTTACAACAACAAATAAATTTATCGTTTTGAAAAATCTCTTCAAGAGAGAGCTAAACAAACAGTCATTATTTAGACGTCTAGTCTGTCTGGCTAAAACGTGATTTTCATTTTAAGCGCACTCTTAAATTTTGTCAAAACACATAGGTAGGTACACTAGGTACGTATATAAATAAACTAGCTAACTATAGCTACTAGCTACTCTAATTAAAGGCAATTCAGTCAGCTAATAAAAGCCCATCAATTAGTATTGAGCGTTTCCAAGTTCATAAGCTTTCTCACTCTAGAGAAATTTCGACACAAGATGTCACCCTAATGCAATTTCTGTGTATAGTCTCGTAAAGAGTATTCTGTGACGCCTACCCTCAATTAGCGACGTTAATACAGACTTTGTCACTGCTAATGATGATGAATTTCCTTCTGTTTTGTCAACACTTGACGGTTTGTTTTAATTTGTTTGTAGAAAGGCCATTAGTACGATTTTTGATTAAAGTAATTATTCACACTGTTGGTTGATGGCTTGGAATTGAATTAGAACGTGTATCCTTATTCTTTTTTTTCTCACTCCACTTCTGTCATCTCTCGTAAATGTTAACTTGCTCTGAGCAGTCTACAAAAATACCTAAGGACGTAGTTGAACAGTTGAACTAAGTTTTGTAATAATAATGTAAAGTAAGTATTTGAAGTGAACACAACTTGTACTTAGCAATAAATAATTTTCGCGTTACTTATTATAAATCTTAGAAAATTTGTCGCTCACTAGTTGTAGTTCTTGTTTTTGTGAAGAGTTGCTGCTAAAATCAATAGAACTACTTACACGCTACTGAACCCCCGCGCGCTCGCTAAGTCATGCAACGTCGCGCGAGCTGCTCTCGAGCGAGCGAGATCGAGCATCGGTCGTCGCGCTCATCCGAGCGGCTCAGTTGCACGCTGCGCTCTCAGTCGAGCGCGTGTCAAGCCATTCGCGTCCGCGCTCGCCGTACCAACTGTTACAGCACTGTGGCAGTATTTCCTTCGGATGTGCTTGCGAAGTGACTACTGACGATACTGTGTCCACGTGCTATAGGTATTCAGCTGTGGTTGTGGATGCTGGTGGTAGTGGCACACGCACACCACACGCACTGCACGCACAGTTAGGTAGGTATACAGTTCCGCTTTGTTTGTTCTGCGTTCTGTATGAAATGTAAGTAGGTAGATGCAACCAAGCTGATTGACCAACTTGGGGTGGCTGTGTTTGGCACCTACGCTACTGCAGCTGGCCTTAACGCATAAATAAAGGGTCATGGGGTTCACTTGCGCTAGTTAGGGGTCGTCCATTAATCTAGGTAAGTATATAGAAGTGAATACTTGTAGTATTGGTTACAAAAATGCAAAATTTTCTGCAGTTTAGAATTAGATTTCATCGAGATTTACCTATTTAGAAAGCTTATAAACTAATAAGAGGCACTAGTGGTAATAATTCCGTTAACGTACCTATATCTATGGATTCTTAAATTGAGCAAAATCTCTAAATGACGAAGAAAAACATCGTGAGGAAACCCATGGCGTAGTCCACCGCATCCGCACCGCACGTTACCTACCTATCGGCGCGGCGGTTGGCCATGGCATGTCTTCCCTGTGGATTCGGCCGAGGTACTAGACTGAGAGGATTCTACAAGTTACTGTGGACAGTGTGGACTAGGTAGTAGCCAAAAAATCTGCCTCATACCCTTATGAAATTGATGTTGCATGAATGCATGACCAGGCTAGGTAGGTCCCTATAAGTAGGTAGGTATTCATGTGACCACGGTGTGACTTTGCAGTATCTTCCTCAATGATTCCCAGAGAGGATGCTGTCATCAGCGATGGCCGAAGTGGAATGGACCAACGACTCTGTGATCCAGCTGGTGCAGGAGTACCGCAAGCTGCCCGAGCTGTGGGACCGCACGCACGAGCTGCATACCGTGCAGACTGCCAAGTACGAGGCCTGGACCTCGCTGGCCAGGCTCTTCAGCTGTGACATAGGTACGTTTCTATGTATTTTTAGAGTTCCGGTATTTTATCAGACTTTGGTGCTTTGACCGGTAGGTACCTACTTACTGCCTGGCACTGCATTATATACCTAATGGCAGTTTGATGCCCGCACAGAGGAACCCTAATCTCAAACTAATTAAGTTTCACGTCGTTATGAGGCGATCCAAGTTGAACCAAGGTCAAAAGTGATGACATGCCAAAACCAACATAAATCAGCCTTTAGCTGTCTAGAGGAACTAGAATTCGCATGGAACTAGACTAGACAAGTCTAGTTCCATGCGAATTCACTTCTAGAAGCACTAGGTATATATCTATGTGCTTCTGGTTACGATAACCTGATTTAATTCACGCAGCGGATCTTAGGAAGAAGATCACTAGCGTCTTAGCATCCTACCGGCGAGAGAAGGGCAAGGTTAGGAAGGGAATCCGGTCTACCTGGTTCCTGTATCCTCATCTCAAGTTCCTGAGCGGATACCTCAAGTCACCTCATCATACTGAGGTATGTAGTTCAATATACAGTTGTAAGCATGTGGCAATTAGGTAGGTAAGTAATTAGGTTGTAAAAATAATATTAATAATGATACGCCTACCTACTTACAGACAAAAAAACCACCAGAGACAAAACTCGAGCCAATCCATCAATACACAATGGAGGCTGACACCATGGACGAGGACGACGACGACGAGGTCCTGGTGAAGCTGGAGCCAGCGCCCGAACCCACACCGCCCAAGAAAACCTCATCATTCGCCAGCCAGAAGCACAATAGACGACTCACGCGCTTGAAGCGACTCCCAGCACAGAGAGAACCAAACCAAAGCACACACACCGACAGCAAACTTCTAGAAATGTTAAGGCTCTTGAAAAAATCTGATATATCGAAGAAGAAGGACGAGTGTGACTCGTTTGGGGAGTACATAGCGACGTCACTGCGGAAGCATGACGATAGAACGCAGTCGATGATCAAACAAGCTATCAACAACATCCTGTTCGAGCAGGAGATGAAGAAGTACACCAACTACTCCGCGGCGATCAGCCCCGAGAACCCTCTCGGCAACGTGGTCGGTGACGAGTTAGATGAGTTGCATGATGAGAAGGTTAGTGACTGACTTGAAGGAAAACTTTGTATATACTAAGAATTGTGTAAAAAAAATGGCATATTTATTACTTACATATATATGAACGAATTAAAATCAAATTTACGGGTCACACGCGATTCTTCCGTCACTGTCAAAACGGGATGGCACTATTTTAACTTATGTAAGTATGACAGAAGTTGAGAGGTAATTCTAAGTAAGTCCCTAGTCTCAAACGATTGTAAATAGAATATCAACTTGGTTGAGAAGGAGCTTGTTCTAGTAAATAAATTGATACTTTATCCGAAGTTGGATAGAACTGGACAGGAGCCACGGTAGATACTTTTCATTATAATTTTAAATGTTTTTTTATTATTACTCGTAGTAGTCTACCACTACTAATAATTCTAAATGACCCTTATGATTTTATTAAATAAAAGAAATATGACTTTGACTTTTTAAAATGATTGTTAATATCAGCATGCATGTAAACAACATGACCATTACCTATATTTATATCCAGCTTATATCGTATCTTGTCTTTCATTGTGCTTTACAAAATCATTCTTCGAAAATCTTTTACTTACTTTTTACAAGCACTCCCAACTCCCAGTAGAACACGCCAAATTAATTTCCTCATGATACAAGCCTGACCTGTCAAAATAGTAAATCCTTACTCAATCAGCCGTAACGTAACGTAATGCCGGCTGATGCCAAGCTTCCTTCTCCTCACTTCCTGACAGCTCCACAGAATACGCTGCAGTTGTTTGTTACAGATCTCTCATTTAAAGGAGATTGGTGTTTGATTCAGGCATCATAGAGATTTTGGCATGACATCTACAAAAAGGATTTAAATAGGTACCGACTTCTTTTTAGCACAATGGTTTTAACTCGTTGGTAATTTAAAAGTACAAATAAGCCACGAGTAGGTATGATATCCTTTCCTGGAACTTCCCAAGTGCTCCTGTGAGTTTTTTTCGGATGACTGAAACCCACCGCGTACCTGAATATCAAATTCCCCGGAATAAGCTTAGCCTAGGAATAAGTCAACTTTGGTCTACTTGTCCAACTAAAAAGAAAGATTTTTCACTCTAGAAGAAGTGCCTCCTCGAGCACTTAGGCACAGAGGACGGCATCATCAGTAATTCCCGGAACTTTAACTTCGGATAATGTGGATTTACGGATTTAAAAACCCTGAAAACTTTCGTTCCCACTTCCCCAAAGAAAAGTTAATAAAATAGGAGCTCCGTGAGAGCTTAGCGGTGACGCTGGTAACCAGTTTGGACTTGATGCATGTTTGATGAGCGGCCCTGGCCACTGTGTGGGGTTCCAATCCTGTTTTATTCAATTTGGTAAAGTAGTTTTTAGATTTTACGATCCACTTTGGTGTAACATTGTTTTCCACCTACCTCATGGTTCGCCTAGCCCCTTACATGGGCCTTGTATGTGACTGATAACGAGATAGGTACCTATGTGGATAACATGCACTGAGCATGCTAAAGATAAAAACCTTACCAAATAGCACCAATAGATAACTAGCTATAATTTTTCTATAAAAAAAGAGTCAAATAAAATAGTTACCGGGCATTAGGGATTACAAAAGAAGGGTGTGACTAGATAAGTAAACCTCGATGCAGTAGTTCACTGACCTGATAAAATGCAGCTGATAAAGCACTGATAAGAGGAAGGTCGGCGCTTTCATCTGAACTCGGCTAAGTTAAGCCATACATTTGACTAATGTTAGTAGGTAGGTAGGTAAGGTACCTAATTATCAAATCTCCTAATTACGAGTATCTGTGAGCGTCTTCATTAGGTACCTACTACGTGTGAATTTAAATCATAACCAATAAAGTAAATTACTTTAGAGTCGCAATTACAAAACCCCAATTGGTATATAACTTCATTAGTGCTTCGACAATAAGGTCTAATTTGCCCCAACACCCTAACAAGTAATTACTGTGAGCGCTCAATTTTGTGCATGCTGGGTTCAAAGGAAAAATGTCTTTGAGGACTAATGGAAGAAAATTGCTACCTATGCGACTTTCCTGCTCGTTTTCTTTCGGATTTCAAATGGGAATACAGATTACTTAATAGTTCCAGAAATTGCTCTGGAAATTGGAATAAGTTTGGTTTTATTAACTTTGTGGAAGTCTGTGGGTTGTGAAATGTACTAAGTAGGTAGCTAATAGAAAACTTCCCAATATAACAAAAACTTCCGAAAATATGTAAAATTACATAATCTAAGTATCAGGGAATCCTCCCTCGGTGAACATTAGGTAAGTGGTGGCCAGACGATGCAAGAGTGTTGGGTAAAAGTACTCTACTGTACTGTATAAGTAGGTAACACCTCAACACCCAAGCAGATATAGATAAGCCACTAGATAAAACCTAAGATAACTTCGTAGAAAACAGCCTAAATCACAATATAACTGTATGCTCATACTAAATATCGTTATCTTGATTTATTTTACAAGGTAGGTACAGAGGAAGATTAGCTTGTTGTGGCGGCAAAAAACTAAAACTGGTTTAGATATCGCCAGAATAATTACAAAACGAAATCATGTTGATAACTAAGGACCTGGCAATGAAGGGAAATGTTAGTTTGTTTGTTTATTGAGGTGAACCACAACATAATCTAAAACAAACGTATCCACAAAATAATTTTATTGTTAGTAATAGTAAGTGTAGTGTTTGTGTTAGACAACTAATACAATCCACGGTCTCGGGCACGCGAGTGAAGTAAGGCGGTGAGTCAGTCTTACGCAAGCCACGGGCGAGGTTGGACGTGTCGCTTGTACACACCGCTTGTTGTCGAGCCTGTGACGATCTAGGTACTAGGTGCTGCCTAAAGTACTACTTACTGGCCAGCGAGTAGGTAGGCACTACATGTGGCGACGAGGTAAAAAGGTAAGGTTATAAATAACTAAAAAAAAAAAAATGTTTATAAAATAGAGATATACCGATATGTTTAACGTAAACAAGATGTTGGTGTGTCAAAATAAAATGGCATTCGGTACTTAGCACGAAAATAAAAACTATTCAGTTTCATGCCGGTAGGCGGGCAAACCAGTTTTATTACCTAGTCTAGGTATTGTTGTTTACCGCTTGGCAGCACAGGCGCAGCTGGCCGAGAACGCGAGCGTAAGCTTGCATTACGCACCATTTTATTTAGATACCTACTTAGTTATCACCATCGACAACCGAGAACATGTAGGGAGGTAGTCTTGTTTTTCTTATTTTCAGTTTGTTTAGTTTAGTTATTGGTTACATACTACCTACCCACTTTCATTTTATTGTAGATTTTTTATGTGTGTTCAGTGTCGGATAAATGGATTTATCTATCTATCTATCTATGACGACAATTAATTACAAATGTAATTCAAACGTAATTTATTCAGAACTAGGTACATATAGGTTAAATTACAAGATAAAACGATGAGACAGCAAAAGTTATAAACTGTGTAGCTATCTCAATGAACAAAATAAAATGTCAGTGAATAGAATTACGTTATTTACAGGGTAAAAGAAGGACATGGTAGTTAAAAGTAATAATAAAAGTGGTACTTATCTACCAAATTGGTTGAGTGCCTATTTGACTACCTACCTTACCTACTAGGTACTTACTCTGTTATCTTTTTTACGTAGTCAGTAAATTAAATATGACTGTAAGTAACTTATGTAGAAAAAGTTAAGTTAAGGTACCCACTAAACTGGGAACATTTGGTAAAGAATACCTCCATTAAATTGGGAACAGGTACCCACTAAACTGGGAACATTTGGTAAAGAATACCTCCATTAAATTGGGAACAGGTACCCACTAAACTGGGAACATTTGGTAAAGAATACCTCCATTAAATTGGAAACAGGTACCCACTAAACTGGGAACATTTGGTAAAGAATACCTCCATTAAATTGGGAACGTAACTTATGCTACCCACTAAACTGGGAAGATTGGTTGGTACAAAATGATACCTTCATTTAATTGAGAATTTGGCGTCGCGTGTAGGTACCCACTTAACTGGGAAGATTGGTTGGTACAAAATGATACCTTCATTTAATTGAGAATTTGGCGTCGCGTGTAGGTACCCACTTAACTGGGAACATTGGTACTAATTAGCACCTCCATTTAATTGGAAATTTGCATAAAAAGCTCCGCAAATTGGAAAATGGCTAAACCACCCCCATTTAATTGGAAACGGTTCACTGTGAAATAGGAAATCCCTTTCTATTTACAGGTCACCCCAAAATACTTAAATCGTAGACCATGTTATGTCATGTTATGTTATGGGACTCCCGTTTCCGGATTTAGACTCAAAGATGGTCCATTATGCGTGGGGGATGTTCTAGCTAGGAGTGTAGTCAGCCTAACTCCTCCCAAAAGTACAGTAGCTTCCTGAGGGCTTCGCAGGCTTGGAAGAGTGACCTGGGGTTGCTTAGGATTTCTGTTCGTTGTATTGCTACGCCCTCGCATTCCAGGATTACGTGAGCAGCTGATTCTTCTTCGGTAAGACAGCCTCTGCAGAGTGGGCTGTCAGTGGCTACGATGTTGTAAAAGTGTTTGTTCCAGGGACAGTGTCCTGTCAGGGTCCCCACAATGATTTTGAGATTCAGTCTCTGCAGGCTTAGTAGACGGCGTGTTAGTTTCGGTGTGATGGCTGGAATTGCAGCTCTTGACTGTCTGCAGTCAGTCGTACGTGCTCAGCATGTGTTGTGTGGTTGTAGGGTTTTCAGACGCACCCAGGTGCGTAGCAGAGAGAACGGTAGAGGAAGGAAAGGAGCTGGCCCCTCGGATATTGTTTCCGATCCTCTTCTGGCTAACTCGTCTGCAGCGTCATTACCCAGTGATCCACTATGTCCCTGCATCTATTGTAGGATTAACCCATTTCTTAAGGCGATGCTCTCTTGGGCAAGGTGACTTTCGTGTATGAGTCTGGAGGTGCAGTTGTGGCTCTCCAAGGCTTTGAGTGTGGCTGTGCTATCTGAAAGAATCCACATGTTATAATCAGCGATTCCTCTCCTGTTGATTGCTGTTGCTGCTTCGGAAATGGCTGCACATTCACATTGGAAGATGGAACTGGGTGTGCCTAGTGTCATTGATATGTTAATGTTGAGATCTAGCGAGTGTACTCCGGCGCCTGTACCCTGTTTGGGTTTTGAGCCATCAGTGTAGACTCGTACTTCGCTGATTCCTGATTGATCTCTTTGGTCTTCATGCAACCTGTTATAGTAGAGCATGCCAGTCTCTGAAAGCGTTGCAGTTTGGTTATCACGGTCGTGAATTCGGTTCTGGTCGACCATACAACTGCTCCGTGTATAAGTGCTGGTCTTATTACGGTTGTATAGAGCCACCGGGTTATTTTGGCGAAATACCCCATGTTTTTCCGAGCATTCTACCGCGTTGGAAGAATGTGGAGTTCGCGCGTTGGAGTTTGTGGTCAAGATGCTTGTTCCAAAGAAGTGCTATCCAGTATGACCCCTAGATACTCGACTTCGTTGATTAGCTTGAGATCAGTGTTGAAGAGCTTTGGTACTTTTAGGGTTCCCAGGCTTCTTTTGTGTGTGAACATGATCAGTTCTGTTTTAGTGGGATTGACTGATAAGCTATGGTTAGTGCACCAGCTTTCAATTGTTTTAAACGCTGCTTGCACAGACAGGCTACAGAGTACGTTTTCGAAGCATCCAGTCGTGAAGATAGCAAGATCATCTGCATATCTCACTGTGAAGAGCCCGCGGCCGTCCAGTTTTCGGATGAGTTCGTCCACTACTATGTTCCATAGCAGGGGCGAGAGGACGCCGCCTTGTGGGCAGCCTCTCACCACTATGCCCCTCGTTGTGGTGGTTACTGTGAGTTGTATTGCTCTGTATTAAAGCATGTTGTTTGTCCATTCTGCTAGCGTAGTAGAAACAGTGAGCTTTGGACTATTATTGATGTCTTGATGTTAGAATCGCTTTTAGACAAGGCTACAAAGAACGTGCGTGAAGCCCTATTTAGACTTATATGTGCTGGTTCCTGATAGTTGATTTCTCAACTGCTTTGACATTCAAACCAGATGTTTCGGTTTGGGTTTAGATTTAGTTGCTAGTTGAAGGTTGAAGCTGTTTACTTCGAATGTACTCGATTGGTGAATATTTGCTGAACGGAAGCTGGTCAAATGATACTTGAGATGAGGATTGATTGAACGGTGTTGGTTGATCCAATTTAGCTTTGACTAGAGCTTGACCAAATGTGTACAACAGTTGCTATCACTTTAGTTTCATTGGTCGAGCTGTACTTAATACGGTAAACAGCAGTAGCGCGATAAAATAAATTTAATAAGATAGAGATGTAGTGTTTGTGTTAGACAACTAATACAATCCACGGTCTCGGGCACGCGAGTGAAGTAAGGCGGTGAGTCAGTCTTACGCAAGCCACGGGCGAGGTTGGACGTGTCGCTTGTACACACCGCTTGTTGTCGAGCCTGTGACGATCTAGGTACTAGGTGCTGCCTAAAGTACTACTTACTGGCCAGCGAGTAGGTAGGCACTACAGTAAGGAAGAGATAAAAAAGAATGCATAAAATTATTTTTTCACGGAAATCGGTAACTGAAAACAGCCGGAAACGGATGCTTTGTTGTATTTTTCTGAAAACTATATTTCCTCGTTTTATTAGTTGAATTTAACTGCACGTTTTTCCTTGAATCGCCGTCGGTCAGTGCAGTGCAGTGCAGTGCAGTGCAGTGCAGTGCAGTGCCGTGCCGTGCAGTGCAGTGCAGTGCCGTGCCGTGCAGTGCAGTGCCGTGCAGTGCAGTGCAGTGCAGTGCATTGCAGTGCAGTGCAGTGCCGTGCCGTGCAGTGCAGTGCAGTGCAGTGCAGTGCAGTGCCGTGCCGTGCAGTGCAGTGCAGTGCCGTGCCGTGCAGTGCAGTGCCGTGCAGTGCAGTGCAGTGCAGTGCAGTGCAGTGCAGTGCACTGCTGCAGGAGCTATCTTATCGGGCGCAATGAGCGCAGATGTTCACGATCACGTACACATGTTTACCTGCTGAATTAAACTTATGTGTTAAAAATGATTAGAAGATTTAGTAGGGCTGATATTACCGGCACTTTGTAATTTAACCTGTATAAAAAATTCTCTTTTGGCAGTAGAGTAAGAAATTTTTTTTTGGTTACGTAATCCTTGTCAGGTGGCCTCGCTTGTTCATTAGGTTAGGTAGCCTTACCTACCTACCTACCTACGAGTACCTAGTATACCTAGGCACATTCAATTTCACCGCAAAACAAGATAACTCGAGCCCAGTGCTAACGAACGCTATATTTTCATACATTTAGTAAAATTAGATATTTCTACAAAACCCGAGACATCCATAAACCTCTCGTTACATCATTAGGGGTGGCACTCACAGTCGTAAAAACCTAACGAAGTGGCACCCCTGTGGCATCATTACTTAGTAAATTGCTTGATTTTTAACCAACTGCGCGTAAAAAGAGACGAATGTCTTTTAAATTATACGCCCGAATTAATAGCAGAGGGTGGTATGCAAATTTTAATGAACTTGGTTCATCAGAGTTAATTGCTGAAGGAAAGTGGAGCCAGTTCCGATGTAGCAGCTCGTCAAGTCGAACCTCCTTCCGTTCCCACCTCAACGTGTCTTACGTCTAACGGGATGTAGGTACCTATAGTTGCTGCAATAAATAAACTCATACTCACATAATCATCATGTTTTATTTCCTACCTATAATTTATTTACTTGTTTTTAAAGAAGTAAATAATTTTTTGGGCTAAGTAAATCTAAAATGCCGACATAAATATAAAATACTAGCAGTTACCCGCGACTTCGTACGCGAGTACCGTTCCCGTGTACATTATATTATCTGTGCGTGTACAGAGCGGATACTTCTTTGAGAAACTTGACATTACACCGATCCTGTACTCGAATGTCAAACGTTAGTTGATAGACCAAAGAGGTAGTACTACGCCCTGTCAAACTGACGTGACATGACATGACATCATCCTCTTGCTAAATTGGCGCTGCTAATCCCGTTCGTTCATTTTATCCTGTATATCCTGTTAATTATTCGGGATAAAAAGTAGCCTATGTGTCAATCCAGGTTACGAACTATATATATGCCAAGTTTCATCCAAGTTGGTTCTGTAGTTTCGACGTGTTTGAATTGAAACACAAACATCCAAACATATAAACATTCGCATTTATAATATTAGTAGGATAGGATTAGCTATTATTCGGTTAGCTCGAGTGTTTTCTTCATTTGTTATTACTGGATCAAATCTGTTGAAGCTTTCCTTTCATGAATTTTGTAATACGTCTAAAAGCACAAAAGTAAAATCTTGTACAAATTGAGAAAGCTCTTTATCTGTCAATAATAGAACAGTTGCGCGTGTAGCGTTGCGTGCGCTACGCATGACACTGACAGCCGAATTGACTTGTCAAAATTATAAGGATTCTCTGTTTGAGTACGGAATACGGTACTACCGTACCACCGTCCGGTAGTACCGTATTTTAGGGTACCTTAAAATTAAATTGAATAGGTATCCGGTTATTGATTTGTATTATATTATGTACGATCTGTTTTTATTGACCGAGCGAGTGAAGCGAGCGAATCGTCTCAGTTTTGAGATTGGTCAAAAATGCTTTTGTCCGGCTGTCTGTCAGTAATCGCCTACAGGTCGTATTTATCAACCGATTTGGACTAAAATCGGCACACAAGTTCCTTGATTTATTAAAAAAAATTTGTCCACCGCGATTTTTTATTGGTGGGAAAATAGGGAAGAAAAGAGGGAAAGTTTGCTGTAGCGTTGTTTATCGCCGGATTTTAATGAAATTTGAGAAAAACATTAAAAACTTAATTCTACACAAGATGGTGTAAAAATATATCCAAAAAGAGGGAGTGGAAGGGGGAAAAGAGGGGAAATTAATTTTTAAATTTTGTCCCGAAAATTTACTCCTACCAATATCAATGAGACTACACAGTCCTCTCCGCCTTCACGAGACAAATCCAGACATTAGATTCGACCTCCTAGGACCCAGGGGACGCGAGAAATCGCTAAAACTTATACCCCTGTTTTGCTCAAAAGTCTACATAGGTAGGGCCTATTGGAAAAATAAGCATCTGCAGGGGTACGCCAATCAAAGTTGAACTGCAAAGTTTTAAATCATGGTCAGTTCATACTAACTCATAGTTATTCTGTGAATAACTATGAGTTAGTATGTAAATAGTGAATGTAAATAGTGACATTATGACGTCATTTGATGTGTTTTCGCGCATATTTTGCTGTCAAGTGCCTAAAAAGAATGATCACGTGGTACAATTTTGTAACACGTGACCTGAAGAAATTACACTGGGCACTGAAATATAACTTGACAGCAAAAGATTGGCATACGGAGGCTGAAATTCGATTTAGCCAGGGGAAAGGGGAAAGTGTCGGTTATAAAGGCTCGCGAGGTCTATGTTCTCATAGGACAACTAGTTTTAGTTAGATACTGTTCAATTTTGATAATAAGCAACCTATGTTGCTTTAAAACAAGTTTAAAACCCTTCAGTGCCTGCCTCATATTTTAATGACGTAACAACCTTACCGCGGTAGCTATATGCGACACCAGCGATATTCACTCCTGCCTTGCAAAACAAAAATATTTAGTTGAATATTAAAATAAATCGTTTTATCTTTAAAAAAAGTAAGTAATATTTGAGAACACCAATTCGGTACCAATTGAAAGCATCCCACGTGTCGTGAACAAAACGGTATCTGTTTACAAGTTTCTTGGTCCAGTGTCCGGCCCGTTAGTTTTACGAGGGCGCTGGGCCATAAACTAGCCATTACGAACATCTGTTACCTACGAGTGGTGGAAATAACATCTCGCTCTCATTATACCAAGTTATCCAGCACTTTTAGTATATCTAGGTCTTTCTAAAAGTAGAACCTGGGGTGTCGATGCCTAAAGGTAAGCTCTATGAATCTTACATTATTAATAAATAGTTACTTACATAAATTGTTTTTATTTTAATTGGTTAACAACTTAGTAACTAGTGGATGCCTATCTAGAGAACCTAACAGTAGACATAAACATTCATAAAGGAGGCTCGCTTCGCTAACCGCTACCACTACAACTACACACCAGTCCTACTACTACACCAGCACTACACCACACAGAAACTAAATCTAGTATGTTGTTGCTAATGGACTGTCATGCAAATACGTACGACCATTAAAATACACATGAAGCTTATAAATAAGACTATAACAAGCATTAGGTACCAGCTTTAACCAAATACAATAAAGAACCTACGAGTCATTAAGGCTCCACAGACTCATTTAGAGGCCTACAGGGTCATTTAGAGGCCTATAGGGTCATTTAAGGCATTCTGGGTCGTTTATGGTCGTAGAGGACTTAGTTTAAATGAAATTATTACGCCATTTACCTTAAAGTGTGTATTAGTAGCAGAAAATTTGCAATTAAGTTATCCCTTTGTCTTGCAAAAATTGGCACAAGAGTTTTATTTTGGGTGAAGTATTCGCTACAACTTTTGAGGTTGTTTTTTCGTACCTAACTGGATTTGATAGCTTCTAAAACAGTATATCACAGATGCCAGTAGTAGAAAAGGGACGTTGGGCTGACATTCTAAAGTTGTACTTAGATTCAAATCAGGCATATCTTTTCAAAGAACACAGCCTTTTCTATTCAAGAAAATATAGGCTAATGCTTTTTATTGAAGAGGACAACATCGCAAAGTAATTATATAGTTCTAGGAGTGGTGACAAACTTTTAATTCCTATTATTAAACTAGTTGTCCTGTGAGAACATAGACCTCGCGAGCCTTTATAACCGTGCAATAACCAACACTTTCCCTTTTACCCTGGCTAAGTAAATCTAATTTCAGGTGCTTGAATTTTCCAATAGGCCCTTATGTAGACTTTTGAGCAAAATAAGGGTATAAGTTTTAGCGATTACTCGCGTTCCCTTGGCCCTAAGAGGTCGAATCTGGTGTCTACGGATTTGTCTCATAAAGGCAAAGAGGACTGTGTAGTCTCATTGATATTGGTAGAAGTCAATTTTCGGAAAAAAAAATATTAAAAAAAATTCCCCTTTTTTCCCCTTTCCAGTCCCCCTTTTTGGAAATATTTTTACACCATCTTGTGTAGAATGAAATCTTTCGTGTGCTCCTTAAATTTGATTGAAATCCGTCGATAAATAACGCTACAGCAAACTTTCCCTCTTTTCTCCCCTATTTTCCCCCAAATCAAAAATCCCCGACGACAAAAAAAATCTAATAATTCATATAACCTGTGTACCAAGTTTCGTCCAGATTGGTTGAAAAATGCGACCTGTAGAGGAGAACAGACAGACAGACAGACATCCGGACAAACGCATTTTTGGCCAATGTGGAAACTGAGACGCTTCGCTCGCTTCGCTCGCTCGGTCAAAAAATTAAATACAATTTTATGTTTCTCCCTGCCAGGAAGACAGCTTTTACTTGCAAAAAAGACACACCGTTTGCATTATACGGAACCCCATAAAACGCAATCATCTCACGACATAATTACGGCATAAAAATGCAAATTTCCTCCCTCCTCTACCCTCCTCCCTTCGTCAATGCAATTTAAAAAAGCCAGTGTCAAAAATAAAAATATTCCATCCCTTGATTTTAATAAAATCCGACCCCGAAATAGAAATTTCCGATTGAACCGTCTTCGGGATGGAAAATTGTTTTTTTTTCGTCGAATTTCAGCCGATCGTTCCTGACTTTTATTATTATTATTGGGTTTGAATAGGTTGCTGATTTTAAAGAGGTTTTTTCCGGTAGACAGTTTATTGTAGTAAAATACACTGCAAAAGTTTAAAAGCTCTGTGTAAAGTCCTGTGTTTTAACCTTCTCCCTGGCTCACCAATACACCAAGATCGAATACCTCGATATCGGTAGCTCCGCCATTCTCGTGTGTCTGTCTTTTGCCCTGTCTGGCATTTCCCTCACGACTCCCACGTCATGTCATCCGGACGTACGGATGACATTGACAGGTCGGGAGATTGACACCGGCAGTTACCTCACTTACTTGTGCATGTGAGATAGGGTACAGTATCTACTAAGTAGATACAAACACTACAACCCCTTTCTTATTTAAATATTTTGAATCAACAAAACATAAAGCTATGCCCCATATAGGATCGTACTGTGGTGTGAGCGCACACCTCTGGACAAAGCCCTAGATTACAATATAATTATCATTAGCAATTCGGTACTTATCAAGACACAGACCAATAAAGACAACTTCACATTGAATACATACATTTTCATTACACGCTTTCACCAATACCACATGTGATTACATTACAAACCATTTAAATTGGACTTTTGCGCACTTGACATAATATGTCTGAAATAGGTGTGAGTTGTCTACTGGCAACTCATTGTCCACTTGCGTCTCTATGTCCGGCTTCTATTGATCTTCTACTTCATAAAGACAAGGAAGTTTATATATCTCCTTAACTCTTGCAATCTCTTCTCCGCCTAAAACATTCTCAACTATAGGTAGGTAGGTAACTATAGGCGTTGGGTTGCAATACAGAGAGAGCTTATTTTTCTTTTCTATCTCTTCCACGTAAACCTTATAAATTATTATATTTTGTTACGTCTGCATCTTCAGCTCTTTATCTCCAGTCTCCATACTCCTTCCCCTTTTTCCTCTGTCACTTATGGGGATCTCTTACTTGAATCGTCTTAAATCGGACATTTTATGTCTAATAGGGCTCTAAGCACAGAAATTCCGAATTTATTTACCTCCGCTACGAAGAATAGTCTAAAAATTATGGTTCACGTCACAGAACGAAGAAAAGAGCTACACTACGCAGGCATTACTTACTAAATCTATCAAGAATTCTATTTTATTATATATATATATATATATAGAGAATACTTTGGAGTCAGCCCAAACTTTGTTGTGTAACCGGATCTCATAAAACTTGCTTAGCCAAATTCCATGGTAGGCTTCTAAAACTGTTCTTAGACGTCTTTTCTGATTTATTATGAGACCCTCACTGTGTTTCCTTATTTTAACAGAGAGTTTTCGTAATAAAACATAGGTTTTCTTTCTTTTCCATCCAGTTTGTTAGTTCGATTACAAAATTAAGTTTTTGTTTATTTTTTATTTTTTTAGTTACTTTCATAGATTTGTACTAGATCCGAGCCTGACCTCCAGAATTCACATCCACTATAACTTTATTAGGTATGCATTTACATAAGTACTAGGTACTCACAGTAGGTATACACCAGATAGAAGGCACTGTCGCTCGTTGATACCTATGAACGACATCCATCGACAACAAGATCGCTCAAACGCTTGGAGGTTCTAGATTCCGCAAAGACAGAGTTTGAACTTCAGTGATATTTCGGAATAGGTACCATTAATACATTAATTGTGTTTTCGCTTTGCCTTGTAGTTCAATAGCATAGAAGACTCGTCCTTTTCAGTAGGTAACTTCTCTAAATAAAAGATAAGGTATAGATATAGGTACCTTGCTTGAGAATGGCTTTCTTTCCTCATTCTTGTATAAGTTGGTTCCCCAAGAAGCAAACATTTTTTTTCTATGTACTGTATCTAAATTTTTCATTAATACTTCCAGTACATTGACAACTAGGTTCGGCAGTATTATTCTTTGTTGTTCCCACAAACCAGAATGTCATCTATTACACAATTTATCATTTTTTTTTTCGAATATTAAATTCTGGTAATCTGAATCTTTCACCGCGAAGTTAACGTTTTGTTTCAACATTCTGGAAACATTTAAGCACGCACGATACACACATCAAGGCTTTTGTGCCTGTACCATTCGATGTTATAACTTTACACTAACATCCGGTTGTCGCTCTATTATAAGGAAAGCAGTTTTAATGTTTTCATGACATAAATACAATATTCGAGAATATTTCACACAACGTTATCCTAGTCCCCAACGAATCTTTGGTAGGTAGCAAATGTTTTATAAATATTGGTGATTCTTCCAGAGTTTTGCATCGTTACTTTGTGTTTTTTACGTCTACTCATATTCACACTTCACATCGAAAGTTGGCCAAACTCCTTTGATGCAGGATGCAGGCGTACAAACATACCTTATTAACCTTATTAAGAGTATAGGAGTTCAAAACCTCTTAGGTATTTTCTTGTTTATTTCGTCCCATTTAGTTAACACTGATTCCAAATTAAAATACATCTAGGTAAACCTACCATTTCCTTATCTCTTTTTTGGATTTTGTCGTAATATCACGGGTTTTCTAATACAGGTAACCGTATTAAACAACTTGTAAGCTACTTTTTTTTTATTTTTTTATTTAAGTACCTACTAATTTAGTTATGCTTAGTTTTAATTTTCGGTTTAAGTGTTGTTCGTTTTTAAGCAAACCCTGTCTGGTCACCATTGAACGTGAACGGGAAGTCTTGTTTCCTCCAACCAATTTTATGGTACGCTTTTGGTCAATCATCAGCAACCAATTTAATGGTAAGCTCCTAAGTCATATTATCAACCAATTTAATGGTACGCCTCAGGTCAATCACCAGCAACCAATTCAATAGTAAGCCTTCCTAGGTCATCAACCATTTAATGGTAAACCTTGACCGTGTTCAACCAATTTAATGGTAAGACTTGACCTCTGTGCAACCAATTTAATGGTAAGCCTTGTCCATCATGCAACCAATTTAATGGTAAGCCTTGTCCTTTGTGCAACCAATTTAATAGTAAGCCTGGACTCCTGTGCAACCAATTTAATGGTAAGCCTGGACCTCTGTGCAACCAATTTAATGGTAAGCCTTGACTTCTGTGCAACCAATTTAATGGTAAGCCTTGACCAACAACCATGTAACCAGTTCAATGGTACCAAGGGAGAGCTTAACTAGTAATAAGTTCAACTTAATTGCAGGTACTTAAATATTGTAAGTATTGTTTTAAAATGGTGTTTGACTTTGCATCCGCTTGTAGGTACCATTAATTATTGTATTGTATTGATGCTTTACCATTATTATTGACATTAATTCGGCTTTTAAAATGACACTTTATTATTTAAATTATGTAGGTATTCTATACTACCATTGCCACATCCTCACAGGGCACATGACCGCTCCTTTAACCAACTAAGACCTAAGCTATTTATTTAAACCATGTATGCAATGAATAAATGAATGAATATGAATAATTTATTAACAAACTTAAATTGCATAATAAAACTTTTATAATTTTGTGTACCCTCCCAGTGATCGCCTATTGAAATAACAGTAGGTATCTAGATAGATCAAGATATTTAACTTACCTACTGAATTCATTTGTAACAGTTAACTAGTAGTAGGCCGTCAATAGGTACTAATAGTAACTAAGCCAGGAGTTAGTATATCAATACATACTACATACTAAACAGAATATAGGTAGGTAGTCAACCTCATATACTTATACTAATTTAAAGTTTTATGAAATGCAACTAAAATGTTGCGTAAAATAGACGTAGGTACTAGGTACCCATCTACTGTTCCGCATGACCTTTTAGAAAATCGCTTAAAAACTGCTTCTTCTTCTTTTATATAAATATTGTGGATTTTTAATATAAGTAAGTAGGTGTTATATCTTTCTCAGTAGAATTAGATAACATCATGTTATTGTCGTCCTTATAAAATACTATGGGATAGGTTCTTGTTGTTACCTGTCTACACACAAACAAAAGTAGCAGACTTGCTAACCATTTAGGTACCCATCGGATAAGTAAGTAGGTACCTCTCCTATCCACTTGTGTCAGGCAAATCCCACGTCTAGGTAGGCTATCACGTCTGGTGAAACTCTTGAATTATAACTTCCAACAAAATCGGTAGGTACCTACACTGCACAATCAAGGCGGGTGACCAAAATTGAAATTTCGTAAAATGGTTCATTATTGGTAAAATATAAATCCCGCTTTTATCTCCTCATAACAAGTCCAAGTGATTATATTATAATAATATCCATTTTTTTTTTAATTATTATTATTACTGCTGCACGTTACGCATTGCCTGAAGGTTAATAAAATTCTACTAACGATTCTTGCTACTAGCGATTCTGCTGGAACGCAGCTCGACTGCCCCTTCATCCGTTTTAGGTCAATTCGCACTTTACCCTCAAGCCCCGACAGCCGAAACACAACCGAATCGGAGTCCTTTTATTTTATATGCATCAGCCAAGCCACAGATCAATCGAATTAGGTATAGTTGAAACGAACAGAAAATCAACCGTTGTAAATAAGTAGTGGAATTGAGCCCGTGAACTCAATTTTTTCCCTAGATTTTTATGCCATCTTGTTGAATTAAGCATAAGTATAAACAGATGTTGGCAATTTTAGTATTTTTATAAATTAGAGAACGATCAATGACATCTACCGTCGCAAAGCGGAATTAAACGTTTAATGCCATTTACCGACGCAAAGCGGAACTAAACGACCAACGCCATCTAATGATGAAAAGCGGAACTAAAGGACTGATGCCCTCCACCGACTCAAAGCGGAACTAGTTGTAGCATCAGATGACTGGCTGACGCTAATGAGCCAACGCGAATGAAGCAAAGAAAAAGGAACGAACGAGGAGTGAAGTGGAGGTTCATTCGGTCGAGGCTTCATGCTTCTTCTTTTGGATGAGAGAAAATACGGCAGCCTAATTTTGTTTTCATTATTGTAATGCAACGCCACCTGTGTAGTGGATGCGGAACTTTTTTGTGCTGTGTAAACATCTGTTTACTATCTAGTGAAGAAATACAATATTGCACATAAGAAAATGTTCTACACAAAATATAAGGAGGGACCCCAATAATAATACACGCTACTTTAACAAGCAAACCAGCACTAATAATTATTAGGTAGGTACCTAATCAATGAAAAATTGTACAGCATCAAATTAAACAATTTGTATCTGTAATGGAGATCGCACGCCACCAATGGCCGAAACCATAATTTACACAAAGAAAAGACATACCTGAACTCTTCTTCCTCCTCCTTTTGAAAATTATAGTTTCTACAGACCTTTATCCTCGTCGCCACTGTAAAGTCCTGTGTTTTAACCTTCTCCCTGGCTCACCAATACACCAAGATCGAATACCTCGATATCGGTAGCTCCGCCATTCTCGTGTGTCTGTCTTTTGCCCTGTCTGGCATTTCCCTCACGACTCCCACGTCATGTCATCCGGACGTACGGATGACATTGACAGGTCGGGAGATTGACACCGGCAGTTACCTCACTTACTTGTGCATGTGAGATAGGGTACAGTATCTACTAAGTAGATACAAACACTACACTCTGAAACCATTACAAGCAACCTACACGAACCTGCCATGGAAATTGAAAGCCACACTTTTATTTTATTTTTATTCAAAATCAGTCCTATGCCCTTTATTTGATCCTTTGGTACCATTCCTTGTAAATTTTGTTATAGTAGATAATAGTAGATAAGTATATCTATAAATCTAAATCTACAAAGATTTGACACAACTATTCTCATAGGTTTCTAAAAGCAGAAACGTAAGCAGTCTAAACAAAATTAGCGCTACGATAAACAGACGCTAAATGCAATGCTATCGAAAGTACTCGTCCACGTGTAACTCCGAGATCTGCTGGCCAATCGAAACAACCAGTAGGTATGTATTGACGTATATATATATATATATGGTTGCACACTGGGGATATTACTTTATAACGCTTCTTTTCGTAGCGATAAGGAGGCGTCGCGGTCGCGTCGTCGTCCTCAAAGATTTTGTAGTCCTTTTCAAATAATTCAATGTCTTTTGAAAAGGACCGTCTATTTATTAAAAAATATTTTTGTATACTTAGCGGTGATTTTAATATAATTTAATGGTTAAAATTAAAAAATTTAGGAACTGTTTTTTTTTTCAACTTTTAAAACCTGTTAATAAACAAAATAGTAGGCAATTTCCTATTTAGTTTTAGAATGAGTTCACCTCGGTACTGTTTTCATATCAACGTCCTTTTTTATTAGGAAGTTAATAATATCCATGGTCTGCAGCCACCGTAACGGATGACGTCAGTATTGCCTGACGGGCTGATGGATCATCGCGTGTCAGTCCCCGCGAGCGTGCCAAAACATTGCTGTTGCTACCCCGCGCGTTCTTCTACCTCGCGCATTGCCGGGTTAAACCACAGATTGCCTACCTACCGACTATACGTCGATATAACATACACCAACTATGATCATAGATCTTATATATCTTAGGCAAGGTAGGTAGGTACAGGTACTGGCTGTTCTGTTTATCTGTTCTGAAATTAGGTTATAACTTGCTGCATGCATCCCCTCCGTGTCAGAACGTCAGCTAATCTAATTGACTCTTTAGCAAATATATCTATTCTGCAGCTTTACCGCCAAGTGAAATGGTTATGGAAATCAAAAACAATCTCTTATTTTATATAATTTGGGTAAGTATAAGTACCTACGTTATAAAACTTAATGTAAATTAAATTACTTACTTACTAAGTACTCAGAGTCAATCATGTAAGTATAGACGTAATGTATTATGTTTGAAGATAAACAGTAAGTAGGTAAGTACACAAGATAAATAGTAAATACCTAGGTGAGGCAGTCCAGGCGTCACCACGTCTTGCATGTATGCTCTAACTAGGTGACTAAGGAAATAGTGCACGTACCTAGTAGTTGTGTAGGTAGGTATGTTGTACACGTGTGGTTTCAAGGGCACAAAAATGGCAGTAGGTGAACATCGTAAATTCATGCTTCAATAAATCGTGTTTAGATAACGTTAAAAACTACAATTTATACAGTTTTTATTAAAAACTCTATACAGGGTGTAACATAATGTCCCTATAAGTCCAAAAGGGGGTTATTCTACACGTCATGGCGAACAACATTTGTTCTACGACTTTTAATAATTCGAAGTTTTTCATTCATGAAAAGCGTCTTAAAGTTTCCTTAAAAAACATTGCGCACGTGTTAAAGTGCCTATGTGTGGGTGCAATGTGATAGGAGGGTGCGTGAGCATGTGTACTAACAGGCTGGATACATACGCAAAGTAAATAAACACTAAAAGTGGTCGCAAATATCTAAGACAAAAATAAGCCCTTTTTCGGCTTATAGGAACAATATGTTACACGTTGTATAATGTAGGATTTCTTATCCTCATCTCGTATTCATTTAATCAAAATTAAATGAAAAATTGCCGGTTTATTTTTTTACAACATTCAATGGATTAAAGTTTTTGAAAAATTATATGATTCGTGCTGTATATAATAGGTAAGTATAAGTACCTAGTCGTTTCGTTTTGTAAAATTTTGATTTTCCGTTATTTATCTAACGCGTTTTTCAAAACTAATTTAGTTAGCACAATGTTGGTTAGCTAAAACCAAATAGCTGACCCGGTGCCCTTTGTATAAGTAAGTAGGTTAGGTTCCTACTTACTTAAATAGGTACTAATTAAGTACAAGTTTTATTCACAAAGAAAATTATGACTAATACCTAGTACCTACAGTATTTAATTTTATAATATTTACAAAATACACATGAAACAGTTGAGCTATCTACAAACCGTTGCAAATCCTACTAATATTATAAATGTGAAAGTTTAGATGTTTGGATGTTTGTAATTCAAACACGTCTAAACTACTGAACCAACTTGAATGAATCTTGGCACATATATATAGTTCGTAACCTGGATTGACACATAGGCTACTTTTTATCCCGAATAATTAACAGGATCTACAGGATAAAATGAACGAAAAGGATTAGCAGCGCCAATTGGCAAGAGGATTTCATTGTCATGTCATGTCACGTCAGTTTGACAGGGCGTAGTACTACCTCTTTGGTCTAACAACTAGCGTTTGACATTCCAGTACGAGTTCGGTGTAATGAGGTGTAATGTCAAGTTTCTCAAAGAAGTATCCGCTCGGTACACGCACAGATAATATAATGTACACGGAAACGGTACTCGCGTACGAAGTTGCGGATAACTACTAGTGATTTATAAGTACTAGACTAGATAGCTCAACGGATCCAAATCAATACCAATTATAAAAAAATAATTAGATAAGTAAGTAAGTAGGTAGGTGAGTACTTTTACTTAATTTACAAAAGTTAGGTAATCAGCGAAAACTTCCGCGTGCCCAAAAAAACAAAATTATTATAAAGTACCCTCAACCTTACAGGCGCAGGCGCCCCCGTATTCTAAGCCCTAAACATGCGCACATCTATTTGCAAACTCAATATTAAAGCCGTTTTAGATTATTATGCGGGAAGTATGAATAATGTAGTAATAAACAATGTTCTAGGCAAATGTGCTTCACCGTCGACCACATCACCACTTAACATCAGGTGAGATTGTGTTTACTTATAGAGTAGGTATTTGAAAAAAAAAGCGATTCCGACTCCATTAAATACATGTGGTTATCTGTACAATGTTTACTGTGGCTCAATGAGCGCAGTGTAACTGAGTGCAGTAGTTGAACGCACGCGAGTACCGCACGGACGCTTCATGCTCAGCATCACATCAGCCAGCATGTAAACAAATAATAATAAATAATACTGTTATTAGAAATCACAGAAAACCGAACATTCGTCTCCAAAGCGAACTCATTGACTCGACCACTTTCGATACGTTTTGCAGACCGATAGACTCAAGTATCGGAGCTAAGCTAAGTGCCTGACAATGCATTCTTCGCTTTGATACTCGAGCGCTTTGTTACATTGATCAGCAATCTTGACATTGATAATATTAATTATCTCGATTCTGTGATAATGTCGAGAATAGAGCTTCTTCAGTCCACTTGAGACGAGCTCCAGACATAAAGCGCCCTCGCCGCAATAGCTCGATAACGCGATAGTTATCACACGTACACGCTTTTGGTAAATAAGCGTAGGTAGGTACTTTAAAAACGAATAATTTATAAGTTAAAAAACTGGAAAACCGACTTCAATTCGACTACCAGCTTCATCATCAGATGATGATGATGACAGTTCATTGGGAATGTTCTAGTCACTACAAACACCACATAAAAGTCACAGGAAAGCAAAATACGCAATTTCGTGCACGTGGTTGGTGTTGATTCTTTAGAGGAACAACTGGTGGGTTTTTGCTTTTCTCCAATTAAATGCGGTTTGAATGTACAAACTGGGTTTATTGACAAATTTAGAAAAATTTAAAAATTTAGGTGTGCACCACAAAGGGTCCATCGTTGCTAGCAGTAAAATGGTAGGCGCTACGCCGCAACTTGGCATATTGCATCGTTGCTAGCAGTAAAATAGTAGGCGCTGCGCCGCGCCGGGCATATTTTTTTCAGTTATTTCTATTTATAACCCAAACTACTCAACCGATTTTGATGAAAATAAAATGGGACCAATCTGGAAGTATATCCTTTTAGATGAAAAAAGAATTTTTGAAATCGGTTTATAAATGACGGAGTTCTGAGGTAACAAACATTAAAAAAAAAAAAAAAAAAAAAAAAAAAAAACATACAACCGAATTGAGAACCTCCTCCTTTTTTGAAGTCGGTTAAAAAAGAAAGACTATTCTACATTAGATTTGTTGAGCAAACGATCAGCAGCACCCATCAGCTCCCAGCACACTCTTCTAGGTCGTCTTACCATCTAACGGGGGGCTATGCTTTCCAGTGCTAGACGTACTTATGATTCAATTCTGTAAGTAGGTACAGTAGCGAGTAGAGTTACATGCAGGTATACAGCGATCCTACTAATATTATAAATGCGAAAGTTTAGATGTTTGGATGTTTAGATGTTTGGATGTTTAGATGTTTGGATGTTTGTGTTTCAATCACGTCAAAACTACTGAACCAACATGGATGAAACTTGGCATATATAAAGTTCGTAACCTGGATTGACACATAGGCTACTTTTTATCCCGAATAATTAACAGGATTTACAGGATAAAATGAACGAAAAGGATTAGCAGCGCCAATTGGCAAGAGGATTTCATTGTCATGTCATGTCACGTCAGTTTGACAGGGCGTAGTACTACCTCTTTGGTCTAACGACTAGCGTTTGACATTCCAGTACGAGTTCGGTGTAATGAGATGTAATGTCAAGTTTCACAAAGTATCCGCTCGGTACACGCACAGATAATATAATGTACACGGAAACTGTAGACGCGTACGAAGTCGCGGGTAACTGCTAGTTATGAATAAAGAGTAGTTTCTTGCCCGTTCTTGTAGGCTCTGGTCGCGTGGAACTGGCACCTACAATCATCTAGTTATAAAAGACGAATCTTAGACAGAGCTATTACTCTGACTTTGACTTTAAAGGCGAGATGCTGTAATTGCATCCAGTATCTATGAGTAGTGCTACTGCCTGGCCTGCGCTGTGGCAATGGTGGCTTGCGCACACGCACGCCACGCCGTCTCCGCGTGCTATTTATTTATAGCACATGTAACTCGTGGGACGCGGAGCCTCGTAAACACTATCCCGAAATATGTGGAACAAAGAAACATTTTAGTTATAGCACGTTATAGCGTGTAGTGTAGTGTAGGGTAGTGCAATGGCTTGTTTGTGTTGCTGATGCTGTAAATTGCTGTATTTCTTAGCTGGGTAATTAGTGAAATTGTACGGCGCAACTAATAATTAGTGCTAAGTACTGATTTGTGGACGTGCCTATACTATGATATGTAGTGTAGGCTTCGATCAACTATACTATACCCAGTGTACGTATAGAAATGGTTGCCTCATAATAATCACCACATGAGGAGTATGGACAGGAACAGCCCCCGTAT
The DNA here is from genome assembly GCA_947859175.1 of Gandaritis pyraliata. NCBI lineage: Eukaryota > Metazoa > Arthropoda > Insecta > Lepidoptera > Geometridae > Gandaritis > Gandaritis pyraliata. Next base: position 262,855 of record OX401866.1, on the reverse strand, counting down.
GCCAATCTTTTGCTGTCAAGTTATATTTCACTGCCCAGTGTAATTTCTTCAGGTCACGTGGTACAATTTTGTACCACGTGATCATTCTTTTTAGACACTTGACAGCAAAATATGCGCGAAAACACATCAAATGACGTCATAATATCACTATTTAGTCACAGAATAACTATGAGTTAGTATGAACTGACCATGATTTAAAACTTTGCAGTTCAACTTTGATTATACCCCTGGTGTACTTCGGCATCATTCATTTCAGGGCTTTTAAAGTTAAAACAACTTATCTAGGCTCTAAAAATATTTTAAGACGAAAAAAACATTCCCGCTGTGAGACATAGGGGTTGTCAGGAAACGTTCAAAATCTCACTTTTTACACAACTTTCCACGTGTAGTGTAAGTTACCGCTAAAATATACAAGTAGGTTTGGTTCACCGTTGGAGAGCACTGGTGCCTAAGTAAATAAACACCATGTTATTTCTGTGTGATCAAATCAAATATTTTGGCACAGATTCGTGTTTTGATATCATTAAAATATTATGGTATCAAGCCCTACGTTCACCGACGCATTAACCGGACGTTTAACCAGACTAAAGCGGTTATCTTACAATAAAATAAACATAAACTATCCGCCCTCGACTTCGTCCGCCTCTCGTTGGTCCTGTTAATTTTTCGAGATAAAATGTAGACAGTTTTATTAAATTTGGACCAGCCGCGGCAGTTGCAACGTTATTGAAACACAAGCATTCAAACATTTATATTAGTAGGATAGGTACTATATTATTAGGTAAGTAAGAAGTATCTACTTAATAGATAACAGTCATCCTTGGCTCGTTGTGTAACGTGCAAATACGGAAGGTACCTACACAATGCTTCTATGTACCTACATAATATGTATATAGTACAACACACACATAATAATACTTTACTTAGCCACAGTTGGTGTTGGGTACCTATCGCACTTCGCAGTGTTTCATATTTAGCCGAGAATTCTAACAGTAAATAAGCCTACATCATACATAGCATAGCGAATACTTAGCAGATAAAAACCACTTGAGAAAAATCATCGATAAAAATTGTAAAAAGTTCAAAAAATGCAGTATCACGTAAAAAAATATATCATGATTTTTTATTAGTCCATTGCACCCCCCCGCGCTGAAACGATTAAACTAGTTCGGAACCGGTTATTATAACCGGTCTTTTGTGTAATAAACACTAAATTCTGGTTTATTGTTAAACGTGCGTTATGAAAAAATGACTCACAGTTTTATTTACATAGAGATTTAAAATTTTCTAAGTTCTACACGCCATTACTTTTATATTTCTTAATAATTAGGTAGGTATGATAGTTTAATAATCCATCATAAATATTTACCTACTAGCAGTTACCCGCGACTTCGTACGCGTCTACAGTTTCCGTGTACATTATATTATCTGTGCGTGTACCGAGCGGATACTTCTTTGAGAAACTTGACATTACACCTCATTACACCGAACTCGTACCTACTGGAATGTCAAACGCTAGTCGTTAGACCAAAGAGGTAGTACTACGCCCTGTCAAACTGACGTGACATGACATGACAATGAAATCCTCTTGCCGATTGGCGCTGCTAATCCTTTTCGTTCATCTATATGTCAATCCAGGTTACGAACTATATATATGCCAAGTTTCATCCAAGTTGGTTCTGTGGTTTTGACGTGATTGAAACACAAACATCCAAACATCTACACTTTCGCATTTATAATATTAGTAGGATGCATGCGGAAGATACTGACAGATATTCAGTCCGGTAGTTTATGTTTAGCGATGTAGATAGACACCTTGTCGTTTTGGTCTCACGACGCGACGCTGTCAATATTTTTACAAAATATTTCACAGTCTTTGATTGTCAAACTTAGCTAAGTCCCTTGTCTACTAACTAGAGTACTAAGTAGGTGTATTTTGGGTAAGTCACCTTGTTAAATTGATAAATAGGTAAAACAGGTTCTGCCGGTTAAATTGTCAACAATTAATTAAAAGGAACCCGTTCAGGTTAGCTTGTACTGCGATAGCACCATGACATAAACATAACCCATATAGCGCGGCCTTGGAGTCCAGTCGCACATGCGTGTGCGTCTACGTACTGGAAACATATCTCTCTGCTAGACATACATATCCTCTATTATAATAATATAATAGATTTGTTACCTACTTATGTATTCCAAAAAAAATAACAAATCACTGCCACAGGCTGTTTTCAATAAGTTGTAAGATAATAAGACAAGAGGAGGCTCTCAAGTCGACGCATTTTTTACAGTATTAGAACTCCTGCAGGGGTATTCCAATCTCAGTTGAACTGCAAAGTTTTAAATCATTTTCAGTTCATACTAACTCATAGTTATTCTATGACTAAATAGTGACATTATGACGTCATTTGATGTGTTTTCGCGCATATTTTGCTGTCAAGTGTCTAAAAAGAATGATCACGTGGTACAAAATTGTACCACGTGACCTGAAGAAATTACACTGGGCAGTGAAATATAACTTGACAGCAAAAGATTGGAATACGGGGGCTGAAGGGCTGGTCCGATTTAAATATTGTTTTCACTGTTGTGTAGACACACCCCTTGGGTTTGGGTTGGGCCCCATATAACTTTATATGAACGTGCAATATAATTTCTTGAAACTACGTTCCGCTATACATAAGTAGGTACTCTACGTCTTTTTCAAGTCGATCGGTCTCACTAACTGGTGCTATGAGTATTGTATTTCATCGTGATCAATCGTGCATTCTCCAGCCAACGGCTTCCCGCGACTGTGAAATACATTACTCTGTCTGCGCGGAGTCAGGAAACTTAAAAACACGCTGAATAAGTCGAATAACCTTCTATTTTTAGAAAAAAACAAAAGTTGGTTCCGCCTGTGTGTAAACAGCGATAGCTCCACATGCCTGAAGCATTGGTTACATAACACTTGTTATCACCAGCTGTGCCCCACTTCCCTCCCCACATACATACATACATACATACATACATACCTACTGTTTACATAGAGTACGTAATGGTGAGTGCTGATACCACTTACGGGAATGAAAATAACGAACACAGTGCCATTTCTGCGAGAAGACTTTTCTTTAATATATTCATGGACATTTTCACACAGCGCCCTCTACACCCAAACTAAGTAAAGCTTGTTATATGGGAACTAGATTACTAGAACTAGAATGATTATAAATGGTTTTTGTTCAAAACCGACCTTGAAGATTGCTTCAAGGTCGGTGTGACCTGACTGATACAATTTGACAAATAAAACGTCTGTGTTACGGTTATCAAAGCATATAGGTACCTACTACAAAATACCTTATCTGGATCTAGAGTACCTAGTTACCTACCTACACATTCTAGACTAATAATACTGTAAGTACCTATATTTGCTTATTTACTGACTTGAGTATCTATCTTATCAAACAGGGTGTAAAAAAATAAAATAAAATAAAGCACATCATTTTGGAGATATTGGTCTGAGCCATCGTGCTATCGTGCACCAAAAATTTCGGTGTCTAGTCGGAAAACGTGTTTGGATCAGAATGATATTTTTTACTGAACTTTTGATCTAGAGAATAACAATTCTCTAGGTTGATCGTGAAACTGCGATCTTGCATTCCAAAAACTTTGAAATGAAGTTGTTTGACATTACAGTTTCCACATTTGTCATCTTTTTTGCATTACCTAGACCATTTTGTCGTTACTAAATAGTTTATTTTTACACCCTGTATTAACAAAGAAGCATTTATTACAATCAAGTGCAATGAGGAAGATGAGTTAGGCTTTTTTTCCTGTTTTTTTAGCTTAAATCAAAAGTCTAGAAGATTGTAAGGACAACTGTGAAAGAATTTTGGCGATAGCTCAAAAACTGAATTTTCTACGATTTTTTAAAGTTTGGATTTTCAAAATGTGTTTTTAGCCCGGCGATTTCGCGTGTGACGTCAGCCAGGTCCGATCGCTCACCCGCGCGTTTTAAGCGTTTTCTGCCTTTACGTTTCTATTTATATTTCTGATAAATAGGGAGAAAAGTACCAATATTTTTATGTAATATTGTGCCTCTAAGTCCTAAGGACACGTTTAACGCTTCAGATAAACTTTTTAACCACCGACTGAAGAAGAAAGGTGTTCTAAGTTTGAGGCTTTTTTGTGTCTATGTGTCTGTACCTTTCAAGGCTCGTAGCTCCAAAAAATCACTCGTAATTTTTTTATAACTATTCTTGAAATGGAAAGCAGATAAATCTGGCATAGTTCTAAGCCAAGTTTGGTAGAAATCGTTGCAGCGGTTTCCAAGTTATGTGGATGTTTATCAGCCCTCGACACGCATTTTGAAGGGTTCTCAGGCATATATTGATTGTAGTTTGAAACATTTGGTTCTTATACCAGTATAACGTGAGCTACTATTTCTTAGTGTTTCATTGATTTTGTATATCAGGTAAGACTGGTAATGAGCAAGATTGTGTTATCGACGTGATTAGCAATGTTTTTAACCCCCGACGCAAAAACGATGGGGTGGTAAAGTTTGACGTGTGTGTGTGTGTCAGTGCGTGTGCGTGTGTCTGTGCGTGTATGTGTGTGTGTGTGTCTGTCGAATGCGCGCGTTGGTGCGCGTGCGGATGCGGATGGTAGTAGTCTAAGTCACATTGTCTACTAAGGACGTGCCTAGTGAGACATTAGCAATGCATTGCTTAAGGACGTGCCTAGTGAGGCATTGTACCTACTGTACAATGTCCTTCGTAACTAAGGACGTGCCTAGTGAGGCATTGCACTATATGTATGTGTAGGCATTGTCTACTAAGGACGTGCCTAGTGAGACATTGTACTTGACAGTACAATGTCTCACTAGGCACGTCCTAGTGTAAGTCACATTCTTCTTCTTCTTAGCGAGTCACATTGTCTACTAAGGACGTGCCTAGTGAGGCATTGTACTTGACAGTACAATGTCTCACTAGGCACGTCCTCAGAAACTAAGGACGTGCCTAATGAAGCATTGTCTACTGAGGACGTGCCTAGTGAGGCATTGTCTACTAAGGACGTGCCTAGTGAGGCATTGTCTACTAAGGACGTGCACGTGCGGATGCGGATGGTAGTAGTCTAAGTCACATGACAATGACAATGTGACTCGCTAAGAAGAAGAAGAATGTGACTTACACTAGGACGTGCCTAGTGAGACATTGTACTGTACAAGTACAATGCCTCACTAGGCACGTCCTTAGTAGACAATGCCTACACATACATATAGTGCAATGCCTCACTAGGCACGTCCTTAGTTACGAAGGACGTGCTTAGTGAGGCATTAGCAATGCATTGCTTAAGGACGTGCCTAGTGAGGCATTGTACCTACTGTACAATGTCCTTCCTAGTGTAAGTCACATTCTTCTTCTTCTTCTTAGCGAGTCACATTGTCTACTAAGGACGTGCCTAGTGAGGCATTGTACTTGACAGTACAATGTCTCACTAGGCACGTCCTTAGTAGACAATGTGACTTAGACTACTACCATCCGCATCCGCACGCGCACCAACGCGCGCATTCGACAGACACACACACACATACACGCACAGACACACGCACACGCACTGACACACACACACACGTCAAACTTTACCACCCCATCGTTTTTGCGTCGGGGGTTAAAAACATTGCTAATCACGTCGATAACACAATCTTGCTCATTACCAGTCTTACCTGATATACAAAATCAATGAAACACTAAGAAATAGTAGCTCACGTTATACTGGTATAAGAACCAAATGTTTCAAACTACAATCAATATATGCCTGAGAACCCTTCAAAATGCGTGTCGAGGGCTGATAAACATCCACATAACTTGGAAACCGCTGCACCGATTTCTACCAAACTTGGCTTAGAACTATGCCAGATTTATCTGCTTTCCATTTCAAGAATAGTTATAAAAAAATTACGAGTGATTTTTTGGAGCTACGAGCCTTGAAAGGTACAGACACATAGACACAAAAAAGCCTCAAACTTAGAACACCTTTCTTCTTCAGTCGGTGGTTAAAAAGTTTATCTGAAGCGTTAAACGTGTCCTTAGGACTTAGAGGCACAATATTAAATAAAAATATTGGTACTTTTCTCCCTATTTATCAGAAATATAAATAGAAACGTAAAGGCAGAAAACGCTTAAAACGCGCGGGTGAGCGATCGGACCTGGCTGACGTCACACGCGAAATCGCCGGGCTAAAAACACATTTTGAAAATCCAAACTTTAAAAAATCGTAGAAAATTCAGTTTTTGAGCTATCGCCAAAATTATTTCACTGTTGTGTTTTGGACGTAAAAATCTATCGATCTACATTAAAAAAAAAATACGCTCATCTTCCTCATTGAAACCAGTCCTCGTGTACACTCTTCACCACAAGTTGTACTTCAATCACCTTTAAGGCTTTATGTATTCTCTTCACCGCAAGGTCTAAAGTTGTATGTATTTTGTGGTGGATTGCACGATCATGGATTGGATGCATGGTTGGTTACCTAGCTAGCTACAGTTTCTTGTGTAAATATAAATACACGTGGTGAGAAAATGGGCAGAGGAAATTTTCTCCGGCTATTTTTGTTCAGTGGTTACTGAGCACGTAAGTACTAGGTGATAGGTATTATGTAAGTACTAACGCTTAGATAACACCTAGATAAAGTATCTATTGTTAAAGGACATACCTACCGCTATTAGAATGTAAATGCACCGCGATGGAGTTCGTTTTACCCTGAACCGCTTCACAAAGTAAGTTGGGCCTGAAGAAGTGATGTATGGTGACATCCCACTTGCATCCCACGCGTGGGCAGTACGGTTTTTAGAATATGTTTGTGGTTTGGTGTGTCTATAAGAATAAACATGTGGTTTGTCTGTTTGTAAATAACGTAAAGATAAGGAAGTGGATGTATAGGATGTATATATTTATATTATTTGTTTCTAATAATCTCACGGGGCCAATGGCCTAATCCAATGGTTTCGGCAGAATAACAGCGCTGAGCTGCCATCAGGTGGTGAAGCATAATGCTGAGCTGGAGACAATTTGTTGCAGTACTTAGCACACATTACTATTTTGTGTTTTCTTTCTTTTAATGTTCATTTTTTCTGTGTGATGTAACAAATAAACCTATGTCTATGTCTATGTCTATAGGTATCTAAAGATCGTAAATAGTAACGCGTTGTTTCAGAAACGTGTCGAATTGGGAACCTCTTTTACGTTTCATAATAAATAACCACATTTGTGTGTTAGCATTTTTGACTGAAAAACTACTTAACTACCTACCTAATAGTAAAAAGTACCTAGTAGTAGTAGTAGTAGTAGTATACCTATACCTACCTAGACTACATAATTTTATTCAGACTTTTCCTGTGAAATGTTACTAACATTGAACAGGATCAAGCATAATATAAAAGTTAGTTGTCAATGAAATATATAAGTAGGCAGTAGTTACAGGTCGCAGCGGATACTTGTCCCTCTGAATCTGACTGAAGTATCTGCGCAGAACCGATTTTTGGTAATTCGAGGTAAGCTAATTTTTCTGCACAACAGTAGGTACTATGCGCAATCGTTTGTCGCACTGCACCTAACTTCAGAGGGATAAAGATCCGTTGTGCGTACTGTACCTTGGCTGCTGCAAACTATTTATTGACCTGAATGAGGATCACAAACGAAGGTAGGTACCTTCTGCAGCACCATAAGAGTTGAGTCGAGAAAGGAAACCCTGTTGAGTGGATGCACAATGACCTCTAGTAGTGTTTATGGTCACTACAACATCTTATCTTACTATCCTACTAATATTATAAATGCGAAAGTTTAGATGTTTGGATGTTTAGATGTTTGGATGTTTGGATGTTTGGATGTTTGGATGTTTGTGTTTCAATCACGTCAAAACCACTGAACCAACTTGGATGAAACTTGGCATATATATAGTTCGTAACCTAGATTGACATATAGGCTACTTTTTATCCCGAATAATTAACAGGATCTACAGGATAAAATGAACGAAAAGGATTAGCAGCGCCAATTGGCAAGAGGATTTCATTGTCATGTCATGTCACGTCAGTTTGACAGGGCGTAGTACTACCTCTTTGGTCTAACAACTAGCGTTTGACATTCCAGTAGGTACGAGTTCGGTGTAATGAGGTGTAATGTCAAGTTTCTCAAAGAAGTATCCGCTCGGTACACGCACAGATAATATAATGTACACGGAAACTGTAGACGCGTACGAAGTCGCGGGCAACTGCTAGTAATATTATAAATGCGAGAGTTTAGATGTTTGGATGTTTGTGTTTCAATCACGTCAAAACTACTGAACCAACTTGGATGAAACTTATCATATACCTATGTAGTTCGTAACCTGGATTGACATATAGGCTACTTTTTATTCCGAATAATTAACAGGATCTACAGGATAAAATGAACGAACGGGATTAGCAGCGCCAATTTAGCAAGAAGATGCTGTCATGTCATGTCACGTCAGTTTGACAGGATGTAGGACCTCTTCGGTCTAACAACTAACGTTTGACATTCGAGTACAGGATCGGTATAATGTCAAGTTTCTCAAAGAAGTATCCGCTCGGTACACGCACAGATAATATAATGTAAGTACACGGAAACTGTAGACGCGTACGAAGTCGCGGGTAACTGCTAGTTCACAATGAAGCCGAAACGTAGACAAATTGGTCGGTTTTCCTAGTTTTTTATTTAATCTTTTGTAAATTATTCTTTGACAGCTTTATGACTCTTACGGCGTTGTGATTAAGGTGCACAATTTAACTCCTTATTTTAAGTACTACCGGAGATAAGCATCCTATAAAATTAAGTAGGTACGTGTCATGCTTATTTAAAATAAATAAAGTTACATCACCAAGTACCTACTCAAACCGGTCGAACAACTTGTTTCTATGATTGTTGTCGAGTCTCACCACAGATGGTTCAGCAGTTACATTATAATTGTATGGAGCATTACAATAATATAATTTTGCGATACTTGATCATCATTATTTTTAGCTAAGTAATTTTCAGATCACTGATATTGTATTAACTCTTATGACGAAGTGATAAGGTTCAAAATTGAATAGAAAAATTTTAGTAGGATGAAAGGTGATTTGTACAACAACTCTGTAAGTATTATAAATGTATTATAGGTGAAGCCGGTTTGTTCGTCGGACGCATTCAATTATTATTTATGTTCTGGACAGCTACCGAACTGTTTCTTATTGAATTATTGTAGGACATGAACGCACTAAGCGACCAGTATCGGCGACGAGCGCTCTTATCGCGAAGTTAAAGCAATATTCTTGATATAAAGGATTTTAGATTTCAGTTATATTGTAAAAATCGCAACTAAAGTTGCTCATTTCCATAACCAAAATTATGCTTGGCGGTAAGGCTGCGGATTTAAGACCACTAACTTAGTTTTATAACTTTACTAGCAGTTACCCGCGACTTCGTACGCGTCTACAGTTCCGTGTACATTATATCATCTTTATATTATTATTATCTGTGCGTGTACCGAGCGGATACTTTGAGAAACTTGACATTACACCTCATTACACCGAACTCGTACTGAAATGTCAAACGCTAGTCGTTAGACCAAAGAGGTAGTACTACGCCCTGTCAAACTGACGTGGCATGACATGACAATGAAATCCTCTTGCCAATTGGCGCTGCTAATCCTTTTCGTTCATTTTATCCTGTAGATCCTGTTAATTATTCGGGATAAAAAGTAGCCTATGTTAATCCAGGTTACGAACTATAGGTATATATGCCAAGTTTCATCCAAGTTGGTTCAATAGTTTAGACGTGATTGAAACACAAACATCCAAACATCTAAACTTTCGCATTTATAATATTAGTAGGATAGGATAGGATTACCTACTAAATATACAGAGAAGTTAATAGTACCTTACTACGTACGTCGTTTTATTTACCGTCTCTACGCACGCAGCCTCTACATTGTAACAACAACTATGCTCCTCTCAATGCATTATTATGTTACATTTACATAAGTAAGTAGTGATAAAATAAAATCATAATAATTATTTCCCTACCATAGTGTTTGGTAGATTTACTCGCCATTGCCACCTATCCACTTTTCAAGTTCCAATTGTGAAAACTGGCTCTGACAGCTGTTTAGAAAGAGATAGATAGTTGAAATTCGTACGAGTTGGAAAAAGGTGAGAGCAGCAATAGATTTTCATGGTGTGAAAAGGGTCTACAATACGCCTTTAAACTATCAAAATAGACTTTGCTACACGGAGTTAGCGTATAGTTTAGCTTGTATTGTTAAAGTCGATAAGACTTGCGAAGATTTCAGTTGGAAGCAAAACTCGAATAACTGGTCGTGTTTGGAGGCTTGCCTCTCGTTTTAGGGTTATCACAAAAACTTAATTATAATAAAAGTTGCACGTTAGTTTTTACTGGCAATAATTTATTTAGATAATTCCACGGATAGATAAGATAACCGTGACATATTCATGCTTGCTCTGTGTTCATTCCTTGGACGAATACACTCGTCCAAGGTTCATTCATATCATTCGCTTCTGTTTTATATAAGTAACGTATGGTGATTCTATATCATGTGATTAATAAACGAATCACCAGACACAATGCCTGTAGTAGTAGGTCTGTCGAGATAATTCTATTCCATTTTGTGCTTAATTAATCGCTATAACATTTGAATTCATTAAAAACTTGGAGGTAGGTAGGTACCCTATTATGACACTGATAATACTGTAAAGGTCGACCTAGTTGCAGCTTATTTATTTATTACTTTTACTAGAAAATAAACAAAACGAGCATAATATTTAGTCATCAAAAAAGTTATAAAATTATTTCAACGATAATTTATTAGTCATAAAAAAATATACGTAAGTAAACTGTTGACAGCCCTACGGTGTTGTTTAGCTCCTGACTTACGCATCTTTTTAACCGACTTCAAAAAAGGAGGAGGTTCTCAATTCGGTTGTATGTTTTTTTTTTTATTTTTATTTTTTTAATTTTTTTTAATGTTTGTTACCTCAGAACTCCGTCATTTATGAACCGATTTCAAAAATTCTTTTTTCATCTGAAAGGATATACTCCCAGATTGGTCCCATTTTATTTTCATCAAAATCGGTTGAGTAGTTTGGGTTATAAATAGAAATAACTGAAAAAAATATGCCCGGCGCGGCGCAGCGCCTACTATTTTACTGCTAGCAACGATGCAATATGCCAAGTTGCGGCGTAGCGCCTACCATTTTACTTTTAGCAACGATGGACCCTTTGTGGTGCACACCTAAATTTTTACATTTTTCTAAATTTGTCAATAAACCCAGTTTGTACATTCAAACCGCATTTAATTGGAGAAAAGCAAAAACCCACCAGTTGTTCCTCTAAAGAATCAACACCAACCACGTGCACGAAATTGCGAATTTTGCTTTCCTGTGACTTTTATGTGGTGTTTATAGTGACTAGAACATTCCCAATGAACTGTCATCATCGTCATCATCATCTGATGATGAAGCTGGTAGTCGAATTGAAGTCGGTTTTCCAGTTTTTTAACTTATAAATTATTGTGGATAATGGCAACGTGTTGTTGTCGACTAAAACTTGTTATACCTATCTATACTAAGTTTAATAACAAAGTAGGTATAGTCTATACCTACCTACCTACTTTGTTATTTAACTTTACAAGGTTTCGTAATATTACATTGTCGTTGAGTAGAGGTACCTATGAGACGCTTAGACACTTCTAATATAAAGTTCCAAACTTTTGTAGTCTACTTACATAGGTAAGTACCTACTTATATTATAAAATAAATTTCTAAAAGTTGTCTGTTACTCACTTTTCGCTAATTAATTTAGTTATTTCAGAATGTACTTGTACCGGTCTTCCATCTGACTGAATCAATATTTAGGAGTGGGAATCATTCTGACCGCAATGTCTGTCCGTTGCATAAATCAATACCTACTTACTTAATTATGAATGCACTACTAATGATGATAAAATCAATTAGTTATAATTCTCATGGGAAAATTCCAGTGGGTCAATTTATTAATCGCAAAATCGAATGACGATTTAAAGTAGCATGTTTCACAGATCGCGTGTTAGTTTTAATTATCAAATCTAGATTATTGTATTCTATTCTAGATGATTCTGCACTCGATCCCACCATTTTACAAGGAAAGTGAATTGTCTCCCACTAAACGATACTAAGATCGAAGAGTTGCGTTACTCTCAAAATCCCCTTTGAGTTTTCCCCCTAAAGGGGACAATCATATTTTTGTTGATCTGATTTTGATGAGGTCGCAATATGTGTAAAAACCAAACATGTGTGATGTGAACAAACCGTCTGAAATAAACAGTAGCTTAGTTTAAACTTTTAATAAAACGGATATCCAGTATTTTATACAGCGTGTTTGTTTTACAGCTATCAATAAACACGCTGTATACTTTCGTGTGTCGTCTACACCATAAACTACAGTTTGGTAAACAATCATGCCTTAATAGTCTTGTACATGACTTCCTGTCAATCAGCTTCCAACCGCCATATTCGAAAACTATTTACAGCACCGTATTAGCATCAGGATTTTTTGTCATAACCATGATAAACGCATAAATGCGTTTATCATGGTTATGACAAAAAATCAATAGACAAATTTGTCTACCCCCTGCCTACTGAATATTGTCTACCCCCTGCCTACTGAATATTGTCTACCCCCTGCCTACTGAATATTGTCTACCCCCTGCCTACTGAATATTGTCTACCCCCTGCCTACTGAACTTTGTTTTGTCCTTTACGTTATATTTTCATGTATTTTCTATTTTACATATTCAAACAGGCATTTATGAAGTATTTACCTAGGTACCAAGAATAAGTGACTTTCTTTGCTATTTTAACTCTAGCTTTACTAAACTTCTGATATGCATCACGCAGGTACCTATTTAATTGTAACCGCAACATACCTTTCATTTATTGACAAGCTTCACCGGAAGCCAACCTTCTCTAAATACTCGTACCTACGCAGATAGAGCGGACAAATCTTAGCGGACGTCTATTTTTTAACGGACAATAATACCAACCAATTACGAACATAATATAATCTGAAAAGTGGACATGCGCGTGCGCCTAAATGTGGCCTTCATAGTCCCTTAGGTAACCTGACTTGAGTAATTACTACTTGTATTATTCAGTCATTCTGGGGTGACCAACACGATGTGTACCGTGCCCGGTAATTACATAACTTAACAATAATGACTGCACAAGGATCCGTATTGTCCGCTGAATGTGCATATCGCCGAGATTGTGTAAGATAGCCTGCGTCCCCTCCGGGGGTCGCTAATGACTCCCGATGCAGATAACCTCGACCCGCAAGGACCTTATTTCCGGAACTGTCAGTGCTCATCCAAGTTGGCACTTGGAGCCAAACTAGCTACGTTGCTAATGTTCAGGCTCCAGGGTACGGTTTTGGACATATTTTTGCCAATTCCCCAAGAAAATATTTTTTGACAACTTTTTTCTAAGTGAAATTAGAAAATAGAAAGAGTGAGATATGTTATATACTTATGGATTTTATACAAAAATTTCGATTATTCGATTTACTTATTCGACTTAATTACAAAATACAAAAATACTTATTAAAAAGTTTATTTAGGTCAAAAATACATGGACTACAACACTACAACGAAATTAATTGTAGCAACTAGCAACAAGTACTTTTTGAATAATAAGAAGGTAAGTACCTAAGTAATCCAGCCTGAACTAGTTGGCCACTTTTTTTTGAAGGCCATGCAAGCCGACCGTGAACGAAACAAAACTAATTAGACCTTGGACTGGACATCCAAACCAAATGTTTCTTTTTTTATCAGAACCATATAAAATAACCTCTCAAAAGATTCCATCAAGAGCACGTACTCAAGGTACTCGCAGGTAGCTAAGAGCCCTTATCTGTCATTGGTCTACTCACCGCGCTGGAGCGGAGTGCAGCTAGTTCGAGGGCATCATTAGTTGGGCTCTTTTGAGAACCTTCGGACAAGCAGCTGAAGATGTCTGAGTATTTCGGTGCTACCCAAAAGTTACATTTTCATTATTATTAAACCTTTTAGGAAAAATTGCGTTTCATTTTGTGTCAGGTAGGACTGCCACTCGGCGTACCAACCCGGCAGACCGACAGCGTAGTCATTGTGAAGGTCGTGGAAAGCTGGTGGCCAGAACAACACTCAAAATCGGTTTGGAATTAGGTAATTGGGGAGGAGTCAGTCCAGTGGACTTCTTCTCAGATGCAAACCTGAGGTGCTTAAAACTAGCATCCGCCGCCAGTCCGCCACTGTAACCTTTAACGCCTACCTTCTTGAAATCAAAACAAACTTATCGACAAACCACAAGGACCACTCTGAGCCCCTCCACGAGACATAATGTTACCGTCAGAACCGCTTCTCTACATCCGTCATAGCGGTCGTCGTTTCATAGAAAACCTGAATGGTAACAGCCAGCCAGTCTGCCATACAAGCAAGCCTGCTCCTACAAAGTATACATCCTCCCAAACCTGATGGACCACTCCTGTTACCGTCTCCCTCGCACCAGCCACGGCAGAGCGAGAGGAAACCGGGCCCGACCGGTTAAGGGTGTGTTGGAAGATCCTGTATGTAGATACTTGTTAAAGTCAAGGTTTGTGGTGTTTTGATAAGGGCTTCAGATTAGAAACGTCACATGGAGGATCAAAAATGGTGGATTTTGGATAAACTATAGAAATGGAATGTTTTATTGACGCTGGTGCAATGCAATATGCATAAGAATAAAACTCATGACACATTAACTTTTTAGCAAAACGTAATGAAGAGTTGCTTCATCTAGAAACAATACTCTCGACCACTGCACTCGACAGTACGATTTAACTCCCAAGCCAGTCACAGCGTCAAAGCTCTACTATAACAAAAGATCAAATTCCTAGACGTAGGCCCAGATACACCCCACATTCGGAATCTTGATCCATTCATAGACAAACGCTAGATGATGGATCACGTCACGTCCATCCCGCGCCTAACAATTCCAGTGTTGAACATGCAATGTCAACAGCAGTCACGGCAGCCCTAGAGGCTGTATAGTATAGTATAGCAGCTAGGTACACGGTGGTGGTCACGTATACAATGCACAATGTATCGCCTCAGGAGTAGGACTCATTGTTTCGGGTTTAATTAAAACCAGTGTATATGTATACAGAAAGGATCTGCAGCGCCCTGAGAAAGGCTCGAGAAGCCAAGTGTCCTCCTCAAGCGGGTCCGCTCGCCCTGTTGGCCGACAGACGATAAGTAAAACAGTTTTCTGAACATGTGCTTTTGTGTTTTGAGCGCTTTGTGAAAAATTATCGGTTTATTCTGTAAATAGGTTAATAAATTAACTGTTTTTGTTTGAATGCAGTTGAGTCATTAGCCAATGTTTGTTTTAGTATGTTGTAAGCTTAGGGCAATAACCTGACCTTATTGTTAAGCCAGAATGCGGCTAACACTCCTACTGCATGTAGGGCAGTACGGTGCAGGTACCTATCACTAACTTATTGTTAAGCCAGAATGCGGCTAACACTCCTACTGCATGTAGGGCAGTACGGTGCAGGTACCTATCACTAACTTATTGTTAAGCCAGAATGCGGCTAACACTCCTACTGTATGTAGGGCAGTACGGTGCAGGTACCTATCACTAACTTATTGTTAAGCCAGAATGCGGCTAACACTCCTACTGCATGTAGGGCAGTACGGTGCAGGTACCTATCACTAACTTATTGTTAAGCCAGAATGCGGCTAACACTCCTACTGCATGTAGGGCAGTACGGTGCAGGTACCTATCACTAACTTATTGTTAAGCCAGAATGCGGCTAACACTCCTACTGCATGTAGGGCAGTACGGTGCAGGTACCTATCACTAACTTATTGTTAAGCCAGAATGCGGCTAACACTCCTACTGTATGTAGGGCAGTACGGTGCAGGTACCTATCACTAACTTATTGTTAAGCCAGAATGCGGCTAACACTCCTACTGTATGTAGGGCAGTACGGTGCAGGTACCTATCACTAACTTATTGTTAAGCCAAAATGCGGCTAACACTCCTACTGTATGTAGGGCAGTACGGTGCAGGTACCTATCACTAACTTATTGTTAAGCCAGAATGCGGCTAACACTCCTACTGTATGTAGGGCAGTACGGTGCAGGTACCTATCACTAACTTATTGTTAAGCCAGAATGCGGCTAACACTCCTACTGTATGTAGGGCAGTACGGTGCAGGTACCTATCACTAACTTATTGTTAAGCCAGAATGCGGCTAACACTCCTACTGTATGTAGGGCAGTACGGTGCAGGTACCTATCACTAACTTATTGTTAAGCCAGAATGCGGCTAACACTCCTACTGTATGTAGGGCAGTACGGTGCAGGTACCTATCACTAACTTATTGTTAAGCCAGAATGCGGCTAACACTCCTACTGTATGTAGGGCAGTACGGTGCAGGTACCTATCACTAACTCACCACGGTTACCAGCCACCTACCACCTTCTCAATCTCCTGCCATATTCACCTCCGAGGACTTTTATTGACTAAGCGAGCGAAGCGTCTCAGTTTCGACATTGGCCAAAAAATGCTTTTGTACGGCTGTCTGTCTGTCAGCAATCGCCTACAGCCGAACTTTTAAAATCAG
Source organism: Gandaritis pyraliata (assembly GCA_947859175.1). NCBI lineage: Eukaryota > Metazoa > Arthropoda > Insecta > Lepidoptera > Geometridae > Gandaritis > Gandaritis pyraliata. The sequence goes on along the minus strand of OX401866.1, from coordinate 246,182 downwards.
GTTCCATTCTTTTATTATTTAACTTACACTGAGAGGATGTAAGTCTACGTAGCTACAGGTACTTATGTTGCTTATTATAATGCCTCTTTGCTTCAATCACAACCACAACGTCACCTGACCTTGGGCGATGTCAAGTTCAGCCGACCAGTCAGGCAGACCTGCCCCGCCCCGCCCCGAAGCCGGGAACCGGTGTGCTTCGTCCCGATCGATACAGTTGCCGGGTTCTCGCTGAGCTGGTCGCTGGAGGATTGCCGAAAGCCAATTACAGCTTCGTTTCAGAACCATTATATCGGTTACATCATGGCTTATTAGCATTTGTAACTTTCCACTCTTGTTGCTTGCCACAGACTGCTTGATATTGCTTACCTACCGAGTGAGTACCTACCTACTGCGAGCGATCATAATCTTTGTTACCCACGTGACACTGCAAATGGTCCATATCAGAATACCAGGAAGGAAGTAACTGAACAGAAACTACTCTAGTTAGAACAACAAATGGACATAGCATTAGTACTCTGAAAATGGAACAGTATAACCGTGCTCAAACGGGGTTGTGAGCACGTTTCTTAGTCGGCTTGATCAATCATTACTTTGAAGTGTAAAAACATTACATTTGGAGTGTCGATGTCGTTTTTCGTAGTTTTAGTTCAATGAGTTAGAAGTATTGTTGTGTGCGGTGATCTAGATCTAGATCTAGATGTATGTATGTATGTGAACTGAAGCAACCCTAAACGTAAACAGATCTTGCACTTTCTTCTTTCTTGACGAGAAGAAATTATATTGAATTTGATCCCAGTCCCGGCCCGTAGGTAGGTAGGTAAGGTTCCAATTCATCTTAGCGAGAAGTTACTTTAAAAGGCAAATCCCACAGATAAGCGGCGTAACTCAGAACCTTACCATAAAACAAGAGAGATGAACGAACTCTCAAAATATTGCAAAAGTTTTTATATGAAATCGTCCATATTCCGCTGAGCGCTTAAAGTGCACTTCTCACAATATACTTACACATCCTGAGACCTAGGTCCTACATGCAAGACCTAGGCAACTAGAACTGAAACTCGCACGATAGAAATAAATATGCGTACCGAGGTAGGTAGAAAATAATCTCTCTTACCTTAGTCTTGGTACTTAATGTTCGTTTATTTTACGCATTGTATTCTGTAATCAAGTGCATTGAGTTGTATCTTGGATATAAAACAATAATTCATTCGAAGGTTACATTACAAGTACCTACTTACGCATAGTACTGTAGGTAATCAGACAGTCAGACTTGAACAGTCTTCAGGGTGAAAATAAGTACCTACTTACGCATAGTACTGTAGGTAATCAGACAGTCAGACTTGAACAGTCTTCAGGGTGAAAATAAGTACCTACTTACGCATAGTACTGTAGGTAATCAGACAGTCAGACTTGAACAGTCTTCAGGGTGAAAATAAGTACCTACTTACGCATAGTACTGTAGGTAATCAGACAGTCAGACTTGAACAGTCTTCAGGGTGAAAATAAGTACCTACTTACGCATAGTACTGTAGGTAATCAGACAGTCAGACTTGAACAGTCTTCAGGGTGAAAATAAGTACCTACTTACGCATAGTACTGTAGGTAATCAGACAGTCAGACTTGAACAGTCTTCAGGGTGAAAATAAGTACCTACTTACGCATAGTACTGTAGGTAATCAGACAGTCAGACTTGAACAGTCTTCAGGGTGAAAATAAGTACCTACTTACGCATAGTACTGTAGGTAATCAGACAGTCAGACTTGAACAGTCTTCAGGGTGAAAATAAGTACCTACTTACGCATAGTACTGTAGGTAATCAGACAGTCAGACTTGAACAGTCTTCAGGGTGAAAATAAGTACCTACTTACGCATAGTACTGTAGGTAATCAGACAGTCAGACTTGAACAGTCTTCAGGGTGAAAATAAGTACCTACTTACGCATAGTACTGTAGGTAATCAGACAGTCAGACTTGAACAGTCTTCAGGGTGAAAATAAGTACCTACTTACGCATAGTACTGTAGGTAATCAGACAGTCAGACTTGAACAGTCTTCAGGGTGAAAATAAGTACCTACTTACGCATAGTACTGTAGGTAATCAGACAGTCAGACTTGAACAGTCTTCAGGGTGAAAATAAGTACCTACTTACGCATAGTACTGTAGGTAATCAGACAGTCAGACTTGAACAGTCTTCAGGGTGAAAATATTCTCTGAAAACGTATTATGAATGAATAGGGTATGGTGGAGTTGCGTTTCCATGCTAAGTACAGCTCAGGATTCCGGTTATGTTGGGGCTCTCTGCTACGTAGAGCCGTACAGCCTCTCGACTCGAGTAAAGAGCCTTTGTGTCGTCAACAGCATTTTTCTGCTCTACCACGCTGCTGGTCGCACTCGCATTTTGAATCCTGTCGCGGTAATTTTAATGCATATAGTCGTATGATCAATTTTCATGTTTTAAAGTGGAGGAGTCGTGTTCAGAACTCTATTTTTAACAGTTGTTAGGTGGATGATGCTCTTTGGATTCACGTCATTATTTTGAACTAGCATTTGCCCTCAGCTTCTCTCGTTTGGAGTAGTGATTACCTACCCTTATTTCTTCTATTTAGTTACTTTAGGCGGATGTTTCTAGAAACTATTTTCCTGACTGAAGACTACAAGCAGAGCACTGCTGGTAGTATTTGCTCCATTTCCCTCGATTGAAGCACAACATAAGCCCGCATCAGTATTGTATTGAGCGCGGCTAGCGGCTCCACCGAGAGGCGTTTGTGTAAGCCGGTGCTTGCGCGTATGACCACGTAGCTATGAACACGTGTTGCGTTACACTTAGCCTTGGAATTAGAGCTGGCGAGAGTCCACGGAAAACCGGATGAATGGCTAGTCCGGCCAATCGTTTTTCTAATGCTTACGGAATGGAAGATCCAATTCTTGTGATCCATCACAGCAGTGTGAGAGAGCAGTGCGAAGGTTAGTGAGGCGCGGTGTTTTCAGGTTTGTTACGGCAGGTGTTGGGTACTGTCATTTCAGCTGCTAGAGCGAGGTGGTTTTTGGACCACATCGCCTAACCATTCCGTACTCTGAAGACACTTTATTCACACCAGGTTCGCATGGAGCCGCAGTATCAGCGTGCTGATCCTTGCTCTTGAAGGTCGATGGGATGGGTGGATAATTTATAAGTTTAAAAAACTAGAAAAACCGACTTCAATTCGACTACCAGCTTCATTATCAAATGATGATGATGACAGTTCATTTGGAATAGGACTAATTGGGAAGTATATCCTTTCAGATAAAAAAAAATTTTTTGAAATCGGTTCATCAGTTCTCAAACGAACCGAGAACCTCCTCCTTTTTTGAAGTCGGTTAAAAAGGCTCATGATAGATATCTTTGTGGTGGAGGTGAGGCCCATGTCATTCGGTAGATTTCTTCATACGGGGGAGAGCTGGAGGCTGCTATAAAGAAAGCAATGGTATTCGTAGACGGGCGGAAATCAAAATGTACGAATCCTTGACCAGTACTTAGGTGCCGGGAACTTCCTGATGATGATCACGCCGGAATAGGAACATCCTCTGCCTCACTGAAGAACAGACGGTTGGACGCCCGATACCCCTCACTATTACAATACGTATGAGCTATAATATAATTATAATAGGTAAGTATGGTTTAATTACCTCTACAGTCAAAGCTAATCTTCTTCCTACTTGTTATGTAAGTAGTACCTACCACTTGTCGTTGTTGTTCTTTTTGTTGGCAAAAACAAAACTTAGCGTGCTTACCAGTAGGTACCTACCATGGTGTACCATCCCAGCCAAGCCAGGGTACCTAGTCAGAGCTAGGTAACCACGGCGTGGTGGTGACGTCACGTCACAGCACCGCACCGGCCACCTCGGCCCCAGCGCGCAACGACAACATCAGTACACTCCCGAACACAAACTGGAAATTCATAATAAACCTAAGTATTTGGTTACTAAGCTAGAATACTAACTCCTAATTTTGAAGAAGCAGCGGTCTGACCGCCAGTGTATTGGTAATGGTACTTTCATTATGAAATTTGTGAAATTGTTGTATAAATATTTGAACTCCATTATTTACCATGACTATAGCGCTTACACTCAGATTGCAGGACAAACAAATAGTAGGGGAGCCCACGATGCTAAATGGGGATTTACTCGAGCGTCGTAGAGACCTATTGGGATGCAAAGCTTAGATGATAAGAAGAAAAAAATGTTATATGATATATACCTTTACATCGGTGGGGGAAGCGGCTATAGATTTTTAAATATGTAAAAAAAAACTGTTGCATGGACATCCTCGAGCGCGTCAGATATTGATAGCATCAATGTCCTACGTATTTTTAATAATGTACGTATGTTAATCTGATCGTTTGCATGATGGGGGTGGTTGTATTTAAGGGTTGAAAATGAAAAAAAAAAAAAATTAATCGAGCGCGTCAGATTTTCTAAGGGAGTGTTAAGTGCACCAAAAAAAAGCTCTCATTCACTAATCTGACGATTTCGATGGGACGCAAACTCGCGGCCATTTTCATAATGTGCAAAAAAAATTCGCCATTTTGAAATACTCAAGCGCGTCAGATTAAGATATATATGGTTCATCTTTATGTTCTAAACGTACTGTCTCATAATCTGACGATTATCTAGAGGGATTTGCCTGATCTGACAAAAAAAAAATAGAAAAACGGTTCACCTTAAAGGCCATCCCTGCAACTTCCCGCTAATTCCATTCCTGGGTGCTTAAAATTGAACTTATGACATTTCTGAGCTCAAAATATAATTTATGTGATACTAGCAGTTACCCGCGACTTCGTATGCGTCTACAGTTTCCGTGTACATTATATTATCTGTGCGTGTACCGAGCGGATACTTCTTTGAGAAACTTGACATTACACCGAACCCGTACTCGAATGTCAAACGTTAGTCGTTAGACCAAAGAGGTAGTACTACGTCCTGTCAAACTGACGTGACATGACATGACATCATCCTCTTGCCAATAATTGGCGCTGCTAATCCCGTTTTTTCATTTTATCCTGTGGATCCTGTTAATTATTCGGGATAAAAAGTAGCCTATGTGTCAATCCAGGTTACGTACTATATATATGCCAAGTTTCATCCAAGTTGGTTCAGTAGTTTTGACGTGATTAAAACACAAACATCTAAACATCCAAACATCTAAACTTTCGCATCCTACTAATATTATAAATGCGAAAGTTTAGATGTTTGGATGTTTAGATGTTTGGATGTTTGGATGTTTGGATGTTTGTGTTTCAATCACGTGAAAACCACTGAACCAACTTGGATGAAACTTGGCATATATATAGTCCGCAACCTGGATTGACATATAGGCTACTTTTTATCCCGAATAATTAACAGGATCTACAAGATAAAATGAACCAAAAGGATTAGCAGCGCCAATTGGCAAGAGGATTTCATTGTCATGTCATGTCACGTCAGTTTGACAGGACGTAGTACTACCTCTTTGGTCTAACAACTAGCGTTTGACATTCCAGTAGGTACGAGTTCGGTGTAATGAGGTGTAATGTCAAGTTTCTCAAAGAAGTATCCGCTCGGTACACGCACAGATAATATAATGTACACGGAAACTGTAGACGCGTACGAAGTCGCGGGTAACTGCTAGTTTATAATATTAGTAGGATTTTGAGCTCGCTGAGTTCAAAGAAATAATATTTCTATGCATTTGAGCTCTCCCAGCTCGAAAGTCTGATAGAAGTTTCATAGAACACTATTTTTGGAATTTTCAAACCGCAATAACTTTTGAATGGATCAAGCAATTTTCACGCGGTTGGCGCAATTCGACGCAGTTTTATCATCCTCATAAGTAATTTTGCAATTTTAATTGATCGAGCCACAAATTTCGGAGTAATCCCGAAAAAACACTTTTTCGGGTTTCTTTAGTTCACGATATCTCTCGAACGAATCAACCGCTTTTGACCAGCTTGGTGGCGATCGACGTGGTTTTTCAAGCTCGAGAGTAATAGATAGAGAAAGAGTGAGAGAGGAATAGAAACGCGGAGAAGGAAATATAGGCATCACGCAGCTGCACGCATTTAACTTTATCGACGAATTTTTGTTATTTCGGCTTGCGGAAATCGTCAGATTTTATATTTTTCATTATTCTTGAATTATTTCCTTCAAAATAAAAAAAAATTAAGCTACGCTCGAGAATGTCGAGATGACGTTTTTTTTTTACAACTTTGTTGCCCTCCCTTTTTTTTACGTCACTCTCAAATTGTCAGATTAGTGGAATATACACTTTTTAGGATGTAATTAACTCACCCTACCTTAATCTGACGCGCTCGAGAATTTCTGATGGTCAAGTTTTTTTTACTAATCTGATCCTGTATCCTTCACGGGCGGCCTTATATATGGGCCTCATGTTTTGTGGAGGTACTTAACCGGGTACAAGGTATCCTCCTGTATATTAATCTGCCGCGCTTTAGTAAATCCCGAAATCCCCCCTTGGGCTCCCCTACTAAAATAAAGGAATTCTCGGCTTATTCCAAAAATCCCCTGCGTGTTGCTAGTCTCAAATCAGCTGGACAGCCGGGCCGGGACAGCCGCTTAGGTAAGTACTTCCAATTTTTCCAAGTACCTACTTATTGCGGGACTCTCCTGTCATGTCCAAATTTATTTGGACAACTCGGCGAGATCACGACACGTGTCTTAGTGTGAAGAGCAGTAGGTAGACTAACCTAAGTAACCATATTATATTATAAGCAACGCATCTTGTTTTTGCGCACAGCAGATACGCGGCCGCTATGATCTCATGCTAAGAAAAACTTGCCACAAAAAAAGTATTGTTTGTTGATGTAATGCAGAGTAGTGTAGTGTAGTGTAGTGTAGTGTAATGAAACAGAGGTTCATAAGACGACGTATAATAGGAGCAGCAGCAGCAGGAGCAGTGGTGGCGGCGCGGTGGCGCTGGTGCGCGGCGTGGCCGTGTTGCAGAACTTGCCCTCGCACACGCACACGTGGTACCGCACGTACAGGGAGACGGCGCGGCTGAAGGGCGTCAGCGAGGCGTGCGGGCTCATGATGCACGCCTCCTTCTGTCCCAGCAGCAGCCGCTCCAGCTTGCGGTAGCGGTGGTCCCCGTACCCGCCGCCGTGCTTCGCCTCGTTGCTCCGACACCCTCGCGCTGTATAAACCTAGCAAATCAATTATTCTACCTTACCTACTGTACATAATTGACCGAGCGAGCGAAGCGAACGAAGCGCCTCAGTTTTTATTTGAGATTGGCCAAAAATGCTTTTGTCCGGCTGTCTGTCTGACGGTCTGTCTGTCTGTCTGTCCGTCAGTAATCGCCTACAGGTCGCATTTATCAACCGATTTGGACGAAAATCGGCACACAAGTTCTTTGATTTATTAAAAAAGTTTTGTCGACCGTGAATTTTGATTGGGGGGAAAATAGGGGAGTAAAAAGGGAAAGTTTGCTGTAGCTTCTACGGTTCAGCTCTGGTAGCGTGTGACAGACAGACGGACAGACGGACACCGGAGTGAGGTCATAAGTGTTCCGTTTTTCCAAAACTGAATCGGAACACTAAAAACACCGATAATATAGGAGAAGGCAATTAAGTAGGTACCTACTACCTACCTTTCCGACATCCAGAAATCTTTTGAAACAGCCTCCAATGTATCCACCGTAATAACCTTTGTAGAGACCGCGGTCAGTCTCGTGCTCTCTGTTGTATACTGTCTTCGACTCGAACCTCCAGCCCCAATGATATACGTTGTTGTAGCAGTGCGCGCGGAAGTACCGCGCCATCGTCTTCGCTTGCCAGTCGGGGGAGTCCCAGGCGTCGTGGCAGAGCGTGCTGATGGGGATGGAGCGACGATAGTTGTTCATGTTACAGTAGTAGCACGTGGCCACCCGGGGCCCTGTCCAGTAGTATTGCAACACTGACCAACGACGAGTGTCGCTGTCATTGGCACTGCTGGCGGTGCGCTCGTCGCGGGCGGGCGCGGCGGGAGCCGTCCTCGGCAGAGTGTCACTGGACGCATGGAGCGTTGTGTTCCACGTCTCTGGAGCTCGCCTCGTCGGCGTCGGCGTCGGCGTCACTTGAATAGCGCTGAGGTCCGGCTCCTCGCCGTTGAAGTCGTACACGTCGCTCTGATCGTAGTTGTTCTTCAGGTAAGGCATGCGGAGAGGTTCCCGCGAGTCCGGCCGCTTCACGTGACTCCGCAGCGCGGGAATCTCTTCCAGGAGGTCGGCATACATCTTGGGGTCTAACTCATCGAGAGCCAGCTCATCTTGGGGTGCGATGAACTCGTTCGGGTTCCGGGAGCGCGAGAACAGAGAGTTATGGCTTCCATGTAAAGCTAGTAACAAAAATAAAAACACTGCAGCAAACCGATCAGCCATTTCGATTCGAAACTTTCAACCATAAAAAAATACTCTTGTCTTCTTTTCTTATTTATGGCCTCTGCATGGTTTCCGGCTGTCATTCCGACAGGTACCTACCTATCAAGTGAAAACATTGAAATAGTATTTAGTGAATAGTATTAACGCTTTAGAGTAGATAGATAGCTCAACTGTTTCATGTGTATTTTGTGAATATACCTCCCACGTGTTTTCTATAGTCAAGCCTCCCACTAATTTTATAAACTAGTAGAGATACCCGCGACTTCGTACGCGACTACCGTTGCCGTGTATATCTGTGTATAATATTATCTGTGCGTGTACCGCGCGGATACCCAACCTACTTTGTGAAACTTGACATTACACCGAACCCGTACTTGAATGTTAGACCAAAGAGGTAGTAGGTACTACGCCCTGTCAAACTGACGTGACATGCATGACTGACATCATTCTCTTGCCAAACAACAAACACAAACATCCAAACATCTAAACTTTCGCATTTATAATTGACCGAGCGAGCGAAGCGTCTCAGTTTCCACATTGGTCAAAAATGCGTATGTCCGGATGTCTGTTCTCCTCTACAGGTCGCATTTTTCAACCGATCTGGACGAAACTTGGTACACAGGTAACCTATATGAATTATTAGATTTTTTTTGTCGTCGGGGATTTTTGATTGGGGGGAAAATAGGGGAGAAAAGAGGGAAAGTTTGCTGTAGCGTTATTTATCGACGGATTTCAATCAAATTTGAGAAGCACACGAAAGACTTCATTCTACACAAGATGGTGTAAAAATATTTCCAAAAAGAGGGAGTGGAAAGGGGAAAAAAGGGAAAATTATTTTTTCCCGAAAATTGACTTCTACCAATGTCAATTATTATTAGACTACACAGTCCTCTTCGCCTTTACGAGACAAATCTGTAGACACCAGATTCGACCTCCTAGGCTAGGACCAAGGGAACGCGAGTAATCGCTAAAACTAATTTTGCTCAAAAGTCTAAATTCAAGCACCTGAAAGTCGATTTAGCCAGGGGAAAAGGGAAAGTGTCGGTTATTGCATGGTTATAAAGGCTTGCGAGGTCTATGTTCTCACAGGACAACTAGTGTTAAGTTTCTCAAAGTATCCGCTCGGTACACGAACAGATAATATAAAGTACTTACACGGAAACGGTACCTAGCTAGCTTATAAGTAGGTAGTTCACTGTGCTGTGCTGTGCGTAAATAGGTAGGTAAGGTACCTAGGTACTACTAGGTACCTACCTTACCTACTAGTAAACTGGACAATAAAGTAGGTAGATACATAAATATTTTCTTTTGAATAGATGGATTGGATATGGATAAAAGGTATACCTACTTGCCTATTTAGTAAGTAGGTAACTAACTAAACTAGGTACCCGTAGTATAGGTAGGTAGACTAGGTAGGTACAGGTAACTACTTATTTTTACTTACCGACGGCGCACGTCGTCTTATCTATTGCTTAGCTTCGCTTCTGATGTGAGTAGGTACCTTCTGTTCTGTCCGCTTCATATAAAGCACGGCGCACAGCACGAGCGATAGTCGGCGGCGGCGGCGGCGGCGGCGGGGTGCGGGACATGGCAACGCCCCGCGCCGCGCCGCATCGCGCCGTCTCGCTCAGTATCGCTAACGCCTCGCTTGCGGCGGCCGCGTCACAATTCTTATTCACGAAGTTTGAAGAACCCATTCCATCGAGATGAATAGCCGATACAGCAGAGAGATACTCATAGATGAGGTGAAGAAATACCCAGTGCTGTACGACACGAAACACGAGCATCACAGAGATATCGACGTGCGAGACCGCTGCTGGCAGGAGATATCGGAGCGAGTCGGCGCGAATAGTAAGTCTCAATAAGGACTCTATCTTATTACAATTTGGATGTGCTCGAATATAAGATACAAGCGATTTCCTGCTCTATGTAGTGATAAATAAAGTATGTTTTCGAGTGGAACGAAGGCATGTAATATTTTGAGGTGTCCGTGAAAGCGGCGCTTATAAAATACTAGTAGTTACCCGCGACTTCGTACGCGACTACCGTTTCCGTGTACATTATTGTATTATCTGTGTGTGTATCGCGCGAATACCTACTTTGAGAAACTTGACATTACACCTCATTACACCGAACTCGTACTTACGGGAATGTCAAACGCTAGTCGTTAGACCAAAGAGGTAGTACTACGCCCTGTCAAACTGACGTGACATGACATGACAATGAAATCCTCTTGCCAATTGGCGCTGCTAATCCTTTTCGTTCATTTTATCCTGTAGATCCTGTTAATTATTCGGAATAAAAAGTAGCCTATGTGTCAATCCAGGTTACGAACTATATATATGCCAAGTTTCATCCAAGTTGGTTCAGTAGTTTAGACGTGATTGAAACACAAACATCCAAACATCTTTAGTAGGTCCTGAGGTGTTTAGTGGGTATCTGAGGTAGCACTAGGTATAGCTACGTTTGTTTTAGTAAGATGAAGGTGACTGTGGCACTGTCTGTGGTGTTGCAGGTGAGAGTCTGAAGCGCGAGTGGAAGATCCTGCGCGACAGCCTGCGGCAGGCGGTGCGCCGCACCACAGAGGGCGCCACCACGCGCCTCGGCGAGCCCTGCAAGAAGTGGCGCTTCCAGAACAGAATGGCATTCGTACTGCCCTACGTCACCGTCAGGGGGTAGTTACGTTACTTACCTTATACCAATACCAACACGCAACCTGTACGTGTGTGTAGTGCAACTCCCAAACAAAAATACTGTACAAAAATATTTGTGATTTCCGTCCTTGTTTTTGACAAGCTTAAAGTAGAGACAGATAGTATTCGCAATTGGTCGAATCCAGCCTTCCTTGTGTACATACCCATGCCTAACCGAGTTTTGAATTTTCAGAAGACGAGCAGTAAACCCACTCATCAAGCTAGACGAGGAGACAGAAGAGCCATCAGACCAGGACCAGAATCGTGACTCCGAGGTGTGGGACCCTGGGCACGCGGGGGCGGATGGCAGCGGGGGGGGCGCGGGCTGCGGGGAGGAAGGCGACGGAGACGCCTTGGAGCTGTTCTTCGCGAGCGTCTGTCAGTCCACCAAGCGGCTGCCGCGGCGGCACCAGGCGGCCGTGAAGCGGCAGGTGCTGGACGTACTCCTGAGGGTTGAGGAGGAGGCCGAGGCCGATGAAGCCAAGCCATTCAGCGAACATACTTAACCCTCACCTTCCCGTGGAACCTTCGACGTAGTACGAACTGTTTCTGCTGATGGTTTAATTCAGTGACTGCGGCGGAGGCGGTAGCGTGGCGGTAGCGCGGCGGTAGCGTGGCGGTAGCGCGGCGGTAGCGTGGCGGTAGCACGGCGGTAGCGCGGCGGTAGCACGGCGGTAGCGCGGCGGTAGCACGGCGCGGTAGCGCGGGACTACCTAGCTAAAATTCAGTGGTAGTAGTTCATTTTGTATTGACTGACCTTCGGAAGAGAACTAGGGCTAATGTTATGTCACATCACAACACAAGTAAACACAACGCGAGCAAATAAGCCATGTGCTTGCTTTGCGTGTGCTAAAGTAAAACTACTAAAATTGTATGAAGCTGAACTGAATGGGGAACATCATAATGACTTTAGAATGTTGGATAGGTAGGACCTAGAAAAGACAACAGAATAACCTCCACGTAGGGAATGTTGTTATAAAATATCAATCTACTAAATATCGGATGTTGATCACGAGCGGGCGCGCGCGGCTCACATCACCAGTTCATCGTTGTGTTGTGGCAAGTCACGCGCACGGTTTGGCCTTTCCGTGTTATAAATAAGTAGGTACTTAACTAACATGTAGGTGTTTTGCTTTTGCATAAGTTCAGGTGATTTCCAAAATCTAAGTAGGCAAGTAGTTTTGATTGAACTGCCAGTAGGTACCTACCTACCTACCTACTAATAGGTACAACATACAACAGGTATCTAAGGTTTGTTTTAAATCTCAATCGAAAGTCAAAGTCAAAATTTCTTTATTATTCAATAAAATCACCAGGACCATTTAGAATCGTCTTATATAAATAAATACTCAACTAAAATAAATGATTTTATAAGTGAAAACTATTTGAGGCTTTTTCGTGCTATATAATTGTCCTGTCTGTGCTGTTTGTTTTCAATGTCAGTAAGTAAAAATAAAATAAGCCTGATATTGTATTAGGTAGGTAGGTGTCTCAGTAATAGATGTAATGATAAGTTGGCAACCTATGAGCTAGTTGTTATTGGTTACCTATATCGTCATCGTTTCGCGACTCGATGATCGACGTCGCCAGGTCTATGATGTGATCCTTGGTGTAAGTGACGTCGATCATCCTCTTGGCGCCGTGCGTGTAATATACAGCGACATGATATACACGAAACCACCAGATGCTGCTCCGCGGCCACGTGCTGTTGCTCATCCAGCTGTACATGACCTGCAGCTCGTGCTCCCACTCCTCGAGCTGCTTGAAAGCGTACGCTAACCTAAACCGAGGGTCATTTTCATACTTTTTGATGATATGGTCGACTTCTTTTAGCCTGTTGACAATATATACTCGCATTGTATTAAGTAAGTACTTACGTAAGTAATCTGAAACTATCTAAGTATGATTTCATCATCAGATGATGATGATGGAGAAGCTGCTCCATATTTAGAAGTCGTACTAAGAGTACTCACCTGCCACCTATCCATTCGGAGCTTCAACTACATGCACGTAAAGCCTGAACATTGTACTATATGTATTCCTGAGTGTACTATACAGAATTATCTACTTTACTAAGAGGTAAATAATCTTAGTAAACTAGGTACCTACCTACTAGGTATGTCTAGCTAGAACAACCTTTGATATGAATGCACAAGATAAAAATGAAAGTAAGTAGGTAGGTAAATAAGATGAAGGTTGTAAGTAGATATCATAGGTACCGGTATTGAGTGGCGTAGACTGCCTGCTCCAACATCCTCAACACCAAATCGGAGGCGAGAGCGCCAGCAGCGTTTTGTCCATAGTTGTACGCGCTAAAATATCTCCTCGTGTTATTTTCTTTCCTGCAAGTAAAACTAGTGATTTCACTTTCAGTTGGTATACGTAACGTAGGTACCTACCTAAGCTACCTACCCGTATCCACCTAGGATTTTAATAGTGCAAAGATATTATTAACACATTATACTAGTTGTTCTGTGAGAACAATAGACCTCGCGAGCCTTTATCTTATGCATTAACTGACACAAATCGAATTTCAGGTGCTTGAATTTTCCAATAGGCTTACCTATGTAGACTTTTGAGCAAATTAGGGGTATAAGTTAAGCGATTACTCACGTTCCCGTGATCCTAGCCTAGGGCCAAAATACCAGATTCGACCTCCTAGGACTCCTACGAGGTCGAATCTGGTGTCTATGGATTTGTCTCGTGCTCAAATGGATACAAGATAGGTAGGTACAAGTTAGATCATTATGCGTGTGTAAACTAGTCCGGTGTGTGTGTGTGCCGCAAGCCGGTGGTACTGGTAGGTAACGCTGTCAGCAATCGTCAGACGATTACAACCAGCGTCAGAGTCCGGCAGAAACAATAAACTGGACAAGGCGCAAGTTTTATTTGCGCATGCTAGTGTTCCAACTTCCGAGTGAAGGACTCGCTTTATAACCAGCTCTCTTAAAAAAACCAATGTAAGAATGTTCTATGTGTATGCTGGGGATATGCACATAACAAGAGCTCCCATATGACGGATTTTTAATCACGATATGAGAGCACACGCACGATCGCACGATCATGATAGGCTGGACAAGTACCTAATAATTGTGGTTTTTATTTAATTTTTCAAATTCAGTTAACTTTCTACACACCGTTGCAAACGATTTATAGATAGCTCAACTGATCCAAATCAGTATCAGTACGGTGTGTAGATAGCTCAACTGCTTCATGTGTATTTTGTACATATTATAAATATTGTAAATATTTGTGAATAAAGATTATTAGTATCAAAAAAAAAATGTGATATAATCTAATAAAAACCTATATGTATATGAAAAGTTAACTTTTAGAAGTTGCCTATAGTTTTCCTTTCATGAGACCATTATGGTACAGGTTTTCTGAAAAAATCACTCATTTTTGCGAGATTTAGACTTTACGAGAAACCCGTCGGGAATGAAATATTTCGCACTAAATAATTTTTTTCTTCAACCAAGTTTAAAAAAAAAAAAAATATAAGATTCTTTTAGTTAAGTGTTAAGCTTTCATTAGATACCCCACTCAATGCGGTAAAAAAATATTTTTTTTTCATATCCCGTTTGACCCCCCTTAATGGTCCCTAATTTTCAGAACATTTTTTCCGCATGCAAACCCTCATATTGGGTTGTGATAAACTACTTCTACTCCAAATTTCAACTCTCTAGCTTCTACTTTTCAGCTCGGTAGCGTGTGACAGACAGACGGACACCGGACTGAGGCCCATAAGTGTTCGGTTTTCCAAAACTGGATCGGAGCACTATAAATATACGTGTATTAAGTGCTTAAAAAATTAAATGTTTAAAAAACTAGAAAAACCGACTTCAATTCAACTACCAGCTTCATCATCAGATGATGATGATGATGATGACAGTTCATTGGGAATGTTCTAGTGACTATAAACACCACATAAAAGTCACAGGAAAGCAAAATACGCAATTTCGTGCACGTGGTTGGTTTGATTCTTTAGAGGAACTACTGGTGGGTTTTTGCTTTTCAAGCAGGCAGGTAGGACCTACTAAGTACAAACTTACGGCATCATAGTGAGTTCCCAAATGTCTGTAACGTGGGGTTCGGCGGTGATGTTGGTGAAATTGATGGTGTTGGGCGAGATGGTGGTAATGCGGCGGGCAAGCTCGCTGGCCAACGCGCCGTCTTCGCCCACGAACTGAGCGTCCTTCAGCGAGATGATGCTGCGCGGAGCGCCTCCTGCCGCCGCCGCTCCGCACCCCACACCTGCACATAAGGGCCAACGCACATCTATCGACAAAACTGTTTTGTCGCGTACTTAGTGACGTGAAAATAAATTTTGCTGTTATAACGAAAACAGCATATGACGAGGAAGCACTCGTCATATGCTGTTTTCGTTATAACGAAAAAGCGAACACAGCATGCATAAAATTATGTTTACCTATCTATTATAGCATGATTTAGTACCTATCTATTAAACATTGCTTACGCACATACTTAGAGAATGAACTGTGCTTTTTTAATAAATAAGAATAGAGTAATTATGTAGTGTACTTAATAATATTATTAAGTACTTAGCATGATTCTCATTAAATAAGCAAGTAACGAAAACAGCAAATAAGACGAAACATATTGTGACGAAAAAATTTATACTGACAGGGTTTGTCACGAAATTATGAAGTTTCACATCACTAACTGTTCGACAAGACGTTTTGTCTTTGGTTTGCGTTCTCCCTAACTCATCTGTAAGTACACACTAGCTAGGTAGGTAGGTAGGTACCTCTACTGCGTAACTATACCTACAACTAGGTTAGATAAGTAGGTTAGGTATAAGTACTTACCTATCCCTTCTGTCAAATCGAGATTTTACCCCAATCTAGTTGTCTCTGTAGGTAGGTACAGTACAGGTAGGTACAGGTATCTACCTAGGCAAGTACCTATAGGTAGACGGACGTAAGAAACCTAATTTAGGTACTTACCTAGTTAGTAAGTAAATAGGTACCTATGTAGATTAGATACCTTACCTACCTACCAGTCCTACCACACCAACCCTGTACGTGTATCTAAGTAAATCTACATAGGTAGGTAGGTAGGTAGGTACCTGAACCTACTTACCTGTGGTTTGTAAGGAGACGAATTTATTTAAGTGGTAAGTACTTCTATTTATTTATAAATAAAAACTTACTTTGGTAGATGGTACAGTCAGCTACACATCAACCTATCAACGGTTCGAACTATGAAGTATAATCATACGAGAGGGACGATATGTTTTTATGTGAGACTCGCTGCTTGCGCGCCACGCGCCTACACCTATTGCGATCCCTGATTCGCAACATTCAAATAATAGTTCAAAGTTCAAACAGTTGATGTGTAGCCGACTGTACCTAAGTAAGTAAATTCGGAAATCGGAGGAGACGAATACGACTAGAAAAGTACCTACCTAATACAAGAAGTTTTTAGACAGGTATTGAAAGTTGTCGGCGCGGCGGCCGGCTGGCGCGAAGTGCAGTGTATCGCTCGCTGTATTTGTGTTTCAAGTTTCAATTTCAATTCAATTTCTTTCTCTTTCTCGAAGCTCGAGCGTGCGCCGCGGTTCCCCCGCGCGCGCTCGCCTACCGCAGGCTCGCATGCCTCGCCCGCGACCTCCCCCCGCGCCCGCAGCCCGCCCGCGCTCCCCCGCGACCGCACACTCCGCGGCCCGCACTCGCCGCGCGCACACGTCACGCACGCAGTATGGACGCGGAATCCACGATCGGTCTGCCTCCGAAAAAGAATCAATTTAAATGCATCGTCCCAGGATGCCGCTCCTCGACGCAAACCAACATCGCGAAGCTGCATTCCTTTCCGTGGAGGGACATGCCTCGGTGAGTTGTTTTGAGTATACTCTAGCAGGCTAGGGGTATATCCACTTTCAAAACGTCGCGTCGGTGGTACAGTATTCATATACCTACCGTATGTGTCTAAGTATCTTATTACTTAGGATACCTAAGTACTTAATAAATACCTAGGTAGGGCATAACTTATTCTTTTGAGCTCTAAAGATGATTGAAGGAAGAACCTTCCTCAGAAGAGCAGCTAAGTAGTAGTAAGCAGGTAGGTAGGTAAGCTACCTCTCTCTATTCCCGTAAACCTTTATTGTTAGGTAGGTACTGTTTACAATTACATTCCAAGTAGGTAGGTAGGGGTAATTAAGTAGTAGGTACAGGTACCTAGTGTACCTTACCTACTTAGGTATCAACGATTGTTATAAAAATCAACGAGATTAACAAAATTAATATCGTTATTTTATTTTATTTTTATTTTATGTGGAAAACAAACAGCTTATTAAATAAGAGTATAAACAGAGGAAGTATAGCACGAGAAAGCCTAAAAGAGTTTTCACTTATAGTACGAATAAAAAGATGCGAGTTCAATTCGGAAAAGTAAGAAGCCTAACAGAGAATATAATAACTAAAGAGAAGAAAAAGAAAAGTAAACCATATAAATCGTTACAAAGTTACATCGAATAATTTATAAGTTAAAAAACTGGAAAACCGACTTCAATTCGACTACCAGCTACATCATCAGATGATGATGACGATGATGACAGTTCATTGGGAATGTTCTAGTCACTATAAACACCACATAAAAGTCACAGGAAAGCAAAATACGCAATTCGTGCACGTGGTTGGTGTTGATTCTTTAGAGGAACAACTGGTGGGTTTTTGCTTTTCTCCAATTAAATGCGGTTTGAATGTACAAACTGGGTTTATTGACAAATTTAGAAAAATGTAAAAATTTAGGTGTGCACCACAAAGGGTCCATCGTTGCTAGCAGTAAAATGGTAGGCGCTACGCCGCAACTTGGCATATTGCATCGTTGCTAGCAGTAAAATAGTAGGCGCTGCGCCGCGCCGGGCATATTTTTTTCAGTTATTTCTATTTATAACCCAAACTACTCAACCGATTTTGATGAAAATAAAATGGGACCAATCTGGAAGTATATCCTTTCAGATGAAAAAAGAATTTTTGAAATCGGTTCATAAATGACGGAGTTCTGAGGTAACAAACATTAAAAAAAATAAAAAAAAAAATAAAAAAAAAATAAAAAAAAACATACAACCGAATTGAGAACCTCCTCCTTTTTTGAAGTCGGTTAAAAAGTACCAATAAATAGTTATGTTGAAACCCAAAAGTCTAGACTTACCGGTATCGTATTTAACAGTAGGATCATGTTTATTCAGCTCTCAGAACTGGTAAAGGCTGTTGATGATGATGATATGGCACCAATATGTTTCACTAAGTACCTAGTAATACTGAGCTGTAGTATTATTGGAGGGCGGAGGCGGAATGAGGACCGCATTACCGATTGTCGGGTCGGGAGCGGTGCGGCGACACCATGACCATGCTCGGGGCAGGGGCAGGGGCAGGGGCAGGGGCAGGGGCAGGGGCAGGGGTGGTCTGTATTCGGAAACAGTGCTCAATCAAGTTCGAATGGAGACTCTAGTATCGACTATTTTGACAGATTTTCATTGAGTAGTGTCAAAAAGTCTATTTTTAGGGCTCCGATCCATAAGGTACCTAACCTAGTGTACCAACATAATGACGAAATTTTTTCAAAAAAATTACTGTTTGCCCCTTATGAATGGAGTTTGCAAAGCGATAAATCCTACTAATATTATAAATGCGAAAGTTTAGATGTTTGGATGTTTAGATGTTTGGATGTTTAGATGTTTGGATGTTTGTGTTTCAATCACGTCAAAACTACTGAACCAACTTGGATGAAACTTGGCATATATGTAGTTCGTAACCTGGATTAACATATAGGCTACTTTTTATCCCGAATAATTAACAGGATCTACAGGATAATATGAACGAAAAGGATTAGCAGCGCCAATTGGCAAGAGGATTTCATTGTCATGTCATGTCACGTCAGTTTGACAGGGCGTAGTACTACCTCTTTGGTCTAACAACTAGCGTTTGACATTCGAGTAGGTACGAGTTCGGTGTAATGAGGTGTAATGTCAAGTTTCTCAAAGAAGTATCCACTCGGTACACGCACAGATAATATAATGTACACGGAACTAGACGCGTACGAAGTCGCGGGTAACTGCTAGTCTGAAATAATTATATGTGAACACAGTATACTTACTGTGAATTTTTCAGGATTTTTTTACCCATCTCATGTCACACACGTCACGTGACACACACACACACACACACACACACAGCACACAGAG
Organism: Gandaritis pyraliata; assembly: GCA_947859175.1. Lineage (NCBI taxonomy): Eukaryota > Metazoa > Arthropoda > Insecta > Lepidoptera > Geometridae > Gandaritis > Gandaritis pyraliata. The sequence continues at coordinate 226,892 of OX401866.1, read as the reverse complement.
ACGTGTCACGTGACGGAACGGAACGCACTTTTTGAGATGGTGATTGTGATGACGGCGGCGCTGCGCCCGCGCCGCCGCCGGTGTAAAATGACCCCCAAGCATCAAACTAGGTACTTCTCACTCGAACATATCAACATTTTTGAAAATTAAAATTGAACACTGAATTTAGTTACATGTAAAATCGCAAACGCCTATAATTTTTGAGGTATTTTGCAGGTACAAAGTTTTACCAAAATAATCATTTTGACCCAAACAAGTTTTCCGACCTAAAATTAGTTTTTCGATTGGAAAACTTGTTTGGATCAAAATAAAAATAAAAATAGATGGGTATAGCTAGGTTACTATGGGTAAGTTCCGCACTGTGCAATGTCCACGAGTCACAGTTCAGTCGGTAATAGCCTTCCGTGCTGTGGGTCGTGGGTTCGATCCCCACTGAGAACAAACATTTGTGTGTGGCAAACATGTAGGTATGTTTGTTCTATGAATGGGTGTTAAATGTGTTAATATGTTTAAAAGTATGCATTTACAAAAAAAAATTATACAAGTACTCTATCAGCAATCTAGTCCCATATTAGAAGCTTTGCTTGGTTTGCGACTCGAGCGCGTCCATGCGACATGTCCATGGACTTCAAAAAAGGAGGATCTTCTCAATTCGGTTTTGTTTTATGTTTGTTACTTTAGAACTCCGTCATTTATGAGCCGATTTAAAAAAATCTTTTTTAATCTGAAAGGATATACTTCCAGATTGGCCCCATTTCATTTTCATCTAAATCGGTTCAGTAGTTTGGGTTATACTTAACTGAAAAAAATATGCCAACCACGTGCTCGAAATTGCGTATGTTGCTTTCCTGTGACTTTTATGTGGTGTTTATAGTGACTAGAACATTCCCAATGAACTGTCATCATCATCATCATCATCATCTGATGATGAAGAAGCTGGTGATCGAATTGAAGTCGGTTTTTCTAGTTTTTTTAAACATGTAAATTAATAGTTTATTCTTTAGGTAAGGTTAGGTTAGCGGTTAGGTTAGTTTCTTTTGCGAACAGTTCGGGGTGAACTAGGTAGGTACTAGGTTATTTAATGTCTTGACGCTTGATAATATATTTCAGAGCTCAAAAATGGATTCACGCCGTCGGCTCTCTCGAGCTACTCGGAGCGCCACCGAAGGCGCTTCTTCGGCTCAGGGTTTGCGATCTCCACTTCGATAAGAAGCTAAAACGCGGCAAGAACATGAAACTTTTCGATAACAATGCCGTTCCCACCCTAAAGCTCGGTTCAGTTAAAAATAAAAAGGCTAAAATTGTTAAAAGATTACCAAGGAAGAAGAAAGTGAAAAAGGTGAAATTAGGTAAAGCAGAGGAGAACGGGACCGCCGACGCCGAGCCTGGCCCCGCCGTGGAGCCGTCCACGAACGAAACCAACGGGGCGACGCCTACGCCGATACGTCTGCCGCGAGAGCTTACCAGATTCCTCTCTCTCCGAGAGAAGATGCACAAGAAGAACACCGCACGCAAAGGTTACGATAAGAAGTTCTCTGTGTATGCTCTCAACCTGTACCTGTCGAGCCCGTCCGCTTACCGCGTGCTGTGGAAGAGTCTGCGCCTGCCGCCGCCCGCCCTGCTGTCGCGCGTCGACGTCGGCGTCGGCACGCGCATCAACTCTGACCTCGTCAAGTGCTTTCAGTCAAAAATGGAGAAGATCGATCACGAAGAGAAGGAGTGTGTCCTCTGCATCGACGAAGTGGAGCTCACCAAGAAGCTGTTCTACGCGATCGATAAGGACGAGATCGTCGGCCTTGAGGAGATCGGAGGCGTGCTGCGCGCCGCGCCCGCCGCGCGCGCGCTCCTAGTGGTGGCGCGCGCCGTGCGCGGCGGCTGGACGCAACCGCTCGGCTACTTCTACCTCGCCGACGACACCGACATGCGTGAGCTGGTGGCTCCGCTGCGCAAGCTCATCGTGCAGATCTTGTACGGTCGGATCAATTGCCGCGTGCTCGCCGTCATATCCGCGCTCGGGCCTACCTTCGCCGAGCTGGCGTACGCGCTCGGCGTCACCGTCGAGAACCCCTTCGTTTTGGACACGACACCGCATCACCGCATCGCTTTCCTGCACGACCCCGAGCAACTGGCGCTCACATTGCGCGACACGCTCATCGCGTACGACATCAAGTTCCGCGACGTTGCGAGTGGCGCTGAGTTGCGTGCTTCTTGGCGCGACGTGCAGGCTCTGCATCGCACCGATGCGGCGCGTGCGCTGCGCCTCGTACCCGAGCTGACGGGCGCGCGTGTGGCGCCGTCGCCGCGCCAAAGTCTACGCCCGCAGCACGCCACTGCTGTGCTCAGCCGCCGCGTAGCCGCGCACATGGGTGCTTGCGGTGCACCGGACGCCAAGAGTGCTGGCACAGCGCGCCTACTGCGCCTCGCTGCCGACTGCCTGCGAGTGCTGCGGGCGCCGCGGCCCCGGGACCTGCCGCGCGTCACTCAGGCGGCCGACGCTCTTTGTAGTTCCCTGTGTGACATGCGCATCGTCGCGGCGGACGGCGCCGAGCACGACGCAGAGGTGTTTGTGCGCTCGCTGCAAGTGTCGCTGGCGGGCGCGCTACACCTGCTGGGTGACCGGCCGCCGGCTGAGCACAACGCGCCGCTGTGTCTGGCGCGCTTCGGACTCCGGCCGCTGCGCCGGTTCATCGAGAGCGCGGAGGGCTCGCGCGGCCGACTCGCACCTCAAGACTTCCGGGCGCGCTTCCGGCGATGGACGATGCGCCACTTGATATCCCCGGCGGCCCCCGGGCGGGCGCGGCGTGCCGACGACCTAGCGGGCTTGTTGTGGAAAGCGGAGGATGAGAGCTTGCAGGAGCTAGTGAGCGGTGAGCGGCGCGGCGTCGCGGTGGGCGAGCTGCAACATCGCGTGGATCTCTCACGCAGCTCTGAACTGGAGTACGTGGCGGGCGAGCTGCTGCGCGAGTGTCGCCGGGCGCACGGCTGTGCGGACTTCGTGCGGTGGGCGGCGGACGCGGAGCGGTTCGCGGCGATAGTTCGCAGCATGGACTCTGTGTTTAAGAAGATGTTCGAGAGCAAGGTGCTGAACGCGGTCGGTAACCTGGCACTGCCAGCGTTGGGCGCGTGTCTGGCGACGCGGCTGCCGTGCGCGTGCTTCCCGCGGGACACGTTCTGTCGTTTGTTCGTGCGGTTCCGCATCCGCGCCGCGCTGCAGACCTACAACAGGTCGCTGCGGGGCGACGCCAAGCCTGGCTCGGCTCTGTGGCTATTTCGCTAGGTTCAAATAATCTCAAGAGAAGGAATACTCACAAAGGAGAGATCCTATGAATGTCAGCATTACCACCGATAATACCTCATTCTACGGGAAATTTAAGGCCTATAATTAAAAATTTTATTACCTTCTAAGAAATAATTAGTTTTTAAATGTTTAAGATGATTAAATGTGATTTACTTGTTAGTGATGTTAAAACATACTTATCAAAATAGTAAATAAACGTGGCTGCCGAAGTTCCTACGTCGCCAGGCCGGCCGCCAGCCACCGGCCGCCAGCCGCCAGCCGCCAGCCGCCGGCCGCCAGCCGCCGGCCGCCAGCCGCCGGCCGCCAGCCGCCAGCCGCCGGCCGCCAGCCGCCTGGCTTGCATTTACAACGTTGTTGATACATACATGTAGTTATAAGATGTTCGGATGTGTCAAGATTGTAACAGAATTATTGTTGTGTGTGTGATTGTAACGATAGTGAGCGTTAGAAACTCTTGCCAAGAATAAATAAATATTTTCGTACAAACTCATCATTCTGGTTTTGTTATTTTATTTTATGCCACTTTAGTACTTGAAGAAATAAATAGTAAGTAGCTAGTCAAGTTTCTAGTAAGTAGCTTACCAAGGTAATATTACATTTTAGATAGGTACCTTACCTACCTACCATGATGTCTTACTACCATCACGCGTGTGAGAGATAACTTTTTAGTGTTCCGATCCAGTTTTGGAAAAACGGAACACTTATGGCCTCACTCCGGTGTCCGTCTGTCCGTCTGTCCGGCTGTCTGTCTGTCTGTCTGTCTGTCTGTCTGTCTATCAGTAAGTAATCGCCTACAGGTCGCATTTATCAACCGATTTGGACGAAAATCTGCATACAAGTTCCTTGATTTATTAAAAAAGTTTTGTCGACCGCGATTTTTTATTGGGGGGGAAAAAAAGAGGAGAAAACGGGGAAAGTTTGCTGTAGCGTTGTTTATCGCCGGATTTCAATATTTGAGAAAAACACTGAAGACTTCATTCCACTCAAGATGGTATAAAAATATTTCCAAAAAAGGGATTGGAAGGGGGAAAAGAGGGGAAATTAATTTTTAATTTTTTTCCCGAAAATTTACTCCTACCAATATCAATGAAACTACACAGTCCTCTCCGCCTTTACGAGACAAATCCGTAGACACCAGATTCGACCTCCTAGGATCAAGGGAACGCGAGTAATCGCTAAAACTTATACCCCTAATTTGCTCAAAAGTCTACATAGGTAGGGCCTATTGGAAAATTCAAGCACCTGAAATTCGATTTAGCCAGGGTAAAAGGGAAAGTGTCGGTTATTGCATGGTTATAAAGGCTTGCGAGTTCTATGTTCTCACAGGACAACTAGTTTGTGGTAGTTGTACTACTTCTGTAAAGCAAAGCACGTCAATCAAACGTGAAACACGCAAGCAATCACCGACAAGCAAGACCCTATGTCAAACCATCGCTCTGGGGGGGCGAGTGGGGTGGGTTGGGGAGATGGTTGGGGATGAAAGTGAATAAAAATAGTCGTCCTCACTCACTGCCAAGGTCGGTGTGGATCGATGCGAGCAAGGGGTAGCCACGAATCACACTCAAAAGCAAGTTGTAGTCCGCTGTCAGCAATCGTCCAACGATTGCAACAGCATACTAGTCCGTCCGAAAACAAAAAATTACTCAATATTTTCGTCGTCAAGTGGGTACAAAGATAGATAAAGAATAAGTAATGTAGAGGTGGCGTATGCATGGCGTGCCAATGCGTGTCTTGCAAAGATTCATATTGTCCCATTAAATCTTGGTGTTTCGCAAATTCGGTCTAAATCTATTAGGTGGTGTATTCAGGACTCAGGTGCCGCTGAAACGAAGTTCGGACGCTACATTGGAAACAGCCAAGTGTTCGTTGACTTGATGAACCGCCATCTATCCATCACAGCTCGCACCAACTTGTAAGTCAGTTTGTGTTTGATACGGACGGGCACTGTTGCGTGCCTGCCGAGCCAGTTCCACGTGTCACTTACAGATGGAGCCATGTTAGCTCAAGTAACAAACAAGTAGGTTGCTTGCTAGGTACCTTTATACTCAGGTTTTATATACCTAGTAGGTACCTGCACAATAAAGCTATGATTCGAGGTCCTTTTATGACCTTTTGAAGATTGGAGTTGTGAGTCAGGCTCTGGTGCCCGAGGATGACCAGAGGGGTGAGTACGAGTTGACAATGTACAAAACGGTGTCAAACGTCTGACACCAACCACACCGGTGTGCGCTGCTTGGTATAGAAACACTGAGCGGGAGCTTGACGAAACCAAGCTTCTCAAAAAATCCGCTCAGTGTTTCCATACCAAGCAGCGCACACCGGTGTGGTTGGCGTCAGACGTTTCACACCGGTTTTTACATTGTCAACTCGTACTCGCCCCTCAGAGGGGCGAGTACGAGTTGACAGTGTACAAAACGGTGTCAAAAGTCTGACGCCGAGCACACCGGTGTGCGCTGCTTGGTATGGAAACACTGAGCGGATTTCTTGAGAAGCTTGGTTTCGTCAAGCACACTGTAAACTCGTACTCGCCCCTCAGTACAATATAATATGATACAGAGGACCCTCGTTACAAGCCCAGCCTATTAGACTGCTCAAAACAAATCATTAGGTTTATAAATGTGTTTATCTACTGAGATCAGAGATGGGCACTTACCCGGTAAATACCCGATCATCGGGTATATACCCATTTATACCCATTTTTACCTACCCATTTTGAATTTATACCGGGTATTAATTCAAAAACACTTTTTTAACATTGAGGTTTAGTTTTAGTAGGAAATTCATGTTTTTATTGGTTAGTATTCGTTCTGATTTATAATGATTTCGTATTAAAAGTAAAATAAACCAGAAAACAGAAATTAAACCAGCTAGGTAACTATTCAAATTATCGATTTTTGATGAGGTTTAACTATATAAAGTAGTTGTTCTGTGAAAAAAATTGACCTCACGAGCCTTTATGACCATTAACTTTTAATTTCCCCTCTTTTCCCCCTTCCACTACCTCTTTTGGGAAATATTTTTACATCAATTTGTCTAAAATGAAGTCTTTAGTGTGCTTCTCAAATTGAAATCCGTCGATTCCTCTTCCCCTTTTCTCCCCTACTTTCCCCCCAATTAAAAAACGCGGTCGATTAACAAATTTAATAAATCAAGGAACTAGTGTGCCGATATTCGTCCAAATCGGTCGATAAATGCGACCTGTAGGCGAGAACTGACAGACCGTAGGACAAAAGCATTTTTGGCCAATCCCGAAACTGAGACGCTCGTTATCCTCGTGGCAGACTGTGCGGGGCCCCTCCCGCCTCGGGTGGCAGCACTCCGCGGCGGGATACCAGGTGGGTGAGAATTGATGCATTCTTTAGCAGGTTTCTGGATTATTTTGATTTAATACCAAATAACATCTAGACCTATTTAGATTCTGCATAAAATTATCTACTGATTAGGATAATAACTAGTTGTTCTGTAAGAACAGTAGATCTCGCGAGCCATAATAACCATGCAATAACAGACACTTTCCCTTTTCCTCTGGCTAAATCGCATTTCAGGTGCTTCAATTTTCCAATAGGCCTTTCCAATTAACCTATGTAGACTTGAGCAAAATAGGGGTATAAGTTTTAGCGATTACTCACGTTCCTTTGGTCCTAGGAAGTCGAATCTAGTGTCTACGGATTTGTCTCATAAAGGCGGAAAGGACTGCGTAATCTAACTGAAATAGGTGGGCGTAAATTTTCGGAAAAAATTAAAATTAATTTCCCTTCTTTTCCCCTTCTACATTTCTTCCACTATTTTTTGGAATTTTTTATAATTATAATAATAATAATAATAAATTCATTTAATTCAGGCAACACAGTAAAAAATACAAGGCCCATATTATAGATACCTTAAAACTAAAATACATATTTTATATTATTTTTAAATTATTTATGTTGTATACTTACACCATCTTGTGTAGAAATAAGTCTTTAGTGTGCTTCTCAAATTTGATTGAAATCCGTCGATAAATAACGCTACAGCAAACTTTCCCTTTTTTCTCCCCTATTTTCCTTCCAATCAAAAATCGCGCTCGACAAAAAAATTGAAATAAATCAAGGAACTTGTGTGCCGATTTTCGTCGAAATCGGTTGATAAATGCGACCTGTAGGCGATTACTGACAGACAGACAGACGGCCGGACAAAAACATTTTTGGCCAATCTCGAAACTGACACGCTTCGCTCGCTCGGTCAATTACTATTCCAAATTTTAACTCTCTAGCTTCTACGGTTCAGCTCTGGTAGCGCGTGACAGACAGACGGACAGACGGCCAGACGGACAGACGGTAAGTGTAAGTAAGTGTTTCGTTTTTTCCAAAACTGAACCGGAACACTAAAAACAAGAAAAAAAATCTAACTCCTTTACCTCATTGGCGATTTTTAACTCCAAATATCTCGGAAACGTGACACTTTAGGACAATATAATATAGAACATTTTTTGCTTGTATTAGTGTCCGCTACCCATATATACTACTTTCAATGTGCGCGGAAACTTTAAAAAATTTTAAAATGGCGGGCGGGTCGATATGCCACAAAGGTTCTATCCCCGTTTTGTTAAATACCCGTGCGAAGCCGGGACGCGCCGCTAGTGTAACTATAAAACGACAGTAGGCCTAAACATATTATAAAAATGTAGGTCGTATTTTTACCGGGTATTAATAAAAAATACCCGGTATAAATGGGTATTTTTTAATTTTTACATATTCTACCCTTCCCTTCCCATTTTTACCTACCCAATTTTTACCTACCCGCCCATCTCTGACTGAGATACCTACGATACCTACCTACTAGTAGGTTCATAAGATTTTAATTGGAAACATGAATTTATTTTCATACTAAGCAGTTACCCGCGACATCGTACGCGAGTACCGTTTCCGTGTACATTATATTATTATTATCTGTGCGTGTACCGAGCGGATACTTCTTTGAGAAACTTGACATTACACCTCATTACACCGAACTCATTACTGAAATGTCAAACGCTAGTCGTTAGTCCAAAGAGGTAGTACTACGCCCTGTCAAACTGACGTGACATGACATGACAATGAAATGCTCTTGCCAATTGGCGCTGCTAATCTTTTTCGTTCATTTTATCCTGTAGATCCTGTTAATTATTCGAGATAAAAAGTAGCCTATGTGTCAATCCAGGTTACGAACTATATATATGCCAAGTTTCACCCAAGTTGGTTCAGTAGTTTAGACGTGATTGAAACACAAACATCCAAACATCTAAACTTTCGCATTTATAATATTAGTAACAAGTAGCCTATATGTCAATCCAGGTTACGAACTATATATATGCCAAGTTTCATCCAAGTTGGTTCAGTGGTTTTGACGTGATTGAAACACAAACATCCAAACATCTAAACATCCAAACATCTAAACTTTCGCATTTATAATATTAGTAGGATTAGTAGGACTAGGTTGTCCTGTGAGAACATAGACCTCGCGAGCCTTTATAACCGTGCAATAACCAACACTTTCCCTTTTACCCTGGCTAAGTAAATCTATTTCAGGTGCTTGAATTTTCCAATAGGCCCTTTATGTAGACTTTTGAGCAAAATAAGGGTATAAGTTTTAGCGATTACTCGCGTTCCCTTGGTCCTAAGAGGTCGAATCTGGTGTCTACGGATTTGTCTCATAAAGGCGAAGAGGACTGTGTAGTCTCATTGATATTGGTAGAAGTCAATTTTCGGGAAAATAAATAAAAAAATAATTTCCCCTTTGTTCCCCTTTCCAGTCCCCTTTTTTGGAAATATTTTTACACCATCTTGTGTAGAATGAAATCTTTCGTGTGCTCCTTAAATTTGATTGAAATCCGTCGATAAATAACGCTACAGCAAACTTTCCCTCTTTCTCCCCTATTTTCCCCCCAATCAAAAATCCCCGACGACAAAAAAAATCTAATAATTCATATAACCTGTGTACCAAGTTTCGTCCAGATCGGTTGAAAAATGCGACCTGTAAAGGAGAACAGACAGACAGACAGACATCCGGACAAACGCATTTTTGGCCAATGTGGAAACTGAGACGCTTCGCTCGCTTCGCTCGCTCGGTCAATAAATAAGAACTGCATTTAAAAATATATAAAAAACTCATTTATTGCCTTAACAAACAAATAGGTACCTATTGTAAAATAACAATGGGTGTAATGTTGTTGGAAAACGTACCTATCGGGAACAGGGATTGACATCAGCTAAGCTGAAGCAATCAAATCAATACAAACCATTTTGTTCGATGTTTGTGAATTCTTAAAGAAATCCTCTTCCTGTTGGTAGACTTTAAAAATATCAAAATTTGAATAGGTACTTACGTAGGTAGTTAAAGTGAGTAGGTTAGGATAGGACGACGGCAGGCGACCTTCTCGAGCGCTTGTTGAACTGTCGACCTCTCGTGATATCTCGTGAGCGCTCAGCTCTAGGCTCTAGCGCAGTGCCTCCGTGGCGAGCTTGGCGGCATGTGTCGAGCGAGCGCGGAGCGGCGGCAGTTCAACAGGACGGTGTAAGTACTCCGTTACGTCCCAGACTAAGATCCACTATTTACTGTCGGATAACCGATAGCCTGCTGGAGGGGCGCTGCTCTGCTGCAGCAGCGGGCGCAATGGATGAGGCTGGCAGAGGGCAGCTGGATATTTGGATGCAGTTCCTATTTTTATCAAAATCGAGTCCGAGACTCCTTCCTTACAAAATTTTTCTATAGATACCTATAGGTACATAGCCGTTTAGTTTTCGCCCTCAAGGAGCGGTTGAGAAAACTCATTCGGTATACTTAGTACACCACACAACACAGATAATATAATACTATGGTTACACAAAATTTTACGGATATGTTACTACGGTCAATCAAAGTGATTAATAACTACATTATTAACTTACTAGCAGTTACCCGCGACTTCGTACGCGAGTAGGTACCGTTTCCGTGAACATTATATAATCTGCGTATATTATCTGTGCGTGTACCGAGCGGATACTTCTTTGAGCAACTTGACATCACACCGAACCCGTACTGTTCCGGACGACCGTGGAGCGAACGACAAATCGACAGAATAGTTTAAGTTTTAGACAGTATATTAAGCATAGATTTAAGATTAATTAAAAATTACCACACTGAAAGCCTTTTGATATAGGGACCCAAATAGCAAAAACATATAGGTAGGCTGAACAGAAAATAGTTATAGTACTTACCTACCTAAATTATAGAAATAGAGTAAATAGATAGAAATAACATAGCATAGACAGCCAATAGAATAGCTTTAAACAGATAGATTGTAATAATAGTAAGAACAATGAAATAAATGAGTCCCGCGCTGACCGGCGGTAGCAGGTAGACGGGGGTGTCCGAGTACAATATAATGAGCGCCGTGCGTAATACAAAATCAGTCAGCCAGTCACACGCACGGAGTAAAGTCAACAGTACAGTTCGGAAACCAGTAGTAGCACAGTCGGACCCCCTCTCTCCGCGCCTGCCTCCGGATCACCCGCGGACGAGTCGAAACCGTATCCTGCCTTTTCATTACGCCCAATAGAATCCCAGCAACAGCGGTGCCACGAAGTTCCCTGACCGAGTTGAGACAATACCCACATCGAATTTAGCATACAGTCCACTCAGTCTCCGCTCCTCGGTCGGGGGCATCGGTCGTGCACATTTTGGTCCTTCGAGCCGGATCTATTGTTTTGAAAAGGCTTGGAAATGGTGTTGACAAGATCGCAAAAGGGCTCTGGAAGCAGACGATCAGCCGAGTCCGCCGCGTCCGTGTCCGCGCCCGCGCCCGCGCCCGCGCCACCAGTCGCGCCCGTACCACCAGTCGCGTCCGCGTCATCCGCGCCTGTGCCCGACGTCGAGCCGACACCATCCCCGAGGATGAGTCAGCTACCTGCACAGGCCCGCGCCGTTAAAGCGCCCCCTGTCGCGTTCTTTGTGAGTAACCAGCCGGAACCAGTTACTCAAGCCAGCGAAGAATCCACAAGTGGAACGAATTTGCTGACATCGAACACGCCGACGCCGACGACAACAGAAGGCCGGACTACTTCCGAATCTAGCTCGACCGCCAGGTCGAAGAAACAGAGGTCCAAATCGAAGGCGTCACAGAAAAGGAAACGCGTATTGAAGGCGGAGTTGGAACTCCTGAAGATACGTGAACAGATAGCAGCCGCCGAACTGGACCAACTCCAGGCTGACTCAGAAACAGAAGATGACAGTGATTTGGACACTGTCATCGACAGCCCTGAAGATCCACTCCGAGTGAGCGAATGGGTTCAGGATGCCACCATCCTTGCCATCGCGAATGAACCTCACACAGAAGCCGCGGTGCAACTGAAAATGCCCGCGGAGGTGCATCAACGGCCATCGGGTGCCCAACCTGCGCCGCACGCCCTGCCGGCCGCATCTCCTGCCACAATAGAACCTACAGTAAGGGAGATGAGGATGCCGCCAGTGAACGGAACAACGCAGACCCTTGACAGTGCCCCAATGGACAGATTGCATAGTGAGAACAGTTTAAGAGTGAACAGTAACAGTGCCAATAACAGTGGTAATTTGAACAGTAACAGTGCCAATAACAGTGGTAATTTGAACAGTAATTTCGTTAAAAATAGTGACAGTGCTAATAATGCAAACAGTGATGGAAAAATAGAGAACAGTGCCCCGTATGGAAATAGTGCCTTATTTGGATGCAGTGACTTTGGACGCCACACGGGCGAGGTGCATGGAGGACAACCGAGGTATGAGAACTTATTTACTCAACATGGTCAGACAGTTCCGGTTGCTCCAACACCGGCGGGAGTCGTGGCTGAGCAGCAGCCCCGCTCAGAGATGGCAGAACTGGCCTCCGTATTGGCGCAAGCTATACGAGCAGGTACACAGTCGACTCCCCGCCGTTTCACAGAATTGCCCGCCTACAGCGGGTCATACCAAGAATGGTTGGCGTTCAAAGCTGCATACATTGAGACGGCGACCGCATACACCGAGACAGAGAATGTCGCCCGACTTCGAAAGTCACTGAAAGGTAAAGCCAGAGAGGCCGTCGAATCGCTACTCATATACAACGTGGAATCCCAGACGATTATGCGAGCCCTCGAATCAAGATTCGGAAGGCCGGACGCCATAGCACTCGCTGAACTTGAGAGGCTGAGGGCACTGCCCCGCCCAGCCGATAACCCCAGGGATATATGTGTTTTTGCCAGCCGAGTAGCGAACATAGTCGCGACTCTCCAAGCGCTACAAAAGGTATACTATTTATACAACCCAGAGATAATTAAGGCTACAATAGAGAAATTATCACCGGCCATGAAGTACCGGTGGTATGACTTTGCGGCTGAACAGCAGTCTACCTCACAGGAGCCAGATCTTCTTCGAATGGCTCGCTTTCTTGACAGAGAGGCGGCTCGCTGCAGCCCATACGCCCAACCAGAGACAGAGGCTACGACAGCCGCTGGAGCTAAAAATGGGAACAAGACTTATACAGTAAATGGAGAGCCAGATAAACAAGCTGCAAAGACGTGCCCAATCTGTAACGAGACGGGTCATTCGACAGTGAATTGCAAAAGGTTTATCTCAGCTACATCGCAGGAAAAGTGGGATTTGGCGAAGAAACACAGACTATGTTTTAGATGCCTCTTTTATAGACCCAAGAACCACACCTGCAAAGCCAACAAGTGCGAACAAGATGGTTGCAGGTACCTCCACAACAAGCTCCTTCATTTTACTCGCCCAGAGACCACAGATAGGTTAGTAGAGTCGATAACCTCAACTAACGCGATAAATAGTACCCGGACGTTCCTCAAGATAATACCGGTAACAGCGTCAGGTCCAGATGGAGAGGTGTCGACGTACGCCCTTCTGGATGACGGCTCAACAGTGACGCTGGTAGACGAAGACGTCGCCACCGTGATAGGAGCCCAAGGACCACTGGACCCTTTAAGGATAGAGGCAATAGCGAACACCACAGTTCAGGAGGTGAGATCGAGAAGAATCACCTTTACACTTCGAGGTCTGGAGACCCATGAAGTGCAGGCGCGCACTATCCAAGGTTTGAAGTTGTCTCCACAGTCTGTGACGTACGAGGATATCCGGGGAAGCGAGCACCTGAAAGATATAGAAAGGTACCTCATCCACACAAACGCCAAGCCAAGGATTTTGATAGGCCAGGACAACTGGCATTTATTGGTAACCAACGCCATGCGAACAGGAGGAGGCTCACAGCCAGTGGCATCCCTCACGCCACTGGGATGGGTACTGCACGGATCGCGCTCGCGATCATTAGGGCAAAGGGTCAACTTCATCAGCTATCCTGAGAAAGATCAAAAGATGGATGAAGAGCTGCACAGGTATTTCGCAATAGATTCTCTGATGATAACGCCGAAACGCCCGGAAAGCGATCCCGACACTCGCGCCCTAAAGATTCTGCAGGAAGAAACCACCCAAAGGGAGGATGGTTTCTACGAAACGTCGCTTCTCTGGAAGAACAAACAGATGGACATGCCCGATAATCGAGCGAACGCCTTAAAAAGGCTTATTAGCACCGAGAAGAAGATAGATAAAGACGCCGGCCTTAAAGCAAAGTACACAGCGCAGATGGCGAACTTGATAGCGAAGGGTTACGCAGAGGAGGCACCACCGCCAACAGGAAACAGAACCTGGTACCTCCCTCACTTTGCGGTCGTCAACCCAATGAAGCCGGACAAACTGCGTGTCGTGCATGATGCCGCCGCCATAACCAAAGGTACGTCTTTGAACAGTCGTCTCTTCACCGGCCCAGATCTGCTACAGTCGTTACCAGGGGTGCTCATGCGGTTCAGACAACATCGGTTGTGCCGTGTCGGCCGATATTGCTGAGATGTTCATGAGGATCAAGATCAAAAAGGAAGATCGAGATTCACTGCGATATCTATGGCGCGGTGAACATAGAGGTGAGATCCCACCAACAGAATACAGGATGACGTCACTAATATTCGGAGCCACGTCCTCACCAGCCACAGCAATATTCATCAAGAATCTAAACGCCGCCAAGTATGAAAATGAGTACCCCGAGGGAGCAAAAGCAATAGTCAATAATCATTACATGGATGATTATCTCCAGAGCTTCAAAACAGCGGATCAGGCAATAGAAATCGCTGGCCAGGTGAAGTTCATACACAGCAAGGGTAACTTTGAGCTTCGCCAATGGACCTCAAACGACAGCGAGGTTCTAGAGAAGCTCGAGCCCGGACAGACACAGACATCGTCGCGCCAGCTGGACGACGGTACAAAGGCCGAACGAACGTTGGGCCTTATATGGAGGCCAGGCACAGACGAACTGGCCTTCAACCTGGAGATGGCGAAGCTGCCACCCAACATCCTCAAGAAGGGCGATCCGACCAAGAGAGAGATGCTGAAGGTAATTATGTCCTTGTTTGACCCACTAGGATTCGCCTCGCCGATCACAACTCGGGCGAAACAGATTCTCCAAGAAACCTGGCGGCGTGGAACAGGATGGGATGACCCAATCCCAAAAGATCTGGTCCCTCAATGGTCGGAATGGCTAGAGCACCTGGAAAGCCTGAGGCATGTAGCTATTCCAAGGTGCTACAATAGTTACAGCGACGCGTCAAAGGTAGAGCTTCACACATTCGTCGATGCCTCAGAGTTAGCATACGCTTCTGTACTCTACTGGCGCGTGGTAAACCCGGATCTCACAGTAAGAATCTCTTTGATAACAGCAAAGGCACGTGTAGCTCCTCTGAAGATGTTATCAATACCCCGCTTGGAGCTTCAAGCAGCGGTCATGGGCAGCAGAATGGCGGAAGCCGTGTCCAAGGAGCACGATCGACCACCAGACCAGCGTTTCTTCTGGACGGATAGCAAGACGGTCTTGACCTGGCTCAAGACAGGTGCCAGGTCTTACAAACCCTTTGTAGCCCACAGAATTGCGGCCATAGAAGAGAACAGCTCGCTGAAGGAATGGCGCTGGGTGCCCACGAAAATGAATGTGGCTGACGATGCCACCCGAGACGTACCAGCGCACCTGACGCGAAAACACAGATGGTTCCAGGGCCCAGATTTCCTAAAAGAGGATCCCAAGGATTGGCCAACCGAACTGCCGACCGCAACAGAGACAACAGGGGAAGAGCGCACAACAGTAACAACAGCCAAGGTAAAGCCTAAACTTAGCTCAGCATTGCCAGATCCAGAGAGGTTCTCTAAGTTCGAACGACTCGTGAGAACCACTGCAAGAGTCCTGCAATTCATTGACAAAATACGTCGCACAGAGAGAGTAGAATTCAAGAGGACACAGAAAAACCGACAGAAAGATCCCGACTGGCGCCAGAAGCCTCTCGGGACTCCCCGCTCCAGCCCGAAAATAGCCAAAGGTGACAGAATAGATCGTTTTCAGGCAATAGATACAGCAACCCTGAGACGAGCTGAAAACCTCTTGGTACGAGCGAGCCAAGAAGACGCCTTCAGCAGCGAATTGGATGCGATTCAATATGGGAGAGAAATTCCCAACAACAGCAGACTAAGGTCATTGAAGATAGAGATTAGGAATAATCTAATAGTATTAAAATCCAGAATAGAAGCCGCAGAAGGCATATCAGAGACAGTAAAATCGCCACCCGTCTTGGACGGGAACAGTAGGTTAGCAAATCTTTTTCTTGATAGCATCCACAGAAAACTCCATCATGCTGGCGTGGAAACCACCATCAATGAGTGCCGCCAGCACTACTGGATACTCAGATTGCGGCCTGCGGCCCGTATGGCCATACATCGATGCCTGATCTGTCGCATCAGAAAGGCATCCGCTCCACAGCCACCGACGGGTAACCACCCACCCGCCAGGTTGGCCCATCACTGCCGGCCTATACAGGGATCGACTACTTTGGCCCGGTCGTCGTTACCGTCGGACGTACCACGCCCAAGCGGTACGTCGCCCTCTTCACCTGCCTGACGACCCGGGCGATCCACCTGGAGTTAGCGTCGGACCTGTCCACCGGTGCCGCCGTGATGGCTCTGCGGCGCATGATAGCGCGCCGCGGCTGTCCCACCGAGATATGGTCAGACAACGGGAGCAATCTTCGTGGCGCGGACAAGGAACTGCGCGCCGCAATCGACAGAGCAACAACAGACGAGGCGACCGCCCGGGGAATATCCTGGCGCTTTATTCCCCCAGGGGCGCCATTCATGGGAGGCGCCTGGGAGCGCCTGGTGAGGAGCACCAAGACCGCTCTCGCCGCAACCCTCCACGAACGCAGGCCACAAGAAGAGGTCCTGCTGACTCTGCTTGCCGAGGCAGAGTTCACCATCAACAGCCGTCCGCTGACACACGTGTCGGTCGACCCAGCCGATCCAGAAGCCCTCACTCCAAACCATTTTCTACTCCTCGGGCCAGCGCGCACCCCTCACTTCGGTCCCTTCACTGATGGGGACTTGATCGGGCGCAATCACTGGCGTGCCGCACAGCGCCTTGCCGACATTTTCTGGGCCAGGTGGCTCAGAGAATACCTGCCGGATTTACAGAACCGCCGCGATCCACGCGGCAGCGGCGCTTCAGTCAAGTTGGGGGACGTAGTCCTCATAGCGGACCCCAACTTGCCCCGAAACACGTGGCCCAGAGGAGTCATCGTCGCCACATACCCCGGCGCTGACAACATAGTACGAGCAGTAGATGTCAGAACGAGTGGAGGCATTCTAAGAAGACCGACCAAGAAGGTGATCGTGCTGCCAACCGACGAGTCGTCCTCCACGGCGGGAGTTCCAGCGGCGGGAGTCACTGGACGGCGGGAGGATGTTCCGGACGACCGTGGAGCGAACGACAAATCGACAGAATAGTTTAAGTTTTAGACAGTACTAGTAGTTACCCGCGACTTCGTACGCGTCTACAGTTTTCGTGTACATTATATTATCTGTACGTGTACCGAGCAGATACTTCTTTGAGAAACTTGACATTACACCTCATTACACCGAACTCATACCTACTGGAATGTCAAACGCTAGTTGTTAGACCAAAGAGGTAGTACTACGCCCTGTCAAACTGACGTGACATGACATGACAATGAAATCCTCTTGCCAATTGGCGCTGCTAATTTTTTTCGTTCATTTTATCCTGTAGATCCTGTTAATTATTCGGGATAAAAAGTAGCCTATATGTCAATCCAGGTTACGAACTATATATATGCCAAGTTTCATCCAAGTTGGTTCAGTGGTTTTGACGTGATTGAAACACAAACATCCAAACATCTAAACATCCAAACATCTAAACATCCAAACATCTAAACTTTCGCATTTATAATATTAGTAGGATAGTAAGCATAGATTTAAGATTAATTAAAAATTACTACACTGAAAGCCTTTTGATATAGGGACCCAAATAGCAAAAACATATAGGTAGGCTGAACAGAAAATAGTTATAGTACTTACCTACCTAAATTATAGAAATAGAGTAAATAGATAGAAATAACATAGCATAGACAGCCAATAGAATAGCTTTAAACAGATAGATTGTAATAATAGTAAGAACAATGAAATAAATGAGTCCCGCGCTGACCGGCGGTAGCAGGTAGACGGGGGTGTCCGAGTACAATATAATGAGCGCCGTGCGTAATACAAAATCAGTCAGCCAGTCACACGCACGGAGTAAAGTCAACAGTACAGTTCGGAAACCAGTAGTAGCACAGTCGGACCCCCTCTCTCCGCGCCTGCCTCCGGATCACCCGCGGACGAGTCGAAACCGTATCCTGCCTTTTCATTACGCCCAATAGAATCCCAGCAACAGCGGTGCCACGAAGTTCCCTGACCGAGTTGAGACAATACCCACATCGAATTTAGCATACAGTCCACTCAGTCTCCGCTCCTCGGTCGGGGGCATCGGTCGTGCACACGTACCTACTGGAATGTCAAACGCTAGTCGTTAGACCAAAGAGGTAGTACTACGCCCTGTCAAACTGACGTGACATGACATGACAATGAAATGCTCTTGCCAATTGGCGCTGCTAATCTTTTTCGTTCATTTTATCCTGTAGATCCTGTTAATTATTCGAGATAAAAAGTAGCCTATGTGTCAATCCAGGTTACGAACTATATATATGCCAAGTTTCATCCAAGTTGGTTCAGTGGTTTTGACGTGATTGAAACACAAACATCCAAACATCTAAACATCCAAACATCTAAACATCCAAACATCTAAACTTTCGCATTTATAATATTAGTAGGATAGGATAGGATGCGAAAGTTTAGATGTTTGGATGTGTGTGTTTCAATCACGTCAAAACCACTGAACCAACTTGGATGAATCTTGGCATATATATAGTTCGTAACCTGGATTGACATATAGGCTACTTTTTATCCCGAATAATTAACAGGATCTACAGGATAAAATGAACGAAAAGGATTAGCAGCGCCAATTGGCAAGAGGATTTCATTGTCATGTCATGTCACGTCAGTTTGACAGGGCGTAGTACTACCTCTTTGGTCTAACGACTAGCGTTTGACATTTCAGTACGAGTGCGGTGTAATGAGGTGTAATGTCAAGTTTCTCAAAGAAGTATCCGCTTGGTACACACACAGATAATATAATGTAGGTACACGGAAACTGTAGACGCGTACGAAGTCGCGGGTAACTGCTAGTATATTAAGGCTACGAACTATAATCCTACTAATATTATAAATGCGAAAGTTTAGATGTTTAGATGTTTGGATGTTTAGATGTTTGGATGTTTGTGTTTCAATCACGTCTAAACTACTGAACCAACTTGGATGAAAGTCGGCATATATATAGTTCATAACCTGGATTGACACATAGGCTACTTTTTATCCCGAATAATTAACAGGATCTACAGGATAAAATGAACGAAAAGGATTAGCAGCGCCAATTGGCAAGAGGATTTCATTGTCATGTCATGTCACGTCAGTTTGACAGGGCGTAGTACTACCTCTTTGGTCTAACGACTAGCGTTTGACATTCCAGTAGGCACGAGTTCGGTGTAATGAGGTGTAATGTCAAGTTTCTCAAAAGTATCCGCTCGGTACACGCACAGATAATAAAATGTACACGGAAACTGTAGACGCGTACGAAGTCGCGGGTAACTGCTAGTATAATAATATATGCCAAGTTCCATCCAAGTTGGTTCGTAGTTTTGACGTGATTGAAACACAAACATCCAAACATCTAAACTTTAGCATTTATAATATTACTAGCAGTTACCCGCGACTTCGTCCACAAAAAAAAATAAAAAAAAGTAGCCGATGTGTTTGATCCAGGTTACGAACTATAATATATTCCAAGTTTCATTCAAATCGGACCAGTAAGTAGTAACAGCGTGATTGAAACACAAACATCCAAACTTTGACATTTATAATAGTAGTGGGATAGTGGTTATTGAAGTTTTCCTAGCGATTGTTCTTTTTAGGTAAGCACCTTGTAGATTCTATTGTTGAACTGGGCAGCGAAAGCCCTCTCGAAGTTGTTTGAGTAGTGTGATAGGTAAGCACCTAAGTATAAATAGTATTGATTTTCCGCTGACGTTCCGTTTTCGTATGATCTTATATTTATTTGACAATCATCGGATTTTTTTTACTCACCTATTGAAAATACAATGGATGAATAGGTACTTAGAGTACCAACGCTGACTTCATTGAGTCACACCCGCATCAGCAGAGAGTGGAATCGTCGCGTCGCGCGGCTGTCATGCTGTTCCCTGTCCCGAAAATTTAAGCCGTGTGGTCACCCCGCGGCTGCATCTCTATGCCGGAAACTAAAATTGCTATATTTCGATAATGGCTCTGTCTATTGTTCATTGCTGTATGTAGATATTTAGTAAAAATTTTTACTAAATGATAAGCTATATTACACGTCTCTAAGTTTTATAGTTTTTTTGTAAAGTTACTTTTGCGTTTTGGAAAGTGTTCAACCGAAAGTCCACATTAAAATGCTTATAACTTTTGATTGGTAAGTTTTACAAATTACTCATTGATTTTACAAATTGTATGAGCACTTCTACTAAATATTGACTGATTCAGAAACTTAAAATTCCAGTTAGTTTTTTTGTAAAACCGCAAAAACATTTTCGTCAATGTAGAACTGAGGGACCACTTTGTTATCGTGATTTCGTCTCTCTGCAAGAAGAAGAAGGGCTGAAATTAAGTAGTTTTTTTTTACAAATCTTCTACTAAATATAGACAGTGAAAGAAGATGTGAATACTGATTAGATCCTTGGAACCCAGGATTGCATGTGTGGAACCGAGGGACCACTTTAAAATGCTTATAACTTTTGATTCGTAACTTTTACAAATTACCGGTTCAGTTTTACAATTGTTTGAGAACTTCTACTAAATATTGAGGTGCTCAGAAACCTAAAATTCCACTATGGTCCTTCCAGTGAAACGCTCATACTAAACTACCTACCTACTAACAATGTTGGTCAAAGCAAAGTACCTGCCAAATGAATCATACTTCCTACACATGAAAACTGCTGTACCTACCTACCTAATGATTTCAGCAAAACTAGGTACAACGGTACAACCTTCTCAAAAAAATAACAACTTTCCTAAGTCATAATCCGAAGGAAGTACCTATTGAAGGTGGTTCTTCAAGTCCCCTTGGCTAGTGCGGGAGCAGCGCAGTCTCGCCGCCGCTGTCGCTGCTGTACTGATGCGCCGACAGGTTAACAGCGGCGTCCTGTTCCTCCCCCTCCCCCTCGTCCTGCCCCTGCCCCTCCCCCTCGGGGTCACCGTCCACCAGCTGGTGAAGGAACACGAGACACTGTCGCCGGAAGCGGCGCTGGCGGCGCGGCGAGAGCTCCTGGTAGTCCTTGTAGATACCGCGGAAGAACTGGAAATAGGAGGCGGTGTCGTCCGGCTCGCAAGAGCTGGACGCGTCGTCGTCGTGCGGCGCCGCGTACCACAGCGCCTCCGTGTGCACCTCCACGGCCGGCTCCACGGGCTCCGGCACCGAGCCCGTCGGCTCCTCCACGTAGAGCGGCGAGGCGCGCGCCGCGCCCGCCCACGCCGGCGGCGGCGCCAGCGACAGCGGACACGGCCGGCTGGAACATGAAGCGGTAGCTAGGCACGGTACGTACGATCGCAGCGGCTCGGCACGGCGGCGGCGCGGGGGCTGCAGGCGAGAGGGCTGGGGGGAGGGGGAGGGGGGTACTCACGTGTCCGTGGCCATGTGCTCGCGCAGGTACTCCAGCTCGTCGGCCAGGTACCACTTGGAGACCATGCGCCCGCGCCCCGTGCGCACGCCGTGGATCTCGTTGCGCAGGTGACGCGAGTATGAGTTGCGGATGTGGGACCACTTGCGCCGTACATCTGCCACTGGAATCAATACACTCGTGTCGTGTCAGTCAACTCGTGTCCTACACTATATACTACACTAGACTAGACGTACCTACGTGTACCTACCTACCTAAACTGTGTAAAGGATGACATGTAGATGTAGGGTACAAAAGACTAATGAACTGGCCAAGCCAAGGCGCAAGTTTTATTTGCGCATGGTAGGTAGAGGTAGGTATAACAATTGAGCAACTTGACATCACACCCGAACCCGTACTGGAATGTCAAACGCTAGTCGTTAGACCAAAGAGGTAGTACTACGTCCTGTCAAAGTTGACGTGACATGACATGACATCATCCTCTTGTTAAAATTGGCGCTGCTAAACCCGTTCGTTGATTTTATTTTATTTTTATTTATCATATTTCTTATAGATCCTGTTAATTATTCGGGATAAAAAATAGGCTATGTGTCAATCCAGGTTACGAACTATATATATGCCAAGTTTCATCCAAGTTGGTTCAGTAGTTTCGACGTGATTGAAACACAAACATCTGAACTTTCGCATTTATATTAGTAGGATAGGATGATAAACTATTACTAAGTATTTCAAATTTCAACTCTCTAGCTTCTACGGTTCAGCTCTGGTGGCGTGTGACAGACAGACGGACAGATGGACAGACGGACACGGGAGTGAGGCCATAAGTGTTCCCCGTTTTTCCAAAACTGAATCGGAACACTAAGGGCGGCTTGCACCAGAATCGCTGAACGCGTTTAACTCTTAAATAGTAATTAGCGAGTTGTCAAGTCATATAAATACGTCAGATTTAAATCTATTTAGCTGTTAAACACGTTTAATGATTTTGATGCAAGCCACCCTAAGTGACTTCGTTGTTTGTCTAGTAGGTACCAAAGATTCAAAGATAAACTAGAGGCCTCGTAGGGTCTATCTTTAGCCACAGATGTTATAGTAACAAGAGATAAACTTCGTTTTGTAATAACGTTTAGATTATTCCATGGTCTAATCTAAGCCTTAATTTAAACCTAGACTAACTTTAGTCCTCTTCTTGGAATAAGCGGGTTATTAGTGTTCCGTCTTTTACAAAGTCTTTGCCTTTTCGGAGTATAGGGCAGGGCAGGGCAGGGCAGGGTAAGTGATGTTATAACAGTGACGTGCTCTAGAAATAACTCTGCCGAGTGTTATAACCACAGTAAGAGATAATAAAACATGTCAGGCTTATTAGCTAAAATGTGAAATGTTACCGGTCCATCCCATGATGTCGGCGACTTCTCGCCATAGTTTCTTGACCTGCGAGTGGTAGCTAGCGACGGGCAGGTTGCTCCGCGCGTACAGCAGGGGCCGCTCGCGCACCAGCCAGATCATGCGGCGGTCGTCCGCCTGAGTGCTGTCCACGAGCCGGCCCACGCCGCGCTTGCTCCCCACGCCGCCATTGCCCGCCGCCGCCGGTTCTGACGGCAGCGACTCATTCTGTTCGCACTTTACAAATATTTTGAACGGCGGCCTAATCACGTATCTAGCAGAAGCAAAGCAATCGCAGAAATCGCACAATTTCGGCTTTTAGATGGCTAATTCGTATCACGTAAGAACGATAGCAGAGCCATTGCAAACGATCGACAGTGCTGCCTCTACAGAACAATCCGTAAAACAAATGTGCATTGTTCTCCCTACGATAACAAAGTTTTCGTATCACGTACGCTCTTGACAGCCATAGCTTAGCAAAAATTTAGCAATTAGCGAGCCATTTGAACTGTCAAAATGAGACAACCTTTTCAGTGATTGTTTTACGATTGTTTTGTTAATTGCGAGCAAATGCTGTAGTTCTTAATTGAATTTAAGGTTTATTCCGACGCGTATTTGTTTAGAAGTTCTATTCTAAAGCTAGGTTATAAATACGCCAGTTCGTGAAAGAAGTTAAATTGTGTTATTATAGCTAAAGAGTTGTGACCGATTGTTGACATGGCTCGTGCATTTATCTTACTGGAAGCAATGTTGGATGATGCAGAGGACAGGAGAAATGAAATCCTCAACACAGTACGACTGCGACGTAGCCTTCGAGATCAAGCTAAAGCTCTAACTCTTTCTAACGCCGCGTTTCAAGCGCACTACAGACTCTCCAAAGAACTCTTTGTGAATTTGTGCACTGAACTAAGACCATACATGCCTCGACGAAAAAGGAGAACTAAAGTTAGTGTAAAGATGGTATAAAAATATTTCCAAAAAAGGGGAGTGGAAGGAAGTGGAAAAGAGGGGAGTTTTCACTGAATAAAAGATAATTGACTATTTTAATAATTATTTAAACCTACCCTTACAATTTTAATTGAACCCACTGCTAGGCAAAGTTTTCTTCCTTTTTCATAAAATAAAGTGCTTTAGGTAAGTTATTAACAAGGTTTTTAGTAAACAAGTAGATAGATACTAGATAACTCTTTATTGTTCACCACAGAAATATTACAAGAAAAACTTGACTTAAAAATAGGTATCACAATGGGCGGCCTTATCGCTGAGAGCGATCTCTTCCAGGCAATCGAAGCGAGATAAATGAAGGTAGAATTTTGGTAGAATGGAAGGCGGTGGCAATATACATACTTACGTTAAACTAAACAGAAATCAATAAAAACAGAAGAGTACTTATACTCATTGTCTAATAACAACTTAAAACTAAGATCCTTACACAAGGTACCTAGTTAATATATATATATAACTAGCAGTTACCCGCGACTTCGTACGCGTCTACAGTTTCCGTGTACATTGACTGACGTGACGTGACATGATAATGAAATCCTCTTGCCAATTGGCGCTGCTAATCCTTTTCGTTTATTTTATCCTGTAGATCCTGTTAATTATTCGAGATAAAAAGTAGCCTATGTGTCAATCCAGGTTACGAACTATATATATGCCAAGTTTCATCCAAGTTGGTTCAGTAGTTTAGACGTGATTGAAACACAAACATCCAAACATCTAAACTTTCACATTTATAATATTAGTAGGATAGGATAGGATAGGATACGTATAATTTTGACTCTAGAATATTTATTTGATTACTAGTAGTTACCCGCGACTTCGTACGCGAGTACCGTTTCCGTGTACATTATATTATCTGTGCGTGTACCGAGCGGATACTTCTTTGAGAAACTTGACATTACACCTCATTACACCGAACTCGTACTGGAATGCCAAACGCTAGTCGTTAGACCAAAGAGGTAGTACTACGTCCTGTCAAACTGACGTGACATGACATTACAATGAAATCCTCTTGCCAATTGGCGCTGCTAATCCTTTTCGTTCATTTTATCCTGTAGATCCTGTTAATTATGCGGGATAAAAAGTAGCCTATGTGTTAATCCAGGCTACGAACTATATATATGCCAAGATTCATCCAAGTTGGTTCAGTAGTTTAGACGTGATTGAAACACAAACATCCAAACATCTAAACATCTAAACATCCAAACATCCAAACATCTAAACTTTCACATTTATAATATTAGTAGGATTCGTAAAAATAAACTAATAAGTAAGTACATAAAGATATTATAATTTCGATATTTATAAGTAACTTAACTAGGTTTCTGTGCAGGAAGAACTGTCTGTCTGGTCAGTTCTCGCACCAGTTCAATAATTGCACTTGTGTGCCCATGCATGCTCTCGTTTTGGTCACGTATCATCTCCGCCAGCACTCGGAATGACTCCGCCTGCATGCGAGAGGACTCTGCCTGCAAGCGAGCGGATTCGGCCATTATGAGAGCAGCGTCTGCGAGTTTTCGCTCAGACTCTACCCTGCTTCTCTCCAACTCCACGACCCATTCAGGTTCTTCTATCCTGGGTCTTTCTCCTCCTGCAATAAATTATATAAATGTGTTAAAATATTATGTGCTGTGCTCAAACAAACATCTATGTAAACATAGATGTTTATTCTATGTCTGGGTTTTACTATGTATTATAAATATGTATTTACAAAAAAAGGATATAAGTATTGTATCAGCATCGAGTTCCCATATCACAAGCTTTGCTGAGTTTGGGACTAGAGCGCCTTATGTGAAATGTCTATGAATATTTATTTACATAGGTACTACTTATTCATACATAAAATATTTATTATACTAAGCCGAAAGACGTATGTTAAAATGTATTTCTTAAATATGCCTAGAAAAAGAAATAAATTGAAAATACATAGGTATACTTACAGACTGCACAAGTTTGTCCTCTTGTTGATGGAGAATTGACAACATGTACAACATCTTCAGCCATATTATAATCTAAAATAAATATCAATTATTATTTACATTTACCTTATCCACCATAACAAACCTACATATATAGTTAAATCATGTTATGTAAGTATTTTTACCTATAATTACTTCCTCGGAAGGCTCTCTGACAACTATGCTCTGACTCACTGGAGGTTGAGTATTCTGAAAAGGAATTAATACATAAATATCTGATCTAAAAGTAATGATTAGTTACATGCATAAGTACAGGTTGTTTACACTGAATAACTTACAAATACAGGCACCCTGTGCTGAACATCACCGAAAACAGCCTGCTCCCCGATGATGGCCAAGACTTTTTTGTCAATCTCGGACAAATCATCTTGGCTACTTTGACCACCTCCAGTACCTGAAGCATCATGCCTTCATCTAGCAAGCCTAGCCTTGCTTTTATGCTTCAGGTCAGCCCAGTACTATGAAATAAAAAGTATCTTCATTTTAATGTAGGTAGGTACTTAGTACCCAAATAACTATATCTGTTGTCTCTACAGATAGCATACAATTAATTGAATAGGTACCTACCTAGTGTTCTAATGTGCTCCTAGCATGGTTCTATTGTTTTCGGCGTCTATGTAAATATTTCGAAATCACAAAGAAAGATAGGTAGCTCACCCTTTTCCACCGTTCACCGGATTTCGATGAACCTGACCTAAGACCTAAATCTAAGATAAAACTAGTTACTTATGTACAAAAGCTAATTTTAATAATTTTACAACTTACTTGTTGATTTGAAATATCCACACTGACTGACTTTGCCTCGTTCATATTCCAATTCAATCCACTTCAGAGTCACAATGCACTTAAACATCTTGTTGATAAGAAAGAATGCCACGCTATTTTTTGTAGAATTTGACTAACTTTTTATATTTGTAAACAAAACCACATCTATTTCACATTATTACAGAAGTACCTGCCATAAACCAACCAAGAAGTTGAAGTTTTGTTTTGTTTATTAGTTCCAATGATTGCTACTCAATCGCTATGGCGCTAGTATCGTCGCGATAGGTGCATTTCAACCATCAGCAAGCGATTAGCGATAGGTCTAGTTCGTGATACCATTTTTTTTGACGTCTAGCAATCGATGGCACGATCGCTGCTCGCAAATTGTACAATTTCTGCTGATCGCAAATTTTAGCTGATACCACTGCGGATCCATTGCAAAAAAACACGTCGCGCGGCAGTGAGAGCGCGTGACGAACACGCCGACGCGCATACCGGCAGACAGACACGCGCAGCGGGAAGCGAGCGAGCGAAGGCAGCCGCCAACATCTCGCTCACTCCCGTGATGACATGCATGCGTGTGAGGAGCACGCCTGATGAAGCACGTGAAAAAGCAAGAGCGCAGACACGCCCCACGCTGGACCGCGGCCACTTTTTGTATAAATTCCACGTTACCGAAGTAGCGTCGCGTCGGTTATCGATTCGGCTCGGTCGGTCGCTTCGCTAGTCGCTGAGATGGACTGACGACGACGGGCCGGACTCTTGTAATAACAATGTATTTTATATTCATTGTGCTTACGGTCTCGGCTCTGGCGTTCCCAAATAACATTAAAAAACCACAATCAATTGTATGTATCATATAAGACTAGCTACTGTACTGTACCTACCTAAAGATACGCCTGCGCTTATAAAAACAAGGCCGGTCCGGCCGGGTGAGGGTGCGAACGGACTCGCTCACCGAACCAAAACTGTAGGTAGGTAGGTTAGGTATAGGTAGGTAGGTAGTAGGTATACCTTACCTACCTAACTCGTTTTTTTACTCTTTTCAAAAATTATGCTAGTGAAAGACTTCGTTTTAATTTTCCTAAGTCAGTTATTCTTCACACTAGTTGTCCTGTGAGAAAATAGACCTTGCAAGACTTTATAACCATGCAATAACCGACACTTTCCCCTTTCCCGTGGCTAAATCGAATTTCAGGTGCTTGAATTTTCTAATAGGCATAGGTAGGTACTAGGGCATGCAACCGGTAATTCTCGGTATCGAAAGTACCGGGAATTACCGGTGCTTTTGAAAAATTCCAGTACCGGTACTCACAAAGCCAGTCTCGGTTCTTTCGATACTTTCGATACTCAACTTTTCTGTTATTTATTGTCGATTTGTTACTTAAAAACATACACTCTGGGTAAAGTTTCATCTTACTTTTTGAATTATAAGATGTTTTGACGCAATAATAACATATAAAACGTTATATCGAGTAATATTATCAGAGTTGTTTACCGCTATTATTGATTTGAGTCAAAATATTTTAATAGTTAGGTCCAACTTTGTATAAAGAGGTCACCAAACCTTACCTAACTAAACATATCGACCTTGTCTTTCTTGTGGGTAAGGCCAATTAAGCTGAGAGGATGATATAAGTGTTGAGCAAGCCTACTTCATCTAAATCATGTCCCAAGCACTGCATGCAGCGTTCCGTTCATAGTGTGAAAAGTGGCCCCTGACGCTGTATAAATTATCTAGATTAGATGCAAAGGCCTGATTACCAGAGAAGACTATAGGACTGAGCCATCGTCACTATTTATTGGTTTTCAACACGAACTGAAACACGACTGTATCAGATGGCAACACCTCTGATCTGTTCTGGAGGAATCTGAAGTACCCAAATATATAGAGGCCCTCATCAGAAACCTTTATGAAACCAGCTATGCTACTTATAACTTTGGGGAATTGCCGTTCTTTTTTAAGAAAGAAGTAGAACAAGGATGCATCATTTCACCCATGCTATACAATAGGTATATATGGCGAACCTACCGTGCGTTAGACCTGAGATGAGTGGAAAATCATTGTTAAAGTTGGAGGCGTCAAAATTTCTAACCTACGATACGCCGATCATACGTTGCTCGCATCCACGGAGTCCGAAATGGTTGCCCTAAGGCAGCGTTTAAAGTCGGCTAGTGCAGATCTAAGCCTGATTTTAACAAAAACAACACCAAGTTAATGATTGTCGATCGTTTTAAGTCCATCCAATTGTCGGATGCACCGGAAGAGTATCAAATTGTCGAGGAAGTCCCATACCTGGGCTCATCAGACAGCGATGAACCAACTTAACAGAATATGGAGAGACAGCAACATTCAGAAGAAGACGAAGGTTCACGTGATTCGCACACTGGTCTTCTCCTCATTTCTCTACGGTACTGAAACGTAAACCATGAAAGCCAATGACAAAAGAACCAACGTATTTATACTAAAGAACGTGCCCAGTGCCTGTCTTCCATTTGCTTTCACCGGATACTTGTACAGACATGGTGCGCGCAGAAATGCGGAAAACATGGAGAAACTTCTGATAACAGGCAAAACGGAAAGCAAGAGGGAGGAGCCCATAGCGCTGGTCTGACCAGGTGTCCGAACAGCTAGAAACTTCCGTCAGCATCGCGATCTATCAAGCCGTAGATCGTGACCCGTGACAGACGGAAAAAAGCTATCCAAAGATGCCATGCACGGAGTCACGATCCCTAACAACGGAAAAACTAATAAGGAAGAGGAGGAATTGTATTTTGGCACAGGGCGCATAGCTAGTAGAACTAACATTCGTTGGGGTAAAGATATTATAGCATGGAGCCACGTGAAGGTGCGAAAAATGACCACATAGCCAAAGAACCAACGACTTTGTATCGATTGTGTAAAGTCAGTAGATAAAGAACGCTTAAAATCGGTTTTCCCGCAAATCTATGGTGGACCTTAATGTCCACCAGTGGACTAATTTAGGCTGCCAGTGTAATAATACAATTAGAAATAACCAAAGTTCATTATTTTTATAGGTTTTTACTTCATTTTAGTCCTTTTTTAGTGAAAATCCAGTCAGTATCGAAAGTACCGGTAATTACCGGTACCGGGTCCAGTACCGGCCGAAAATTACCGGTACTGAGAATAGTACCGGTACTGCATGCCCTAGTAGGTACCTATGTAGAGTAAAATAAGGGTATAAGAGGCAAAATAAGTTTTAGCGACTACTAGTGTTCCCTTGGTCCTAGGTCTCCTAGAAGGTCGAATCTGGTGTCTACGGATTTGTCTCGTAAAGGCGGAGAGGACTGCGTAGTTTCGTTGATTGAAATAGCGAATTTTGGGGGGAAAAAATTAAACGTTATTTTCCAATTTTTTCCCCTTTCACTCCCCCCTTTTGAAAATATTTTTACACCTAAAGACCTAAAGAATGAAGTCTTTAGTGTGCTTCTCAAATTTGATTGAATTCCGTCGATAAATAACGCTACAGCAAACTTTCCCCTTTTTCTCCCTTATTTTCCCGCCAATCAAAGTCGCGCTCAACAAAAAAATTTTAATAAATCAAGGAACTTGTTTGCCGATTTTCGTCGAAATCGGTTGATAAATGCGACCTGTAGGCGATTACTGACAGACAGACAGACAGAGAGCCAGACAAAAGCATTTTTGCCCAATCTCGAAACTGAGACGCTTCGCTCGCTCGGTCAATAAGTATAATTATAAAAATAAATCGCTCCATAAATATTACAGAAACAATATCACCTTTCAAATACCTACAAGATCATT
The DNA here is from genome assembly GCA_947859175.1 of Gandaritis pyraliata. Lineage (NCBI taxonomy): Eukaryota > Metazoa > Arthropoda > Insecta > Lepidoptera > Geometridae > Gandaritis > Gandaritis pyraliata. The sequence goes on along the minus strand of OX401866.1, from coordinate 196,532 downwards.
GCTTTCAAGTAATGAATGATATCTCGACTGGCAGCGGCGGTACCTACCTACCTACCCCTTCCATTTTTAGTGTTTCGACCCAGTTTTGAAAAAACGGAACACATGGCCTCACTCCGGTGTCCGTCGGCTCGTCTGTCTGTCACACGTTACCAGAGCTGAACCGTAGAAGCTAGAGATTTGAAATTTGGAATAGAAATAGTTTATCATAACCCAATATGAGGGTTTACATGCGGAAAAAATATTCTGAAAATTAGGGACTATTAAGGGGGATCAAACGGGATATGAAAGCAAAAATATTTTTTTACCCATTGAGTGGGGTTTTCAATGAAAGCTTAAAACTTAACTAAAAGAACCTCATATTTAGATTTTTTAATGAAAAAACTTGGTTGATGAAATAAAACTAGTGTGAAATATTTCATTCCAGACGGGTTTCTCGTAAAGTATCCGGCAAAAATGAGTGATTTTTTCAGGAAACCTGTACCATAATGGTCTCATGAAAGGAAAACTATAGGCAACTTCAAAAAGTTAACTGAATTCGAGAAATTAAATAAAAACTACAATTATTACTTGTCCAGCCTATCCTGAACCGTAACGTAATTAAAAATCCTACAAATGGGAGCTCTTGTTACATTGGTTTGTTTTGGTATTACATTACAATTTTGGTAAAATGGAGAGCTGGTTATAAAGCGAATCTTTCGGAACACTAAATAAAACTTGCGCCTTATCCAGTTTATTTACTTTTTGATAGTATACTTAATGAAAATTAAAACAAGTAGGTAATTAAATAAAAAATTTTAAAAACCCCCGAATCTTGGACCGATTTTCATCAAACATAGCTAAGAAATGAGCGTTGAACACTCCCGTCCCGACTAAATTCACCTTTCAGACAAATAAAAAAAAAATCAAAATCGGTTCATCCGTTCGGGAGCTACGTTGCCTCCTCAGACAGACACACACACACGTCAAACTTATAATACCCTGTCGTTTTTGCGTCGGGCGGGGGTTAAAAAATGATGTTTCTCAAATGACAAATAACAAACATGCTGCCAATAAGATCTGACTGTTCCAAATATTTGAGAGGTAAGTAAGTAGTAATGAGGTTTGTTGTGTGGTAGATGGACGGATGGGCGCAGGAAGTCACGGGTTCCGGTTCCGGTTCTCTGTACAGGATCGGACGAACCGAACCGGAACCCTAAAAAGCCACGTGGTCTATCTTTAGTGATTTTGAAAAGTAAATGGGTGTAGGTATTGCATTATATTGCCAGTTCGTGATGCCAAATTACCTAACTATACAACAGGCACTCTGTCTGTTGCGTTTTTAGTGTTTTTATAATAAATGTTTTCACGAGAAAACTTGATTGTAAAACTAAGTTACGGAATACAAGTTAAACAATTAAAACAAAATATAGTTTCTCACTTTCTTAATTACCGGCGTATACTTACCTAACTATTTTACTGTAGGTACTTACACTTTAATAATGTACCTACTTACATTAAAACAAATGCACAGAAACTAGCATTACATACTAGGCTAACTACTACTACACTAATATTACCCAGTAGTATAGTAGGCAGTAGGTTAGGTTAGATATGGCTACTATGTACATACATAGTCAGTCGAGGTAAACATTTTATTATCGTTATTGGAAATATTGGTTGAAGATTAAATTATACGAGTACATGATAGGTAAATAGGTCTAAGCACCTATTTATTAAATGTTTGCAACGAACCGTACCGTGCGTACTCGTCACTTTAGGTATTGCTGGTCTGGTAGTCAATTACAGAACATTATCAACATTACTATTAAATGTTTTCAAAACTGTTTGAATTCATTTATTTTTGTACCATTCTCAAGTTGGTAAATATAAAGAAGCAGGGTGCAGTGCAAGAGAGCACAGGTCATTCCGTCCGCGCACCCCGCATCCCGCACCATGACACACAAACCCACTTTGTCTCACTCGTGGCTTTTTATACATGAAAATGAGTAGAAACGTATAAAAGTGAAATGTCTTTAGATGTATTTAGTATTTATTTAATCACTGGCGTCATCTTCATCGTCATCTGATAGTTCCGCCTTCAGTTTCTTGTTGCGCGCGGGCGCGGGCGCGGCTGCTCGAGGTTTCTTGGTACGCTTCAGTGGTTTCTTGGCGGGAGGTCCGCCATCGCCGCCGTGTGCGTTGAAGGATTCCAAGTCCTTCGTGTACTGCTCCTTAGCTTTCGCAGCCTTCGCTTCCCATTCACTCTTGTCCTCCATACCTCTCCAAATTTCTCCACCCTTTTTAGCAACTTCAGTAACTTTCAACCCAGGAAAGTCTGCGTTTATTTTTTGTCTAGCACTATTTAGCCACATTAGGTACGCTGACATCGGACGTTTAGGTTTATCCATGTTCTGATCTGTAAATAAATAAAAATAATATACTAGTTGTCCTGTGAGAACATAGACCTCGTGGGCCTTTATAACCATGCAATAACCGACACTTTCCCCTTTCCCCTGGCTAAATCGATCAGGTGCTTGAATTTTCCAAGTTTTATTTTTAGCGATTACTCGCGTTACCTTGGTCTTAGGAGGTCGAATCTGGTGGTGTCTACGGATTTGTCTCGTATAGGCGAAGAGGACTGTGTGTGAGGACTGTGTCTCATTGATATTGGTAGAAGTAAATTTTCGGAAAAAAAATAAAAAAAATAATATTGCCCCTTTTTCCCCCTTCCACTCCCCCTTTTAGGAAATATTTTTACACCATCTTGTGTAGAATAAAGTCTTTCGTGTGCTTCTCAAATTTGATTGATATCCGTCGACAAAAAACGCTCCAATAAACTTTCCCCTTTTTCTCCCCTATTTTCCCCCCAATCAAAAATCGCGGTTGACTAAATTAAATTTTTTTCCAGAAAATTTACTCCTACCAATATCAATGAGACTACACAGTCCTTTCCGCCTTTACGAGACATCCGTAGACACTAGATTCGACTTCCTAGGACCAAGGGAACGCGAGTAATCGCTAAAACTTATACCCCTATTTTGCTCCAAAGTCTACATAAGGGGCATAATATTGGAAAATTCAAGCACCTAAAATTCGATTTAGCCAGGGGAAAGGGGAAAGTGTCAGTTATTGCATGTTTATAAAGGCTCGCGAGGTCTATGTTCTCATAGGACAACTAGTATTTACGGAGTAGGTACCAGCGAAAAGCAACTTGTGATTTTCACTATAACAGCGTATGGCTCGGCCGCCGCGCCGCCGCCGCCGCCGCCGCTGGCGTGTGGGGCGTCTTGTTTTAGATGCGCTTGGCTTGGGTGATGATTTTATATTTAAAACAATGTCTAAGCGAATAACTGTATTATTTAGATAATATCATAAGTACCTAATTGTTATAGTTAGTCCTACGCCATAATGTATGATTCAATCCAAAGTATAAAGAGAAGCGTGCTTCCATTATGTGGCTCGAGTTTATCGCGCAGAGCAACCATTCATTGTGAGGCATGAACATGTTTCGCGCGCAATCCAAAAGCGGTTATTACATTACACAATCTCAAGCACACTAACTAGCATCAAGCGTAGTGTAATAAGGGAAAGACAGGTAGACTGACTTACTAGTAGCAAGCCAGTCTACGTAGATTCTAAGCACGTGCTAGTTAGCGTGCTAGTTAGCGTGCTTGAGATTGTGTAATGTAATAACCGCTTTATAAATGTTCTAAGTTCACTAGCTTCTACAATTCGTTTTATAGGTAGGTATTTATTAAAACAAGAGTTAAGTCAATGCCGGCTTACCTTCGTATCCTGATGCCACGAATGAAATCCAAAAATAAAATAAACGCTGCTAACGTGACGGCGCGAGACGAAACACAATCCCTACGTCACTCACTGAACGTGCACTGAACCAAGCACAAGCACGGCCGCACTACACTAATACTAATACAAACAATGAACCGCGCGGCGCCGCGCCCCGCACCGCCGCGCCGCCGCCAGCCACGCCACAGATCACGAATTCGATTTTCACCCGAACATCGTCGCCATGCCATACCTAGCATAGCACCGCACCGCCGCCGCGCCGCCGCCGCCGCCGCTGCCAGCCGCGACCTCTGCATAGAGGTTTACATTTATGTATGTAATGTACGTACTAGCAGTAACCCGCGACTTCGTACGCGTCTACAGTTTCCGTGTACATTATTTTGTCTGTGTATTATTGACCGAGCGAGCGAAGCGTCTCAGTTTCGAGATTGGCCAAAAATGCTTTTGTCCGGCTGTCTGTCTGTCTGTCAGTAATCGCTTACAGGTAGCATTTATCAACCGATTTCGACAAAAATTGGCACACATGTTCCTTGATTTATTTAAATTTTTTTGTCGTGCGCGATTTTTGATTGGGGGGAAAATAGGGGAGAAAAGAGGGAAAGTTTGCTGTAGCGTTATTTATCGACGGATTACAATCAAATTTGAGGAGCACTCGAAAGACTTCATTCTACACAAGATGGTGTAAAAATATTTCCAAAAAGAGGGAGTGGAAAGGGAAAAAAAGGGGATTTTTTTTTTATTTTTTTCCCGAAAATTGACTTCTACCAATATCAATGAGACTACACAGTCCTCTTCGCCTTTATGAGACAAATCCGTTGACACCAGATTCGACCTCCTAGGACCAAGGGAACGTGAGTAATCGCTAAAACTTATACCCCTAACATGCTCAAAAGTCTACATAGGTAGGGCCTATTGGAAAATTCAAGCACCTGAAATTCGATTTAGCCAGGGTAAAAGGGAAAGTGTCGGTTATTGCATGGTTATGTTATAAAGGCTTACGAGGTCTATGTTCTCACAGGACAACTAGTTATTATCTGTGCGTGTACCGAGCGGATACTTTGAGAAACTTGACATTACACCTCATTACACCGAACTCGTACCTACTGGAATGTCAAACGCTAGTTGTTAGACCAAAGAGGTAGTACTACGCCCTGTCAAACTGACGTGACATGACATGACAATGAAATTCTCTTGCCAATTGGCGCTGCTAATCCTTTTCGTTCATTTTATCCTGTAGATCCTGTTAATTATTCGGGATAAAAAGTAGCCTATATGTTAATCCAGGTTACGAACTATATATATGCCAAGTTTCACCCAAGTTGGTTCAGTAGTTTAGACGTGATTGAAACACAAACATCCAAACATCTAATCATCCAAAAATCCAAACATCTAAACTTTCGCATTTATAATTTTAGTAGGATAGGATAGGTTAGGAAGTAGGATAGGATGAGCTACCTACCAAATTAATAACATTTTAACCAACTTCAAAAAAGGAGGAGGTTCTCAATTCGGTTGTTTTTTTTGGTAAAATGTTGTTATAGAATAGGTACCTAAGTACTTAAAAAAGTAATGAAAATTAAAATTCTTTATTTTTCATACAAATGGTAAACTTTGGTACAAAAATCACATTTATAATCTTTAAATGTCTCTAATTTTTAACAGACTTCAAATAAGAAGGTTCTCAATTCGATAATATGATTTTTTTTTATGTTTGTTAGGTAGGTGCAGTGCAGGTACACTCACAGAACAGAGATCTGTTCTGTGAGTGCACTAGTAGACTAGTAACCTTAGAACTCAGTCATTTATAAACCGATTTGAAAAATTCTTCTTAGTGTTCCGATCCAGTTTTGGAAAAACGGAACACTTATGGCCTCACTCCGGTGTCCGTCTGTCCGTCTGTCTGTCTGTCTGTCTGTCTGTCTGTCTGTCACACGCCACCAGAGCTGAACCGTAGAAGCTAGAGAGTTGAAATTTGGAATAGAAATAGTTTATCACAAGCCAATATGAAAGTTTGCTGCGGAAAAAATATTCTGAAAATTAGGGACCATTAAGGGGGATCAAACGGGATATGAAAACAAAAATATTTTTTTTATCCCATTGAGTCTCTTCATCGGGTATCTAATGAAAGCTTAGAACTTAACTAAAAGAACCTCATATTTAGATTTTTAATTAAAAAAACTTGGTTAAAGAAAAAATATTATTTAGTGCGAAACATTTCATTCCAGACGGGTTTCTCGTAAAGTACCTACCCGGCAAAAATGGGTGATTTTTTCAGGAAACCTGTGCCATACTGGTCTCATTAAAGGAAAACTATAGGCAACTTCTAAAAGTGAACTGAATTCGAGAAATTAAATAAAAACCACAATTATTGCTTGTCCAGCCTATCCTGAACCGTATCGTAATTAAAAATCCTACAAATGGGAGCTTTTGTTACATTGGTTGGTTTTGGTATTACATTACATTGGTAAAGTGGAGAGGTGGTTATAAAGCGAATCTTTCGGAACACTAGCATGCGCAAATAAAACTTGCGCCTTGTCCAGTTTATTTGTTTACTAGCAGTTACCCGCGACTTCGTACGCGTCTACAGTTTCCGTGTACATTATATTTTTACCGCATGCAAACCCTCATATTGGGTTGTGATAAACTATTATTATTCCTTTCAACTCTCTAGCTTCTACGGTTCAGCTCTGGTGGCGTGTGACAGACAGACGTACAGACGGACGCCAGAGTGAGGCCATAAGTGTTCCGTTTTTCCAAAACTCGATCGGAACACTAAAAAAAACTGAAAAAAATATGCCATTCACGTGCACGAAATTGTGTAGTTTTCTTTTCTATGACTTGTTAGTGGTGTTTACGGTCACTAGAACATTCTCAAAGAACTGCCATCAGCATCATGGATGTACATTCTTTCAGATAAAAAAGTAATTTTTCAAATCGGTTTATAAGTGACTGAGTTCTGAAGTAGGTTCCTACCTACTAATAAACATTTAAAAAAAAAACATACAAACGAATTAAGAACCTCCTCCTTTTTGTAAAACCATAAAAAACCATACGTTTTGGATGATTACCGAATACCGTCCCAAACAAAACCATAACCCCGTAAAACATGAGTTTGTTTAGTTTTTATATTTTTGCCCCGTTTCACATTTATGACTAAAATATAAATTGGGGCATATATGAGCAGCAGTTTTTATTATTATTCAATTATATACAAACTAAATAGACGTAATCATATAAATATCTCCGCATCGGGAAGCGTCGGTAAATAATTTATAAGTTTGACGGAATTATTAACGTAGGGTAGTTATTTACACTGCTCTAAACAAAATTAGGAGTGTGTCTATCTATGGACCTGATGGACCGATGAAGGGTCTTTAGTTGGTAGGGAGAGCAAAACGGACTTGGCAACACTGGGAAACGGAGAAAGTGTATGGTCAGTTTCCCGCGGGAGCGCTCGGCGATGGTCCATGGACGCGGGGATGGTGAACTCCTTCGACCACATCGATGGTGAGCTCCGACGATTGTTGTTAATTGATTCCATCACAGTAGGCCTCCTCCGGACAATTTTAAAAACTGGGAAAACCGACTTCAATTCGACTAGGTACCAGCTTCATCATCAGATGATGATGATGACAGTTCATTGGGAATGTTCTAGTGACTATAGATAGACGCCACTTAAAAGTCACAGGCAAGCAAAATACGCAATTTCGTGCACGTGGCTGGCATATTTTTTTCAGTTATTTCTATTTATAACCCAAACTACTGAACCAATTTTGATGAAAATTAAGTGGGACCAATCTGGAAGAATAATCCTTTCAGGTAAAAAAAGAATTTTCAAAATCGGTTCATAAATGACAAATGACGGAGTTCTGAGGTAACAAACATAAAAAACATACAACCGAATTGACGTGACAGCACATGACGTGCCGCTGGGCTCAGCGCGGCTTCACATCCGGTTCGGAGCTGGCGGCGGAGCTGGAGGGGGGCGCGGCGCCGGCGGAGGGAGAGTGGCAGGTCCACAGGCTCGCATAGCTCTGCTGCTCCGCCAGCAACGCCTCCTCCGCGTCGATCACCGCCTCGAACAGCGTCCTCTTTATCTTGATCTGCGTCTGGAACGGGAACCGCTTCGTAGACTGGCACATGCTGTTGAAGAAGATGTCGAGCGGGTCAGTCGCGGTCTCGCACGGCGGCGATGCAGCCGCCGAGGTCCGACGTCGCCGCTTGCCGCGCGGTTGGCACACGTACTCCAGCTTGCGGTCGGGGCCGAGGCCGCGCCGCAGCTTGGCCGGCGGCGGCGGCGCGCGCTCGCTGTCCGACTCCGAGTCGGAGTCTCCGCTGGCGATGGCGGCGCCGACGGGGCCGTGTCCGTGCCCGTTGCGCGGCGCCGCACTCTCAGCCGGCTTCTTGCGGTTGCTCATGTAGGGTTGCAGGAACTGCATCTGTTCTGTGTACTTCCACGGGTAGTTCTTCTTGCACTGGCTGATCGGCTCCCTGGAGAGCATCTCGCTCTGCCGCTTTAGGGCATCACGGTAGCTATCCCTCAATTTCTTCCATTTCAGTTTTACTTCTTTAACTGTAAAAAGAGGATAGGTACCTATTAGTAGGTCAGGTAGTAGGTAGATATAGGTAGGTAGTTCTATGTCTGGGTGTTACTATGTATTATTACTAGTTGTCCTGTGAGAACATAGACCTCGCGAGCCTTTATAACCATGCAATAACCGACACTTTCCCTTTTACCCTGGCTAAATCGAATTTCAGGTGCTTGAATTTTCCAATCATCATCATCCACAGCCTGACTTCACCCACTGCTGAGTATAGGCCTCTCTCTTATTTTCCAATAGGCCCTACCTATGTAGACTTTTGAGCAAAATAGGGGTATAAGTTTTAGCGATTACTCGCGTTCCCTTGGTCCTGGGAGGTCGAATCTGGTGTCTACGGATTTGTCTCATAAAGGCGAAGAGAACTTTGTAGATTCATTGATATTGGTAAAAGAAAATTTTCGGGAAAAAATTAAAAAATAATTTCCCCTTTTTTCCCTCTTCCGCTCCCCCTTTTTGGAAATATTTTTACATCATCTTGTGTAGAATGAAGTTTTTCGTGTGCTCCTCAAATTTGATTGAAATCCGTCGATAAATAACGCTACAGCAATCTTTCCCCTTTTTTCCCCCCTATTTTCCCTCCAATCAACAATCGCGCTCGACAAAATAGTTTAAATAAATCAAGGAACATGCCGATTTTCCGATTGCCGATTCCGAGTGCCGATTTTCGTCGAAATCGGTTGATAAATGCGACCTGTAGGCGATTACTGACAGACATACAGACAGACAGACAGACAGACAGCCGGACAAAAGCATTTTTGGCCAATCTCGAAACTGAGACGCTTCGCTCGCTCGGTCGACTACTTATATCCAACATGCATGACGGGCGGGATGTGGCAGAAAAATAAATCGACCCCACTTTACATAGTGGGAACCAGCGGGTACTGGAACCCTTTGCCCCCTGCCCCTCGCCCCTCGCCCCTCGCCGGTCGCCGTGGCCATGCCGCGGCGCGGGCGGCGGCGGCGGCGGTCGAGCGCACTGCACTCCGTCCGCTCTCTACATATTATGTACCATCAGCAAAAGTTCTGCCTTACCACCTTAAGGGTGCATTTTCTGTGAACCGACTAGCCGTTAATTTTTGAATACCAATAGAAGCAAATTATTTTGGGTGTAAAAGTTATGAAAACAATGAGCCATTATAAAAATAAATAGATGTTTAGGTCTCTGGTTGGTCAAAATAAGAAGACAAAAGAAAAAGGCGGGGTCAGGTAGCTAACTGCTTGCAAGCGAAACAGTTTCAAAACTGGTAAGGCGGAAATTTTGCTGATGGTACAAATACAATACAATACAATACAAAAACACGAGCATTGACGCGACCGAGATACTGTAGGTACGTGCACCAACTGCACCGACGACGACGATGCCAAACAGAAAAGGTAGGTAGGTAGGTATACCTACCGAACGCTTACCTGAAGAGAGATCGGTCTCTTTCATGACTTCCGCCCAGGCAGCGTCTTTCAACTCCTGGTCGCGGTACTCGATGGCAGTGGTGTTCCATAAACAGGGGTACTTGCGCACCGTCTCTATGAAGTGATCCATATCGGTTCCGGGCTAGCAGCGAGCGGTGCGCAGCAGCGTGGTCGGTCGGCGGGCTCGCGCGCCACACTGGCATGGCACTGGCGCGGCAGCGAGCTGTGGCGAGTCACTGCACTACCACCAGAGAGCGGAGCCATGCCGCGGCTCGGCCGTCTCCGCCCGCGCCGTGCGGGCGACATCGCGACCGGCTGCCACCTGCCAGTACCATACACAGCGCCCGCCCGGCGCGGCGCGACTCACACGAGCGGCGCAGCGCGGCGGCGCGGCGGCGGCTTTACTGGACTGGAGTAGGTATAGGTAAGGTACCTTACCACCTTAGTCTTGAATAGTTGTTGCCACGCGCGTCACCGCGTCGTCCGTCGGCGTCGGTCAGCGTCGTCGTCGACTACATGCATGCATGCAGAATCCGCGCGCACGGAGCGGATGAGGCATCAGAATTTTCAAAATGCCGATGGCTGCATCAACAGCTTAAGGATTTTGCATCGGCATTTATATCACTTGAGCGAGTTTTATTGTAAAAAGGTGTCCCTTCAATGAGTCCCCTAGTTCAAAATTAGTACGAGAAGAGAAGACGGTATTGATTGGGTGATTGATAATGATTCATTTATTCAATTCAATTAATTAACACGGTGCTAAAACCAATTACAATATTAAAATAAATAACTAAAATAAATAAATAATCTGACAGGCGTCACAGCTCAGTCGGTAATAGCTCTGCCTTCCGTGCTGTGGGTCGTGGGTTCGATCCCCACCAAGAACAAACATTTGTGCGTGGAAAACATAGATGTTTGTTCTATGTGGGTCTTACTATGTACCTATTATAAGTAGGTATGTATTTACAAAAAAAAAGTATATAAGTATTCTATCAGCCATCTACTTCCCATATCACAAGCCTTGCTTAGTTTGGGACTAGAGGGTGTTGTGTGTAAAGTCCAAGAATATTTATTTATTTACTAGCAGTTACCCGCGACTTCGTACGCGTCTAGTTTCCGTGTACATTATATTATCTGTGCGTGTACCGAGCGGATACTTCTTTGAGAAACTTGACATTACACCTCATTACACCGAACTCGTACCTACTCGAATGTCAAACGCTAGTCGTTAGACCAAAGAGGTAGTACTACGCCCTGTCAAACTGACGTGACATGACAATGACAATGATATACTCTTGCCAATTAGCGCTGCTAATCCTTTTCGTTCATTTTATCCTGTAGATCCTGTTCATTATTCGGGATAAAAAGTAGCCTATATGTCAATCCAGGTTACGAACTATATATATGCCAAGTTTCATCCAAGTTGGTTCAGTAGTTTTGACGTGATTGAAACACAAACATCCAAACATCTAAACATCCAAACATCTAAACTTTCGCATTTATAATATTACTAGCAGTTACCCGCGACTTCGTACGCGTCTACAGTTTCCGTGTACATTATATTATCTGTGCGTGTACCGAGCGGATACTTCTTTGAGAAACCTGACATTACACCGAACCCGTACTCGAATGTCAAACGTAAAGTCGTTAGACCCTCTGATACAGAAACCAATGGATATATGCCCTACCAACAAAAAAGCGTACATACTACAGAACATAATATGGCTGCCTTCTTAGTAGTATTGACAGCAGATCTACTACAAACTCGGAACCAAACATGGCGGCGCTGGTTACGAAAACATAAAAACATGACGTCACAAAAAAAAATCGAAAGGACAAAATATTGTCTATCACTTTCAACACATTCAGTATTTGTTTGGTTAAAAAGAAACAAAATAATATTTGACAGCTTATGTATCAATTTATTTTGTACAGTAGAATGGGGCATCTACTGTACAAAATAAATTAGTTAGGTTAGGTTTGGTCTAACCAAAGAGGTAATACTACGTCCTGTCAAACTAACGTGACATGACATGACATCATCCTCTTGCTGAATTGGCGCTCTGTCGAAATGACAGAGGCCATAATATAAGAGAAGAAGAAGAAGAAGTAATTTAAATAGCAGAGCGAGCGAGACGAGCGAGTGCGATTCGCGCGCGCGCGGCTTTCTTTTTTCTGTGTTTTTCTATTGATTTGAGGATGCCATAGATAAACCAAAAAGTTGAAGTTGATTTGTTTGCGGTCCGCGGATTGCGGTGATCATTTTGCAGGAGCCTATGTGTGGTGTGGTGGGTGAGCAGTATTAGCAGTACCTATATACAAATGTACTTTGTTGGGTGAGGGAGGTGGTGGTGTGCTGAATGGATAGTGGTTCGGTTTGGTTGGCTAAACTAAGCTCACGCAACCATCTCAGCTGTTGTTTGTTCGCTGGTGGCTCTGTGCGATGAGATCTGATGTGATGTGAGTGTGGTGTCTTGCGAAGCTGTACAGGAGGGCTAGGTAGGATATTAGTGTTTTATGGTAAGTTCTTAATTCGCTTCTAGTTTTGCTCTCTTCTACACAGTTTTAAAATAAATGATTCTTATTCTTTTTTTTCTATCTACTTTCTGTGTTTGCTGTTGTCTGTACTATAGTTGCAAACGCTGTACATGCCTGTAAGGCTGTAATTGGCACACATTCTATACCTACATAGTATAATTGTTTCTTTTTTCCGAATGTGTAAAATGCGTACCGTTGGCGTTGCCTATTGAATAAATATAAAATAAATGAATACACATTCAAATTGTTTATTAGATAGACATATCATTACAGAGGTCCAAGGCGATAACGCTATTACATAATTATTTAAAACTAAAACGGTAGGTACTAAGAATTAAAAGTACCTACTTTAATTATACCCACCTAAATGATTCCTGTGATTTTATTGAATAAAGAAATTTTGACTTTGACATTGAGCCACCACCGGTATTATACATACTATATACTTAACAATACAATTAAAAGATGGAAAACTTCAACTTTACACAAACGCGATGAGAAGAATCACAAGGTCCACTAGCACGTAGCGTGGCACTGGCACCACCTCTATTTAGTGTGAACACCTTTTTAAGATGGTTTGCAAATGCTTCAGCTCTTTCTAGGTTTGATTGAGCCCATTTAATTGTTTGGTTTTTCATTGGTGGGTTGACTTTTTGTGGTTTATTGGCTGGCCAAAGTATCCATCTGAATAAAATACATGATTTCTTCAGAAAACCTGTGTTATGATGCTCTCATGAAAAGAAGAAATTAAATAATACACTAATAATAATATGCCATAAACTGAACCGTGCTATGACTAGTGGTACTGTGAGAACAGTAGACCTCTCGAGTCCTTACATGTCTAACCGTGCCGTAACCCACACTTTCCCCTGACTGAATCGAATTTCAGGTACTTGAATTTTCCAATAGGCTTAGGTACCCTATGTAGACTTTTGAGCAAAATAGGGGTACCTATAAGGGGCAAAATAAGTTTTAGCGATTACTCGCGTTCCCTTGGTCCTAGGAGGTCGAATCTGGTGTCTACGGGTTTGTCTCGTAAAGGAGGAGAGGACTGCATAGTCTTATTGATATAGGTGGGTAGACGTAAATTTTCGGGAAAAAATAATTACCCCTCTTTTCCTCCTTCCACTTCCCCCCCTATAAATATTTTTACACCATCTGGTGTAGAATGAAGTCTTTAGTGTGCTTTCCAAAGGATTCGGCGGATTTGGGCCCTGACGGACAAGATGTTCATTATAACCAAAATAATTAGCATAATTTTTAAACATGTTTGCATATTTCATATCTTTTCTACAACTTCGTATTAATATTTCGTTAAAAAAAGTATATCAAGCTAACACTTCCTGCATGTTCTTGAGTATTTTCTACCAAAATCTACCAAGATATGATAGGGTCCAACACGGCGACAATAAACAGACAGACAGACAGATAGATGGATGGACAAAAGCATTTTTTGTTCAATTTCGACAATGAGACGCTTCGCTCGCTCGGTCAATTAAAATTCCTTCCTATGGGAGCTTAACTCAACTTACATTGCGGTAAATTGGGAGCTGGTTATGAAATGATTTTTGCTTATTTTCCATTACAATAAATGGTTCTAACGGTATAATAATACCGCTCAATAGAATGCGCCTCATTCATTACACTTCAAATTTACTTTCGGCCCGTATTTTGAGTTACTTATGGCTTAATTTCCGAGCATTTATGATGAACAATATTTAAGAATACTTAGTTTAGAGTTTGAGTAACATTTGCATGATCATTGTATCCGTGATATTGATGTTTTTGATACCCTCAAGGTGTCTTCAAGTGGTATCGTTAACTGAGTAGAGGCAACAAACGAGCACTCTGCCATGGAGTAGTGGCTCGCCCTCGCCCTCGCCCGGCCACCAGTTCCTGGCAGTCTGTGAGGACATCTGCAGCTGACCATGGACGGCAATGCTGATGGAGACCGAGATCGCATGTAAGCTAACAAGCGAACGCGAGCGAGGACGCTAAATAGTTCGAGGGTGTAATGATGAGTAGCCTACACCCGAGGATAAAACATCACTTTTCATCCCATCTATTCGAAAAGAGGCCCTAGTATTATATTATCTGTGACCAAGGTTAACGCGACACATGCCCCCAAAATAAAGTAAAAAAATAAAAAAAATACGCGGGAACTTCTTAGTAGTTTTTTTATTACTTTTTATCAAAATATATATATTACAGACAATTTTAATATAATTACAAATTGAATAAAATTTGAGTTCTAGCAGTGAAAGTGAAATATTAACACCGGAAAGTGTAAAATTAAGTGCAGAAACTGTCATAAACAATTTACTACCGAACAAATCGAGAGCAAAATATCTAAAAGCCTATGAACAATTTATTACTTACATGAAAAACGTATCTAATATTAATAGGTACCTACCTATGTAATTTGATTATGTAAATATAAATGCGTCACTACTAAAAGCATCTCTTATTTATTTATCTCATAGAAGGGGATGAAAAGCAGAGTGTGCCACACGGTACCAAAATGATTTAACCTCGAGCGACGTACCGACGATGAATCCCTCGCTACCTTCAGCATCCTACTCTACAATCCTGAACGTAGCGAGGAATTCTAAAAATCTCTGTCTTAATAAATACATTATTTTGGTACCATGTAATACAATCCACTATTCTGTGAATAAATTAAAAATGTACAACATACTTATAACACATAGTAACACCCAGCAATAGAACAAACATCTATGTTTCTGACGGCATCGGCCCCGTCTGAAAACCAGCGCTGCATTATACCTGGGTAGGTATCTACTTAGGTATAGTGCAGTATTATGCTGAGACGGGGATCATTTTGCCCCCTTACAACCACAAAGTATTTTTGTTTATAACTGTACTTACTGTATTTATACTGGGGACAAATAAAAATTTATCTTATCTTATCTTATGTTTTGCCACACACACACACACACACACACACACACACACACACACACAAACACAATCACACACAAATGTTTGTTCTTGGTATGGTGGTTATCGAACCCACGACTCACAGCACGGAAGGCAGATCCATTACCCACTGATCTGTGACACTGTGCCAAACTTTCTTTCGGTGGTGTCGTGGTGGAATACAAAAAACCTTGACCATTGATTAATCGAGTGTTACGACGTGCGGTTACTCTAAACTAACAGAGTATGGTGAAACCGCGCTTCAGTAGTTGTAAAGAAAGATACAAAGGATACCTTTTGAGCAGTTTGCCTGTCCGACTCGACTAAACAATGATGTAGGAAGATAGTATTCGCAATCTGGTGAGTGGTATCTATGAGGAGCCATAATAATGCTGTTTACAGGGGAATTGAAAGCAGCGCGGTGGAAGATGACCGAGAGAGAGGCACATTCAGGTGAGCTGAGCAACACCTATTCATCTTGCAGAACAAATGTATACGTATCAACAGGCTTACAATTTTGACTTTGCCCTCGATCTACATATTAGAATTATGCAAGTTTGTAAGGAAATATTCTAGCCTTTATAAAAAACTAGCAGTTACCCGCGACTTCGTACGCGTCTACAGTTTCCGTGTACATAATATTATCTGTGCGTGTACCGAGCGGATACTTCTTTGAGAAACTTGACATTACACCTCATTACACAACCAAACGGATGTTTGGATGTTTGTGTTTCAATCACGTCAAAACCACTGAACCAACTTGGATGAAACTTGGCATATATATAGTTCGTAACCTGGATTGACATATAGGCTACTTTTTATCCCGAATAATTAACAGGATCAACAGGATAAAATGAACGATAATTTATAAGTTAAAAAACTGGAAAACCCGACTTCAATTCGACTACCAGCTTCATCATCAGATGATGATATGATGATGACAGTTCATTGGGAATGTTCTAGTCACTATAAACACCACATAAAAGCCACAGGAAAGCAAAATACGCAATTTCGTGCACGTGGTTGGTTTGATTCTTTAGAGGAACTACTGGTGGGTTTTTGCTTTTCTCCAATTAAATGCGATTTGAATGTACAAACTGGGTTTATTGACAAATTTAGACAAATGTAAAAATTTCGGTGTGCACCATAAAGGTCATCGTTGCTAGCAGTAAAATGGTAGGCGCTACGCCGCAACTTGTCATTGTCATATTGCATCGTTGCTAGCAGTAAAATAGTAGGCGCTGCGCCGCGCCGGGCATATTTTTTTCAGTTATTTCTTTTTATAACCCAAACTACTCAACCGATTTTGATGAAAATAAAATGGGACCAATCTGGAAGTATATCCTTTCAGATAAAAAAAGAATTTTTGAAATCGGTTCATAAATGACGGAGTTCTGAGGTAACAAACATTAAAAAAAATAAAAAAAAAAATAAAAAAAATAAAAAAAAAATAATAAAAAAAAACATACAACCGAATTGAGAACCTCCTCCTTTTTTGAAGTCGGTTAAAAAGGATTAGCAGCGCCAATTGGCAAGAAGATTTCATTGTCATGTCATGTCACGTCAGTTTGACAGGGCGTAGTACTACCTCTTTGGTCTAACGACTAGCGTTTGACATTCCAGTACGAGTTCGGTGTAATGTCAAGTTTCTCAAAGAAGTATCCGCTCGGTACACGCACAGTTAAATATAATGTACACGGAAACTGTAGACCCTTAACACAGAGTAGGTAATCGCTAATTAGATGAAACGTTAGGTTATTAGAACAGCATCTGAGGATGTTTAAGGTCTTATCGAGTGCTCGTAACGTTATCCAAACAGCATCGTGCGATGTCCCTCGCAGTCGTCCTTGGACGAGTCGTCGCAGCGCCCCACGCACGGCGAGAGCGCACTAGGCGGCGCCCAGCATGCTGCGCGCCTGCTCGAGGCGCTGGCGCGGCTGCGGCGCGACGCCACGCTGTGCGACGTGCAGCTGCAGGTGAGCGTGTAGTGCAGTACACTGCCGGCCAGCATGCTGCGCGCCTGCTCGAGGCGCTGGCGCGGCTGCGGCGCGACGCCACGCTGTGCGACGTGCAGCTGCAGGTGAGCGTGTAGCGCAGTACACTGCCGGCCAGCATGCTGCGCGCCTGCTCGAGGCGCTGGCGCGGCTGCGGCGCGACGCCACGCTGTGCGACGTGCAGCTGCAGGTGAGCGTGTAGTGCAGTACACTGCCGGCCAGCATGCTGCGCGCCTGCTCGAGGCGCTGGCGCGGCTGCGGCGCGACGCCACGCTGTGCGACGTGCAGCTGCAGGTGAGCGTGTAGCGCAGTACACTGCCGGCCAGCATGCTGCGCGCCTGCTCGAGGCGCTGGCGCGGCTGCGGCGCGACGCCACGCTGTGCGACGTGCAGCTGCAGGTGAGCGTGTAGTGCAGTACACTGCCGGCCAGCATGCTGCGCGCCTGCTCGAGGCGCTGGCGCGGCTGCGGCGCGACGCCACGCTGTGCGACGTGCAGCTGCAGGTGAGCGTGTAGTGCAGTACACTGCCGGCCAGCATGCTGCGCGCCTGCTCGAGGCGCCTGCTCGAGGCGCTGGCGCGGCTGCGGCGCGACGCCACGCTGTGCGACGTGCAGCTGCAGGTGAGCGTGTAGTGCAGTACACTGCCGGCCAGCATGCTGCGCGCCTGCTCGAGGCGCTGGCGCGGCTGCGGCGCGACGCCACGCTGTGCGACGTGCAGCTGCAGGTGAGCGTGTAGCGCAGTACACTGCCGGCCAGCATGCTGCGCGCCTGCTCGAGGCGCTGGCGCGGCTGCGGCGCGACGCCACGCTGTGCGACGTGCAGCTGCAGGTGAGCGTGTAGTGCAGTACACTGCCGGCCAGCATGCTGCGCGCCTGCTCGAGGCGCTGGCGCGGCTGCGGCGCGACGCCACGCTGTGCGACGTGCAGCTGCAGGTGAGCGTGTAGTGCAGTACACTGCCGGCCAGCATGCTGCGCGCCTGCTCGAGGCGCTGGCGCGGCTGCGGCGCGACGCCACGCTGTGCGACGTGCAGCTGCAGGTGAGCGTGTAGTGCAGTACACTGCCGGCCAGCATGCTGCGCGCCTGCTCGAGGCGCTGGCGCGGCTGCGGCGCGACGCCACGCTGTGCGACGTGCAGCTGCAGGTGAGCGTGTAGTGCAGTACACTGCCGGCCAGCATGCTGCGCGCCTGCTCGAGGCGCTGGCGCGGCTGCGGCGCGACGCCACGCTGTGCGACGTGCAGCTGCAGGTGAGCGTGTAGCGCAGTACACTGCCGGCCAGCATGCTGCGCGCCTGCTCGAGGCGCTGGCGCGGCTGCGGCGCGACGCCACGCTGTGCGACGTGCAGCTGCAGGTGAGCGTGTAGTGCAGTACACTGCCGGCCAGCATGCTGCGCGCCTGCTCGAGGCGCTGGCGCGGCTGCGGCGCGACGCCACGCTGTGCGACGTGCAGCTGCAGGTGAGCGTGTAGTGCAGTACACTGCCGGCCAGCATGCTGCGCGCCTGCTCGAGGCGCTGGCGCGGCTGCGGCGCGACGCCACGCTGTGCGACGTGCAGCTGCAGGTGAGCGTGTAGTGCAGTACACTGCCGGCCAGCATGCTGCGCGCCTGCTCGAGGCGCTGGCGCGGCTGCGGCGCGACGCCACGCTGTGCGACGTGCAGCTGCAGGTGAGCGTGTAGTGCAGTACACTGCCGGCCAGCATGCTGCGCGCCTGCTCGAGGCGCTGGCGCGGCTGCGGCGCGACGCCACGCTGTGCGACGTGCAGCTGCAGGTGAGCGTGTAGTGCAGTACACTGCCGGCCAGCATGCTGCGCGCCTGCTCGAGGCGCTGGCGCGGCTGCGGCGCGACGCCACGCTGTGCGACGTGCAGCTGCAGGTGAGCGTGTAGTGCAGTACACTGCCGGCCAGCATGTTGTGTGAGAGTGTCACCGAGCTCGTTGTTGCAGGCGCAGGCGGAGGGCGCGGCGGCGCCGGCGGAGCCCGTGAGCGCGCACCGCGCCGTGCTGGCGGCCAGCTCGCCCTACTTCCACGCCATGTTCACGCAGTTCGACGAGCGCACCCGTCCCACGGTCACCATTCAGGTGCGTCCAGCGCCGAGAGCCGCGGCCCCGGGAGTGGGACCGGCCAACGACTGACCGTCCGTTTTCTATCGCAGAACGTGGAACCCGCGGCGCTGGACTCGATCGTGGAGTACGTGTACACGCCCGACTCGCTGCTCATCACCGAGGAGAACGTGCAGGTGACCGCCGGGCGCCGTTCCCCTGCCGGCGCACGCTCTCAGCGGCGGCACGGGCGGCGCCTAACGCGAGTGCGTGTGCGCAGGCGATGCTGTCGGCGGCGTCGCTGCTACAGGTGGGCGGCGTGCGCGACGCGTGCTGCGTCTTCCTGCGCGCCGCGCTGGCGGCCGACAACGCGCTCGGCATCCGCGCGTTCGCCGACCTGCACGCCTGCAAGGAGCTGGCGCTCGCCGCGCACGACTACATCGATGCGCACTTCGTCGACGTGAGTGTGCGCCTCCCCGCGCCCCGCGCCCCGTGCCCCCTGCACCCCGCACCCCGCGCCCCGCGCACGCGACTCACCGCCCCCCTCTGTCCGCAGGTGCTGGACACGGAGGAGTTCATCGCGCTCGAGCCGGACGTGCTGTCGCAGCTGCTCGACAGCGACCGGATCGTGGTAATGGCACTCGCCGGAGCGCACGCGCGCGCCGCGACCGACTCCCTCTAACTCGAGCGTTCTCCGGCAGGTGCCGAACGAGGAGGTGATCCTGGACGCGGTGATCAACTGGATGCAGCACGACACCGAGGTGAGTGCGCGGGGGGTGCGCGGGGGTGCGCGGGGCGCGGGTACAGTGCGGTGTGTCGGCAGGAGCGGCGCGGACACCTGGGCGCGCTGCTGGAGCACGTGCGGCTGCCGCTGGTGGCGCAGGAGACGCTGGTGGCGCGCGCGGCCGCCGAGCCGCTCGCGTCGGCGCCGGTGCGCGTGAAGGACCTCGTGATCGAGGCGCTCTCCTTCCACCTGATGCGGCCGGAGCGGCGGCTGGCGGCGGCCGCGGCCAGCGTGCGGGCCCGCGCGCGCGCCGGCGCGCCCGACGCCGGCTGGCTGCTGGTGGCGGGCGGACAGGCGCCCAAGGCGATCCGCGAGGTGGAGGCGCTGCGGCTGGACGGCGCGCGCTGGCGCCGCGCCGCGCCGCTGCCGTCGCGCCGCTGCCGCGCCGGGCTGGCGGTGCTGGGCGAGCGCGCGTACGCCATCGGCGGGTTCAACGGCACGCTGCGTGTGCGCAGCGTTGACGTGTACGACATGGCGCTGGACGCGTGGGCGCCGGGCCCGCCGCTGAGCGCGCGCCGCTCGACGCTCGGCGTGGCGGTGCTGGCCGGCACCATCTACGCGGTGGGCGGGTTCGACGGCGCCACGGGGCTGAGTTCGTGCGAGGCGCTGGAGCCGGGCGGCGCGTGGCGCGCGGTGGCGCCGATGGGCACGCGGCGCTCGTCGGTGGGCGTGGCGGTGCTGGGCGGGCGGCTGTACGCCGTGGGCGGGTACGACGGCGCGGCGCGGGCCTGCCTCGCGTCGGTGGAGCGCTACTCGCCGGGCGCGGACGCGTGGCAGCCGGTGGCGGAGATGGCGGCGCGCCGCTCGGGCTGCGGCGTCGGCGTGGCGGAGGGCGCGCTGTACGCGGTGGGGGGACACGACGGGCCCGCGGTGCGCCGCTCCGTGGAGCGCTACCGGCCGGAGGCGGGCGAAGGCCCGGGCGCGTGGAGCGCTGCGCCCAGCATGCACTCGGCGCGCCGCAACGCCGCCGTGGCCGCGCACCGCGGCAAGCTGTACGTGGTGGGCGGCGACGACGGCGCCGCTAATCTCACCTCCGTGGAGGTAACTCCCTCCACCTGCGAGCCTGCTGCTGCTCGACATGAACAAGTACGAACTTGAACCCGTCCGCAGGTGTTCGACCCGGCGACAGATGCGTGGACGCTGCTGTCGGCCGCCATGTCCATCGGCCGCTCCTACGCCGGCGTTGCGGTGCTCGAGCGCGGGCCTCCGCCCTCCGCCGCGGCGTCGTGACGCGCCGCCGCCGCGCTGCTGCCGCGCCTGCCGAGAGCGTGAGTACGGGCCTGGGGCCCGGGGCGCGGGGCGCGGAGCGCGGGGTGAGGGGCACCGGCTTGTGACGCGGCACGCGACTGTTGCAGGTACCCGAGCTCGCTGCTGCTGTACAGCGAGGCGACGCAGGCAGAGCGGCGCGCGGCGCGCGGCGGCCAGCACGCGCAGACGCTGGAGTTCAACGAGCGCGGCGTGCAGTCCGGCGCGGCGCCGCTACAGGAGCACGTGTGCACCATGCCGCGAGCCCGAGGCTCCGGCCGCGCCGCCCTGCCGCCATGCCTGCTGGTGCTGCGCGCCTGCTCCTGCCACCTGCTGCCCGAGAGCCACGGCCGGCTGTGCGCGCGCTGCGACCCCGCCTGAGCTATGCCGCGGGCCCGAGGCGCTGCCGCCTGCTCCTGCCACCTGCTGCCCGAGAGCCACGGCCGGCTGTGCGCGCGCTGCGACCCCGCCTGAGCTATGCCGCGGGCCCGAGGCGCTGCCGCCTGCTCCTGCCACCTGCTGCCCGAGAGCCACGGCCGGCTGTGCGCGCGCTGCGACCCCGCCTGAGCTATGCCGCGGGCCCGAGGCGCTGCCGCCTGCTCCTGCCACCTGCTGCCCGAGAGCCACGGCCGGCTGCTCCTGCCACCTGCTGCCCGAGAGCCACGGCTGGCTGCTCCTGCCACCTTCTGCCCGAGAGCCACGGCTGGCTGCTCCTGCCACCTGCTGCCCGAGAGCCACGGCTGGCTGCTCCTGCCACCTGCTGCCCGAGAGCCACGGCTGGCTGCTCCTGCCACCTGCTGCCCGAGAGCCACGGCTGGCTGCTCCTGCCACCTGCTGCCCGAGAGCCACGGCTGGCTGCTCCTGCCACCTGCTGCCCGAGAGCCACGGCTGGCTGCTCCTGCCACCTGCTGCCCGAGAGCCACGGCTGGCTGCTCCTGCCACCTGCTGCCCGAGAGCCACGGCCGGCTGCTCCTGCCACCTGCTGCCCGAGAGCCACGGCTGGCTGCTCCTGCCACCTGCTGCCCGAGAGCCACGGCCGGCTGCTCCTGCCACCTGCTGCCCGAGAGCCACGGCTGGCTGCTCCTGCCACCTGCTGCCCGAGAGCCACGGCTGGCTGTGCGCTAAATGAATACACAAGTATCAGTAGCGATAGAGATTTCGATTCTATTCCTTCAATTTTATAATATTACGCTAACGCAAGTAACTACATTCCCGTTGGTCTGCGTGACCGATGCTCACAGATTCCATTCAAGCGATATTATTATTATTTTATTTTGACATGGAAAACAAACAGCTTATAATACAGGAGTACAGACAGCGCAAGTACTGAACGAGAAAGCCTAAACTAGTTTACACTAATAGCAAAGTAGAAAGATGCGACATTTGTAAAAAGTCAAAAGCCTAACCACACTTTTGTAAAGTATAAAATAGTGAATCCAATTTGAAAAAACTCCTTGCTTTTTAGATTGATTTCGCCTCGAGTTGAATATGTGAATATCTACAGAATAAGTAATGTTGAACAGGTTCATAGTACGCAGGAGATAGGATTATTACCTCTGTAAGTATTAAAATAAGTAGGTACGAGTATGTGTGTAGGAGATTACTTTACGAGATGGATTTGTTACAAAATGACAAAGCCATAAATAGAAACAACATATTATTATCCGTACTTTATATTGAGATACAGATGTAGGTATATCTAGGTATGGGTATACCTATAGGCAGCGACATAAAGTCGATTAAAAACAGCAATAGTTACTAAGTATACAAGTAGCAAACAAAATGTCCCAAAACAGTTGTATAATCGTAAATCGTTGATACAGGTGTGTTTAGTGATGTGCCTGTCCCCGACATCACCCGGCGCACAGTGAAGTGCCTGTCCCCGACATCACCCGGCGCACAGTGAAGTGCCCGGCACAGCAGCGGCATCCCATATTGTATTGTAATCAGTTCTGTGTATATATTCTAATTCTGTTATCATTCTATGTAGTACGTATAGCATAGCATAGCATAGCATAGCATAGCATAGGTAACTAGTATTATAGGTAGTATAGTAGCCAAGTGGCGGAACACTAGTTTTATTAACGTTGTGTACCTAATCATTGACACGCAAGAAGACGAAGACGTAGCGAAGCTGTAATTGTAGTCTCTACACATGCTCGAAACACTCAATATACATCTAATTAATTTAATACTAAACTATGTTTTATTTAGATATAACATGTAATGTATGTTTTAAATAAACTGGACAAGGCGCAAGTTATGTGCAACGTAAGTACGTTGCACACGGACCTAGTTGAGTTGAGTCAACCCAATTTGCGGCTCGAGTCAAGGGTCGGTTAAAACTCAAATAAGTCGAGTTCGAAATAACTTGAGTTTTAAAAAACTCATCAGGGCACATCACTATCAGTTAGACTAACAAAATAAAGAGTAGTTAGTGTACATAATATACCTACTTAATAAGCCCTTTATTTAATTTTAATATTTGAGATGCGCGGCCGCTCATGTTCCTAGTTATATAGAATCACCTAGTTATATAACACGATGCTAAATGATCCTTGTGATTTTATTGAATAAAGCAATTTTGACTTTGACTTTGTTAGTGTTGTGACGTGACAGGCCGCGAATATGAGGTTATTGCTCTGATCCAGAGCCAATGGATACAATACAACGCCTTACCAACAAAAATTTATAAGTTAAAAAAGCGATTTTTGATTGGGGGGAAAATAGGGGAGAAAAGAGAGAAAGTTTGCTGTAGCGTTGTTTATCGCCGGATTTCAATCAAATTTGAGCAGCACACTAAAGACTTTATTCTACACAAGATGGTGTAAAAATATTTTCAAAAAGGGGGAGCGTAAGGGGAAAAGAGGGGAAATTAATTTTTTTCCCGAAAATTTACTCCTACCAATATCAATGAGACTACACAGTCCTTTCCGCCTTTGAGAGACAAATCCGTAGACACCAGATTCGACCTCTTAGGACCAAGGGAACGCTTCGCTCGCTCATAAGGTAATGTTACTTATCTCCTGAAAATGTTGCTTTTTAACCGACTTCAAAAAAGAAGGAGGTTCTCAATTCGGTTGTATGTCTTTTTTTTTATGTTTGTTACCTCAGAAATCCGTCATTTATGAACTGACTAGCAGTTACCCGCGACTTCGTACGCGTCTACAGTTTCCGTGTACATTATATTATCTGTGCGTGTACCGAGCGGATACTTCTTTGAGAAACTTGACATTACACCTCATTACACCGAACTCGTACCTACTGGAATGTCAAACGCTAGTTATTAGACCAAAGAGGTAGTACTACGCCCTGTCAAACTGACGTGACATGACATAACAATGAAATCCTCTTGCCAATTGGCGCTGCTAATCCTTTTCGTGCATATTATCCTGTAGATCCTGTTAGTTATTCGAGATAAAAAGTAGCCTATGTGTCAATCCAGGTTACGAACTATATATATGCCAAGTTTCATCCAAGTTGGTTTAGTAGTTTAGACGTGATTGAAACACAAACATCTAAACTTTCACGTTTATAATATTAGTAGGATAGGATCACAGATTATAGAAAGTACAGATGTAGTGTATAGCCATTTTCTTGTCATGGATAAAAGTGTACCATAGTTGAGGACTTTGTGTCATTTAGTCTCTGGCCATTGACACCTCCAATGCCAAACATATTTTTATACAATTATGCCGACGTGTGTGGTTCCCACTTGCAAAAATTGGCCTGGGTCTAAAAACAAAGTAGATGGGATTACATATCATCGGTAAGTATCACATTTGAGTCTCTATTTGATAAGGAATCATCAATTTAAAGAAAAATGACCATCAATTCAATAATGTTGCAAACAACACCAACACTTTTTTCCCAACAAAATTTATATTAATCTCTATGTGACTACACATCAGTGTAGTGTTACTATGTGACTAGACATAGGTATTTCAATAGATATTTTTAATCATAGAGCGCTACATTTGTTATTTTGAAAAAATATTTGTGAAATTTTAGCTTTCCTGCTGACATACTCAGACGAGAACAATGGACAAAACTCGTTCAAAAAACACTTCCTGAGTATTGGATACCGTCAGATAAGAGTATTATTTGTTCGGCGCATTTTGAGGAAAAATATTTTTATTTTACGAAATTATCATTAAGACGATTAAAGGAGCTTTTCCAAGTAAGGTAAGTCTTATTAATTTTGCAGTCTTTTGTATACTTATTAATTTTACAAATACGAACAGTTTCTTATCTTATCCTGTTTCCGCCGTTGAAAACCGATTTCGGCTGGGAAAAGTGATCAGTTCATAAATAATCAAATACCTTAAAGCCAATGCTGATTGGTGGACTGATTTACCTATGATTCTTATGCCAATATAAAGCTTTTGGTTCGTTGTTTGCTTTCTAATGTGCCCTTGTGCTTTTTTAAATGCATATTAGTCATTTATTAGTACTTATTATTAATGTTACTATGTGCTTATTTTAGAATATGATCATACCCGCAGAGGACCTGGATGCGTGCATGGAAACATCTAGACCGCAAACTTCGAAAGAGGTGTGGTGGTGTTGATATTTTATTTTTTAATAAATATAATAGTATTATTATATTTCCGTGAAATAAAGACGAAATTGCGTTTTCTGAAATAACAAATTTATCTTTTATTCAACACAAATACATAGTTTTAGCACGATTACCCATTCAAAACAGAGTAACTTACCTGAAATAACAAAAAACAACATTTAAAGCCTTTACTTCTAGCTTAGTTTATATTATTCTTCCTTTTATTTATCTAGGAAACTATTGTTCCATATTTTATAAAATTACATCACCTAACTTTCTTCTTCTTCACTTCTTATAAATTACTGACAGTTGGTGTCACTGACATGACACTGACATCTCTATTAGAGATGAAAGGAACGACACGCCTAGTGTGGTGATATTCTTTACATCTCCCACCCTCGGAGAGAACAAAATCAAAATGATTTTTGTTTGATTAAGAACTAACCACTACTGGAGATAACTTTGTAACATGGTAGAAATTTGACTCCGCCTTCTTATGTCCAGCATCAACTTCATAGATTGAATTAGATATTTTTCTTAGGATTTTATATGGTCCAATCCTTAATTCATCCATTTTCTTCCTATTTAGCCGGTTTCCGTTTTCTACATATACTCTATCGCCCACTTCGAATTTATATTCTTCTCTATGTAGATCATATATTTTTTTATTATAGTTGTGAGATTTTATTGAATTTTGAAATGCTAGTTCTCTGTCTCTTTTGAGATCTTCTATTGTGCATTTTGATTTCAATTCCGGTGGCAAAATATCCATTTTCTCTCCTTCCAAAAGATATTTTGGAGTAAACTTAGTGACTGTATGTTCTGTTTCGTTATATTTATCTACACATTTTTGTGCCATAGTTGTCCATGCTGTTTTCTTATTCCCTTCGTTTATTTTGCATCTTATTCTATTGACTAATGTTTGGTTTAGCCTTTCATTTAGTCCATTTGAAAATGGTGCGTCTACAGCAGTGAATACCATTGTTATGTTTTTCTTTTTTAGGAATTCTTTAAATTCTTTGGAATTTATGCCAGGATATTGGTCTGATAATACCATATCAATATGATTGCTTTGTGTCACATTTTCTATTAATTTGATAAAATCATTGGAGTTTTGATTTTTTGATGTCAAAATATAAGCATATCGTGTAAAGTGATCAACCAAGAGATGCAAGTATTTTTTTGTAGACCGTGATCCTCCGAAGCCTCCAATTGTATCAATTGATACAATTTCAAATGGACGTGTTGCTGGGCCTAAATGGGACATCAAACCAAATTTTGGATTCCTTCTAGATTTGTTTTTTATACAAGTGTCACATTCATCACAAATTGTATTAATATTTGTGATGATATTCTTTGCTGTATAGAAAGGGGTTATTTTATTTATCATCTGGGTTCTCCCAATGTGGCAGTAAGTATTGTGGACATCTGTAATTAGTGTTTTGCTTAATGCTTCTGATAGTATAATTTTTTTTCTTCTGTTATTCTTTTTGTAATAAATGTTATTCTCCAGAATAAACTTTGATTTTCCATCTTGTAGATTTAGATTTGTGTTTTGGTCCTTTTTTATATCTTCTATATTTATTAAGTTTACAACTTTCAAAAAATCTTCGGTATTCTCATGAGGTTCTAAGACTGGGTTTCTGCTTAAGCAGTCTGCTTCTTGATTTGACTGTCCCGGATTATATTTTATCTTAAAATTGTATTGTGATAAATAATATGTCAAATCACCAAGTTCCTCATCAGTTCTGGACTTGATGTTCAGATTTTCCAATGGTTTATGATCTGAATATACTATAAATTCTTTATTCATAAGCCAGTGTTGCCAATATTTTAAAGCTTCCTTAATTGCTAGGCATTCTAAATATATTGCCTTCTTTTTCTTTTGAGTGTCTGTTAATTTTTTTGAAAAGTAAGCCACAGGTTTATTTACTCCGTTTTCATCTTCCTGTTTTAACACAGCTCCCACTCCTTTAATACTGGCATCAGTGTAAATTTTTATTGGTTGTTCTGGGTCAAATATTTTTAGAATTGGTTTCGAGCATAGTAATTCCTTTATTTTATCAAATGATTTCTGGCATTCTTTGGTCCATATAAATTTTACATCTTTCCGTAGTAAATTGTGTAAAGGTTCCAGAATAATTGCATTGTGTGGTACAAATTTATGATAAAAATTTACTTTCCCAAGGAACTGGCGTATATTTTTTCTTGTTTCTGGAATGGGGAAATTTCTGACAGCTGTTAAGTAATCTTTGAGAGGTCTAACTGAATTATTTTCTATTATGTGTCCCAAATACTTGGCATGATTGTTTGCAAAAGTGCATTTCGAGAATTTCAGTCTAAATCCTTCTGTTTGTATTGCCTCGAGTAGTTTTGATATATGTATTATGTGTTCCTCGAAATTTTTAGAAAAAACTAGGATATCATCGATGAAATTCACTGCAAAATCTGAGAGTTTATATTTTCTTATTATGTTTCTCAATATTCTTTGGAAAATAGCCGGAGCTGTCTTTAAACCAAACGGGAGGCATGTCCACTGGAAATGACCTTCTTGCGTCACGAATGCTGTCTTATATCTATCTTGAATTTTCAACGGAATGGACCAAAATGCTGAATTTATATCAAAAGTGGAATAATACTCACAGTTTACAGTCTTTACCATCAAGTCTTCAATCAAGGGGAATGGCTGTGATTGAGGGACAACAATTTTATTCAATTCGCGGAAATCTATACACAGTCTTGATCTTTTCCCATCTTCTTTCTTATACGCCAGGGTAACCGGAGCAGCAAAAGGACTATATGATTCCTCAATTAAGTGGTTTTTCAATAGTTTTGATATTTGATTTTCAATTTCTTTTCTATCATCAGCTGTGCATCTGTATGGGCGCTTGTAGCAATATTTATCTACTATCAAGTCTATGTGAGCTTCATAATCTCGTACCGTACCAACATCGTATTTGTCCTTAGCAAAGACTGGTTTGTATTTTTTTATTAATTTATCAATTTCAGTTTGTTTACATAAATCTAGGTGGTTTACTGAAATTTCAAATTTACTGAAGTTAATATGTTCATTGAAATTAACTTCACCTCTGTTTATATAGTACATTTCTTGTTCATTTTTGTCACCTAGTACATCAGGAATTTCAAAATTCACAATATTTGTTTCGGAGTCTTTATTTTTGTTCTCCTCTTCATTTTGGACTTTATTCTCTTTTTGTGGATTGTTACACTGTGTGATATTCAATTTTTCGTTTTGGATTAATTTAAATTCCTTTATACAATCCAAACCAATGAGAAAATCATAGTGAAAATTTTCATTATCTATCACAAAAATATTCATTTCTCTTTCAATGTTATATATTTTTATTTTCATTGTTACCATACCTTTTGTTTTCTTTTCACCATTAATAGTTTTCAAGTTTGCTGTCGCTTTATTCAGTGTGTCTTCTTCTTTTTCATGTATTTTCAATAATTTTGAATTTATTAATGACACATTTGAACCAGAATCATAAATGGCAGTAACTTTTAAAGTGTCATTTAATAATAACTTTACTTTTATTAATGGTGGTACTTCTAGTTTTTTGGATTCTCCTTATTTAGTTCAATTTCTAATTCAGAGTTATTCACACTTTTCACAACTGATTTTAGATTTTTCTCATTAAACCAGCAGGTTTCTTCAGGATGAAAACGTTTCCCTTTTTTCTCATTGACACAGATTTGGCACGGTTTCTTTTCTTCATTTTTTTTAGTTTTTATGTCAGAGTATGTGTAGTTCTTTTTTTCATATTTGTTCCTCCCAACAAGATGTTCTAATTTGCCTATCTCATTGTAGAGATCTTCGGTTTCTTGTAATGTCTCTCGGTCAATCTTATCACTTAGGTAATTAGGCAGGCCTGCAGCTATAAGGTCTATAAGAGTACCAGTATCAATCGTCTTTCTAACCTCTAATAACAGTTTTTCTTTTTTCAATGCATACTCAAGCAATGAACCCGTTTGATGTTTAAATCCAAGAGCGTATCTGATCGGCGACCAACCCTTGTTTCCAAATGTTTCACAGAAGTTTTTTTCCCATTTAATCCACTCTGATTCTACTGTAAATTTCATTAACATACAACTGTACCAATTCACACTCGAATATTCTAAAAACTGTTTTAAAATTTCAATTTTTTTTCTGTCTTTATCAATATGGAAACGTTCACATTCCTTGTTGAAATCCTTAATCCATTGGTGAGCATTTGCATTTCTACCAGTGAATTTTTCAATCACAAAATCTTTTGAAATTTTCCCCAAATTTTGAGTTTCAGATTTTGTTTGCTTTTCTTCGAGTAATTTCTCTAATAGTTTCTCCAATGTTTCATTTGAGCTTCTAGTTAAAGATTTTTGATCTTTTGTATTTTCCACAATCTCTTCAAGGTAAACATCATTAAACTGTATATTTTGTTCTTCATCTAAATATACCTTTGATATCTCATCGGTTAAAGTTATCCATATTTTCCTAGTCTGATGTCTTTTGTTCAATGTTTTTTTTATCTTGGCATAGTTAGATGTATTTGTTATTACTTGATGTAAACTTGCAGGTTGATATTCGGCCGGTATGCCAAAAGTTTGACCATCAGGTGTGCATATTGAGGTTATGCAAAGAATGTTTGACTTTCCATCTGATGCTGTTTTCACACAAAAATCAAATCTTAACTTCTCCATACTGCTTGAAATATTTGCAGAAAATGTTGTTTTATAATAGTATTATTATATTTCCGTGAAATAAAGACGAAATTGCGTTTTCTGAAATAACAAATTTATCTTTTATTCAACACAAATACATAGTTTTAGCACGATTACCCATTCAAAACAGAGTAACTTACCTGAAATAACAAAAAACAACATTTAAAGCCTTTACTTCTAGCTTAGTTTATATTATTCTTCCTTTTATTTATCTAGGAAACTATTGTTCCATATTTTATAAAATTACATCACCTAACTTTCTTCTTCTTCACTTCTTATAAATTACTGACAGTTGGTGTCACTGACATGACACTGACATCTCTATTAGAGATGAAAGGAACGACACGCCTAGTGTGGTGATATTCTTTACATAAATTAAGTTGAGTGCACTCGTTATTCATGCTACAATAAAGATTTTTGGTTTCAGGTCACAAAAACTAGGCCGCTGAAAAAACTGAAAAGCAAAAATAATAAACCTTTTTTATTTAACCTTAATAACTAAGTTCTTAAACTAATGTTAAGTACACAGTATAAGTAAGTACCTAAGAGTCGGTGCCGCGCATAGCGCTTTTCGTACTTAATTATGTAATAAGTACCAAAGTTCTAAGTACCTATCAAATAAATATATAAATAGTATAGAAAGAATATAGAAGTAAATAAATATTGTAGAAATATAAACTAAAAAATTGTGTTTTATTTATAGCATCATCTAAAAAGTTTTTCTTTAATTCTTATAAAATTTATAAATCTCTATTAAAGTTTGTACTTATTTCTAATAAAATTTATAAATCTCTATTTCGTTACCTACCTCCTAATTAGGTAAGCAGCATTATACAAAAAAAAATTACCCCAAAAAATTGGGAAATAGTTTTGTAGGTGCAACATTGGGCTGCGCGAACATGATGCGCACGGGAACATTTTTATAGCATTTTGGTGACAAAAACCTTCATACAAATTATGTCAAATGCTCCTTCTTGTGTTTTCTATATTCTAAGGATAGGATATAATTGTCCTTGAGATACATTTTACTGTTATGCTTGCCTAACATTTCGGCGCTTTTTTTAAAGTCGTAGCTTTCTCCATGAATCATATTAGGTGACATTTACTTTAGTCACATAATCATTTTAGCGGGGTGTGTGTCCAGTCAAACCGGTTTATTTCGCTATCCGTCCAGTTTGCGATGACAATTTTATAGTGCCAACCTAATTTTGTGTTTCATTTCACGTAGATTTTGATTACTATCATGTTTGAAAGTAAAGCTAGGATTTGAAAAAAAATCGGTAGATTTTCAGTTAAAATCAGTAGATCAGTAGAATTCTGGGGAAATCAGTAGATCCCCCGAAAAATCAGGAGATCTGTCAACACTGTTCCATACCAAGCAGCGCACACCGGTGTGCTCGGCGTCAGACATTTGACACTGATTTTTACATTGTCAACTCGCTGGTGTCAGAGGGTGCGAAGAATCTCCGAGCGAGATCCCACAGTCAAACAACCCTTACTCTAAATAAAATCCTATCCTATCCTACTAATATTATAAATGCGAAAGTTTAGATGTTTGGATGTTTAGATGTTTGGATGTTTGTGTTTCAATCACGTCAAAACCACTGAACCAACTTGGATGAAACTTGGCATATATATAGTTGACCGAGCGAGCGAAGCGTCTCAGTTTCCACATTGGCCAAAAATGCGTTTGTCCGGATGTCTGTCTGTTCTCCTCTACAGGTCGCATTTTTAAACCGATCTGGACGAAACTTGGTACACAGGTTATATGAATTATTAGATTTTTTTTGTCGTCGGGGATTTTTGATTGGGGGGAAAATAGGGGAGAAAAGAGGGAAAGTTTGCTGTAGCGTTATTTATCGACGGATTTCAATCAAATTTAAGGAGCACACGAAAGATTTCATTCTACACAAGATTGAAAAATGACCCGAAAATTGACTTCTACCAATATCAATGAGACTACACAGTCCTCTTCGCCTTTATGAGACAAATCCGTAGACACCAGATTCGACCTCTTAGGACCAAGGGAACGCGAGTAATCGCTAAAACTTATACCCTTATTTTGCTCAAAAGTCTACATAAGGGCCTATTGGAAAATTCAAGCACCTGAAATTAGATTTACTTAGCCAGGGTAAAAGGGAAAGTGTTGGTTATTGCACGGTTATAAAGGCTCGCGAGGTCTATGTTCTCACAGGACAACTAGTTCGTAACCTGGATTGACATATAGGCTACTTTTTATCCCGAATAAATAACAGGATCTACAGGATAAACAGTTTGCAACGGTGTGTAGATAGCTCAACTGCTTCATGTGTATTTTGTATATATTATAAATATTGTAAATACTTTATTAGTCATAATTTTCTTTGTGAATAAATATTGTTTAACAGGATAAAATGAACGAAAAGGATTAGCAGCGCCAAATTGGCAAGAGGATTTCATTGTCATGTCATGTCACGTCAGTTTGACAGGGCGTAGTACTAACTCTTTGGTCTAACGACTAGCGTTTGACATTTCAGTACGAGTTCGATGTAATGAGGTGTAATGTCAAGTTTCTCAAAGAAGTATCCGCTCGGTACACGCACAGATAATATAATGTACACGGAAACTGTAGACGCGTACGAAGTCGCGGGTAACTGCTAGTAAATAAATAAAATGCAACCGAAATGTAAAACACTAGGTACCTAATACCTGTAGGTACCTCAGCTAATCTCTAACCATTTTGAATGCCTTAAAAACTGAAAAAAATATGAAAGGTGTATTTTCACATGAAAAGGTGTATTTTTAGTGTTCCGGTCCAGGTTTGGAATAATTTATAAGTTAAAAAACTGGAAAAACCGACTTCAATTTGACTACCAGCTTCATCATCAAATGATGATGATGATGATGATGATGACAGTTCATTGGGAATGTTCTAGTCACTATAAACACCACATAAAAGCTACAGGAAAGCAAAATACGCAATTTCGTGCACGTGGTTGGTTTGATTCTTTAGAGGAACTACTGGTGGGTTTTTGCTTTTCTCCAATTAAATGCGATTTGAATGTACAAACTGGGTTTATTGACAAATTTAGACAAATGTAAAAATTTCGGTGTGCACCACAAAGGTCATTGTTGCTAGCAGTAAAATGGTAGGCGCTACGCCGCAACTTGTCAGTTGTCATATTGCATCGTTGCTAGCAGTAAAATAGTAGGCGCTGCGCCGCGACGGGCATATTTTTTTCAGTTATTTCTTTTTATAACCCAAACTACTCAACCGATTTTGATGAAAATAAAATGGGACCAATCTGGAAGTATATCCTTTCAGATAAAAAAAGAATTTTTGAAATCGGTTCATAAATGACGGAGTTCTGAGGTAACAAACATTAAAAAAAAAAAAAAAAAAAAAAAAAACATACAACCGAATTGAGAACCTCCTCCTTTTTTGAAGTCGGTTAAAAACGGAACACTTATGGTCTCACTCCGGTGTCCGTCTGTCCGTCTGTCTGTCACACGCTACCAGAGCTGAACCGTAGAAGCTAAGGAGTTGTGGAATACTTAGTAATAGTTTATCACAACCCAATATCTGTTTCAGAATAAATGTTTTTTCTTTCTTTCAATATGAGGGTTTGTATGCGGAAATAATGGCTTATTCCTGACAGATAACCAAGACTAGATAACTGATCTCAGAGGAATTTTTACCTCTCAGATAACTGGTTATCTTAAAGGAATTTTTATCCTCGTAGATAACCGTGGTTATCTGTAAGGAAAAAAAAATCCTCTGAGATAACCAGTTATCTGAGAGGATTTTTTTCTTCCTAACAGATAACCGATAGTAAACGGTTATGGTTAGTTTACAGAAATAATACCTCCTGCTAGATAACTGCAGTATTTAAACAGTTAACTTAGAAAACGCATCCAGCATAACTTGTTAACTGATAGAAAGGTTTTACTTTCTTTATAAGAAAAGGATTTGAAACAGATGACCCGCCCGATGTTAAGCGGTTACCTTTGCCTATAACACATTATCTCACAGTGTAAGTCCATTGAGAACGTATCCTCTGAGGTAATGCATTGCGTCCAAGATATATGTATCCTAATTTAAATTTATGTAATTTTTAAAGTAATAGTAATAAGTAGTTATGTAAGCCTTTGTACATGTCATCTATTTCTGTCTTTTGTTTATGTCCTGTGTTGTGTGCAATAAAAAATTAAGAAATATTTCATTCCAGACGGGTTTCTCTTAAAGTGCCCGACAAAAATGGGAGACTTTTTTAGTAAACCTGTGCCATAATGGTCTCATAAAAGGAAAGCTATAGGCAACTTCAATAATTTATAAGTTTAAAAAACTAGAAAAACCGACTTCAATTCAACTACCAGCTTCATTATCAGATGATGATGATGGCAGTTCATTGGGAATGTTCTAGTCACTATAAACACCACTTAAAAGTCACAGGAAAGCAAAATACGCAATTTCGTGCACGTGGTTGGTGTTGATTCTTTAGAGGAACAACTGGTGGGTTTTTGCTTTTCTCCAATTAAATGCGGTTTGAGTGTACAAACTGGGTTTATTGACAAATTTAGAAAAATGAAAAAAGGTGTACACAGCACAAAGGGTCCGAAAGTAATGCATTAGCTTATTGAACATTAATAGTAATAATACGCGAGCATCGTTGCTAGCAGTAAAATAGTAGGCGCTGCGCCGCGCCGGGCATATTTTTTTCGGTTATTTCTATTTATAACCCAAACTACTCAACCGATTTTGATGAAAATAAAATGGGACTAATCTGGAAGTATATCCTTTAGGATGAAAAAAGAATTTTTGAAATCGGTTCATAAATGACGGAGTTCTGAGGTAACAAACATTAAAAAAAAAAAAAAAAAACATACAACCGAATTGAGAACCTCCTCCTTTTTGGAAGTCGGTTAAAAAGTTAACTGAATTCGAGAAATTCAATAAAAACTACAATTATTACAAGTCCAGCCTAACCTGAACCGTGTCGTCATTAAAAATCCTACAAATAAGAGCTCTTGTTACATTAGTTTATATAAAAGTGGTGAGTTGGTTAAAAAGCTAATCTTTCACTCGGAACACAACCATGCGCAAATAAAACTTGCGCCTTGCCCAGTTTATTTTTATCTAGTGAAGGTGATTTTTGACGAAACCCGGCTGGCAACACTGGTAGCGCAACGCAGTGCAGTGTGCGCTCGCTCGGCATCCACTCCACGCGCTATCGCTTTCGAAGATGGATACTACTTTTTGTGGAGATTTTTTTTATATACCTATTTTATATTAAAAGTTATAGTTGGATAGCATATTAAAGATTGTGTTAGTTGAATAGATGTAAGGTGTTACATCGTGGTGGGAGCATGAGCGTGTTGTGGTTGTTGTGCGCGGCGGCGCTGGCGCTGGTGGCGCGGGAGTGCGGCGCGAGCGCGGCGCTGTTGTTCCGGTCGCGCAGCACGTACGAGGTGCAGAGCACGGTGCTGCTGAACGAGCTGGCGGGCAAGCGGCGCGACGTCGGCTACCGGCTGCAGGGCGCGCTCAGTGTCGAGCCTGTCGCCCTGCACCGCGACCGAGTGCTGCTCCGCTTCCGAGTGAGTAGGTAGCTACACGCGGCGCGCGGCGCGTATCTGTCGGCACATTCGCCTCCTTATCGTGACCCCTTGCCCTCGCCCTCGCCCTCGCTCTCGCTGTTATCTGCAATGTGACCAATGTTAAGTATACCACTAGTAGTCCTATGAGAACACAGACCTCGCAAGCCTATATATCCACAGAACAATAACCAACACTTTCCTCTTTCCCCTGGCTCAATCGAATTTCAGGAGCTGGAAAGTTCCTATAGGCCCTACCTATGTAGAATTTTGAGCAAAATAGGGGTATAAGTTTTAGCGATTACTCGCGTTCCCTTGGTCCTAGGAGGTCGAATCTGGTGTCTACAGATTGGTCTCGTAAAGGCAGAGAGGACTGTGTTGTCACATTGATATTGGTAGGAGTAAATTTTCGCAAAAAAATTAAAAATTAATTCCCCCTCTTTTCCCCCTTCTACTCCCCCTTTTCGGACATATTTTTACACCATCTTGTGTAGAATGAAGTCTTTCGTGTGCTTCTCAAATTTGATTGAAATCCGTTGATAAATAACGCTACAGCAAACTTTCCTCCTTTTCTCCCCTATTTTCCCCCGAATTAAAAATCGCTATCAATGAAAATTTTTTTATAAATCAAGGAACTTGTGTGCCGATTCTCGTCCAAATCGGTTGATAAATGCGACCTGTAGGCGAGAACTGACAGACAGACAGCCGGACAAAAACATTTTTGAACAATCTCGAAACTGAGACGTTTCAATCAAATGTATTTTCATTCCTTCTTTCAATTAGAAACAACCAAAGTTTTCTATTTTTACAGGTTTGCACTTCATTCTAGTCCTTATTTAGATGTTTCTTCTATGTCTGGGTGTTACTATGTAATTTTATAAGTGTGTATTTAAAAAAAAAAGTATTTTAGTATTCTATCAGCATCTAGTTCCCATATAACAAGTTTTGCTTAGTTTGGGACTAGAGGGCGTTGTGTGTAATGGGCATGAATATTTATTTATTTATTTATTTAGTGAAAATTGGGTCAGTATCGAAAGTTCGGCCGAAAATTACCGGTACTGAGAATGGTATCGGTACTGCATGGCCTATTCCTACCCGACCTAGCCTTACCTATCTAGATAATTCAAACAATCAAAAACTATGTAAGATGTAGTCTGCATCAATATGCTGACGCCCCAATACCCTTTACTGTACTGTGTTGAGGTTGATTTAGGAATTGTGATAGTTTTGTCATGTTCATCTGTACGGCGCAGTAGGGCGCGGTGCGGCGCGGTGCGGCGCGGTACGGCGCGGTGCGGCGCGGTTAAGGAACTCGTTTGTTAGTTGGTGGGATGTGCAGTTGCAGGAGATGTCGGTGTGGTCGCGCGGCGCGCACGCGCTGGCGGAGTGGCAGCGGCGCGGCGCGGCGTGGCACGCCTCCGACGGCGGCGCGGGCGGGGACTTCTACGCGGAGTGTGGCGCGGGGGCGGGGGGGGACCTTCTCGCGTACCTCGGCGCCGGCGACGCGCCCGACGTGCGCAACTACAAGCGCGCCATACTCAGCCTCTTCCAGGTATGTGCACGAGCTCGTGCAGCCATCGACACCAGTCGCGGGTAACTACTAGTTTACAATACTAGTTGTCCTGTGAGAACATACACCTCGCGAGCCTTTATAACCATGCAATAACCGACACTTTCCCCTTTCCCCTGGCTAAATCGAATTTCAGGTGCTTGAATTTTCCAATAGGCCCTACCTATGTAGGCTTTTGAGCATGTTAGGGGTATAAGTTTTAGCGATTACTCGCGTTCCCTTGGTCCTAGGAGGTCGAATCTGGTGTCTACGGATTTGTCTCGTAAAGGCGGAGAGGACTGTGTAGTTTGATTGATATTGGTAGAAGTCAATTTTCGGGAAAAATATTTAAAATGAATTCCCCCTCCTTTCCCCCTTCCACTCCCCCTTTTCAGAAATATTTTTACACTATCTTGTGTAGAATGAAGTCTTTAGATCCTGTTAATTATTCGGGATAAAAAGTAGCCTATATGTCAATCCAGGTTACGAACTATATGCCAAGTTTCATCCAAGTTGGTTCAGTAGTTTTGACGTGATTGAAACACAAACAACTAAACATCTAAACTTTCGCATTTATAATATTAGTAGGATAGGATATTAGTAGGATTTAATTACACGGAAACGTTACCTACTCGCGTACGAAGTCGCGGGTAACTGCTAGTTTTCAATAAATCAAGGAACTTGTTTGCCGATTTTCATCTAAATCGGTTGATAAATGCGACCTGTAGGCGATTACTGACAGACAGCCAGCCGGACAAAAGCATTTTTGGCCAATCTCGAAACTGAGACGCTTCGCTCGCTTCGCTCACTCGGTCAATTAGTGGGATGGGATATATGTATTCGTCGAGTCTTAATTCGTAAGAAGGTAATTTTGTGCAAATATTATTCGCCTATGACAATTGATACAGAAACCTTTTCTGTACGCGTTCTATTCTATTTGAGTGAACTTCGTACCCACCCAGGGGATAACAGTGCAGTGCGTCTAGTACGAGTTCGTGACTAACCATGTTAATATACTAGTTTCAGCTCGTTGATGGCGAATACAAGGAGACGGATGTTTCAGGAGAGTGCGATGTCACTTATGAAACCATATCCTCCACAGTCTTTCGGAAAATCAAAGTGAGTCTGTTATGAAACCTACATTTCCTCTCTAACGTCTACCAAGTGCCTAGTGTTGTCTCAAACGGTGCAAGAAAACATCGCGAGGAAACCAGCAGCGGCGATGCGCTTGCAGCCGGTCCCTGGCGGAGCACCGACCATCGCCAGTGCGGTGCGGTGCAGAACTGCACCGAGCGAACTAGAGCCGTGGCATGTGTGTGTTGCAGCGGCGCTGCGCCTTCGAGCGCGAGGGTGTGGGCGCGCGGCGCGTGTCGCGCTACTCGCTGGACGCGGCGCGGAGCTCCCTCGCCGCGCTGCACGCCGAGGAGCTGCTGTGGCTCAACGTCGGTGCCGACGCGGACGCGGCCGACGCGGCCACCGCGGCCGGCGTCAAGGCGCGCTCCTGGCACGCGCTCACGCTGCGCAGCGACGCGCACGCGCATCCCGACACCGGGCCCGGCGCGCTGGAGGCGGCGCGCGCCGCACTGCCCGACCATCTGCAGCAGGTGCCGTTGCCCATGTCGCTGGACGACGACCGCGCGGACCCAGAGCCGGACCTGCAGGCCGCGGTGGAGGCGTGCGGCGCCGCGCTGACGGACTGGCAGCCCGGCGCGGGCGGCACCGCCGACCAGCTCGCCGCGCTGCAGCCGCTGCTGCGCGCCGTGCGCGCCGCGGCCGCCCTCGAGCTCGCCGCCGTGCTGCGCGCGCCGAGCCTGCAGCCCGCGCTGCCCGGTCTGTGCCGCGCGCTCGGGCTGGCGGGCACGCGCGCCGCGTGGGAGGCGGCGCGCGCCTTCCTCGCGCCGGCGGCGGCCGACGCGCTCGAGCCCCTCGCGCTGCACTACCTGGCGGGGCTGGCGGCGTCGCGCGCGCCGCACGACGCCGTGGTGACGGAGGTGCTGGCGCTGGGCGAGGAGCGGCGAGGCGCGGTGGCGGAGGGAGCGCTGCTGGCGGCGGCGGCGGCCTCGGCGCGCGCGTCCCCGGCGGCCGGGCTGGCGGTGCGCGACCGACTGGTGGGTGCGCTGGCGCGGTGCCGCGACTCGGCGTGCCGCGCGGTGCAGCTGCGCGCGCTGGGCAACGCGCGGCGCGCGGACGCGACGGGCGCGCTGCTGGCGGCGGCGGAGCGCGGCCCGCCAACGGAGGCGGAGGCGGCGCTGGGCGCGCTGCGCGGGCTGGCGCTGGAGCAGGCGCAGCTGGAACGGTTGGCGCAGGTGGCAAGCGAGGCGCGGCGGCCGCTGGCGGTGCGCGCGCTGGCGCTGGAGGCGGCGGTGGAGGGGCTGTGCGCGCCGCAGCGCGTGGCGGTGCCGCTGGCGCTGGTGCGGGCGGCGCGCGCGCTGCACGCGGAGCGCAGCGCGGCGGCGCACGAGCTGCGTCGCACGCTGTGGCAGCGCGTGGCGACGCTGGAGCGGCGCGACGCGGTGCGCGCACTGCGTCGCGTGATGCCGCGCGACCTGCGCTCGTGGGACGCGATGGCGTCCGCCGGTGAGTCTTATCTTTGCCATGTCCTACTGTTCGATGAGATCTCTCGGTATCGGTAGTATTTCTTTAGTGTAGACTAGCAGTTACCCGCGACTTCGTACGCGAGTAGGTACCGTTTCCGTGTACATTATATAATCTGCGTATATTATCTGTGCGTGTACCGAGCGGATACTTCTTTGAGAAACTTGACATTACACCTCATTACACCGAACTCGTACTGGAATGTCAAACGCTAGTCGTTAGACCAAAGAGGTAGTACTACGCCCTGTCAAACTGACGTGACATGACATGATAATGAAATCATCATGCCAATTGGCGCTGCTAATCCTTTTCGTTCATCGTCTGTTTGGATCATCGATGTTTAGATGTTTGGATGTTTGTGTTTCAATCACGTCTAAACTACTGAACCAACTTGGATGAAACTTGGCATTATATATAGTACGTAACCTGGATTGACATATAGGCTACTTTTTATCCCGAATAATTAACAGGATCTACAGAATAAAATCACAGATTATAGAAAAGTACAGATGTAATGTATAGCCATTTTTGTGTCACAGTTAGAAGTGCACCATAATGGAGTACTTTGTGTCATTCAGTCTCTGGCCATTGACACCTCCAACGCCAAACATATTTTTATACAATTATGCCGACGTGTGTGGTTCCCACTTGCAAAAATTGGCCTGGGTCTAAAAACAAAGTAGATGGGATAACATACATCACATTTGGGGTCTATATTTGATAAGGAATCGTCTTGGAATCATCAATTTAAAGAAAAATTACCATCAATTCAATGATGTTGCAAACAACACCAACATTTTTTTCCCAACAAAATTTATTGACCGAGCGAGCGAACCGAGCGAAGCGTCTCAGTTTCCACATTGGCCAAAAATGCGTTTGTCCGGATGTCTGTCTGTCTGTTCTCCTCTACAGGTCGCATTTTTCAACCGATGTGGACGAAACTTGGTACACAGGTTAAATGAATTATTAGATTTTTTTTGTCGTCGGGGATTTTTGGTTGGGGGGAAAATAGGGGAGAAAAGAGGGTAAGTTTGCTGTAGCGTTATTTATCGACGGATTTCAATCAAATTTAAGGAGCACACGAAAGATTTCATTCTACACAAGATGGTGTAAAAATATTTCCAAAAAGGGGGACTGGAAAGGGGAAAAAAGGGGAAATTATTTTTTTTTTCCCCGAAAATTGACTTCTACCAATATCAATGAGACTACACAGTCCTCTTCGCCTTTATGAGACAAATCCGTAGACACCAGATTCGACCTCTTAGGACCAAGGGAACGCGAGTAATCGCTAAAACTTATACCCTTATTTTGCTCAAAAGTCTACATAAGGGCCTATTGGAAAATTCAAGCACCTGAAATTAGATTTACTTAGCCAGGGTAAAAGGGAAAGTGTTGGTTATTGCACGGTTATAAAGGCTCCTAAGGAAAGACTCAGGACGTGTTTTTTTGAATGATTTTTGTCCATTGTTCTCGTCTGAGTATGTCAACAAGAAACCTAAAATTACACAAATATTTTTTCAAAATAACAAATTTAGCGCTCTAAGATTAAAAATACCTATTGAAATACCTATGCCTAATGATGTGTAGTCATAAAGATTAATACTAGTTGTCCTGTGAGAACATAGACCTCGCGAGCCTTTATAACCGTGCAATAACCAACACTTTCCCTTTTACCCTGGCTAAGTAAATCTAATTTCAGGTGCTTGAATTTTCCAATAGGCCCTTATGTAGACTTTTGAGCAAAATAAGGGTATAAGTTTTAGCGATTACTCGCGTTCCCTTGGTCCTAAGAGGTCGAATCTGGTGTCTACGGATTTGTCTCATAAAGGCGAAGAGGACTGTGTAGTCTCATTGATATTGGTAGAAGTCAATTTTCGGGGAAAAAAATAATTTCCCCTTTTTTCCCCTTTCCAGTCCCCCTTTTTGGAAATATTTTTACACCATCTTGTGTAGAATGAAATCTTTCGTGTGCTCCTTAAATTTGATTGAAATCCGTCGATAAATAACGCTACAGCAAACTTTCCCTCTTTTCTCCCCTATTTTCCCCCCAATCAAAAATCCCCGACGACAAAAAAAATCTAATAATTCATATAACCTGTGTACCAAGTTTCGTCCAGATCGGTTGAAAAATGCGACCTGTAAAGAAGAACAGACAGACAGACATCCGGACAAACGCATTTTTGGCCAATGTGGAAACTGAGACGCTTCGCTCGCTTCGCTCGCTCGGTCAATAAGTCAAGGAACTTGTGTGCTGATTTTATTTTTATTTTATTTTGGTCCAAATCGCTTGATAAATGCGACCTGTAGGCGAGAACTGACCGACAGACAGCCAAAAGCATTTTTGGCTAATCTCAAAACCAGACGCTTCGCTCGCTTCACTCGTTCGGTCAATTAACAAAAGAAAAGAATAATAAAGCATAATGCGATCGATATTGTTGTCGGCGCGCGCGCTGCAGGCTCGAGCAGCGTGCTGGTGCGCGAGCTGGGCTGGGCGGCGGCGGGCTGGCGCGCCGCGCTCTCCTCGGCACAGCTGGCGGCGCGGGCGCTGCTGCTGCGCGGCCGCGTCGCGCTGCACGCGCTGCACGCGCTGCACGCCGGCGACCGAGACACCGAGCTACTCGCTGTAAGTCTCCTGCGTATACTCGTACTTGCTCTTGTCGAAGTGTTCATTTAATGAACGCAACACGATACGTCGCTTTGCAGGTGCAAGTGTGGACCCGCGGCCTGGCGGCGATAGCGGGGGGCGGCGAGGGGCAGGAGGAGGAGGTGTCGGAGGAGGAGGAGGGGGGCGAGGGGGGACCCGCCGCCGGCCTGCAGCTCGCGGTGCGCGGCGCCGCGCTGCCGCCGCTTACGCTCTTCGACGGGCAGGCGAGTGCGCGACCGCCGTGCGGTGACGCCCGCTGACGCCCGCTGACCATGCGCTCGACTTGCAGGCGGAGCTGCTGGGGCACATCTGGGCGGGCACGGGCTCGGAGCCGACTAGTGCCGTGCGCGCGCTGCTGCCGCTGGCGGAGTGGCGCGTGGCGGCGCCGCTGCAAGCGGGCGCGGTGCTGGCGGGCGAGGCGACGGCCAGCGCGGCGCTAGCGCTGGACGCGCGCGCCTCCGTGTCGCTGTGGCACCGGTCGGCGCGCGCGCGCCTAGCGCTGCGCGTGGCGGGGCGCGCGCATGTCACCGCCCGCGT
The DNA here is from genome assembly GCA_947859175.1 of Gandaritis pyraliata. Taxonomy (NCBI): domain Eukaryota; kingdom Metazoa; phylum Arthropoda; class Insecta; order Lepidoptera; family Geometridae; genus Gandaritis; species Gandaritis pyraliata. Next base: position 153,025 of record OX401866.1, on the reverse strand, counting down.
GGCCACGGCGTGGGCGCGGCTGGAAGCCGCCGCCACGGTGGAGGGCGAGGCGAGGCTGCGCATCGCTCCCGACCTCGACTTCTACGACGGCGTGGCGCTGTGCGTGCGCGCCGACCTTGAGCCGCACTTCACGCAGTACGTACCCCGCGCCCCGCGCCCCTCGCCCCGCGCGGTGCGATGCGATGTTAAGTTGCGTTGTTGTTCGGCAGACGCACGGTGCGCCTGCAGTCGGAGAGTGGTGGAGGCGCGTGGCGCGTGCGGCGCAACAGCACGGCGCGCGCGCAGCACGCGGGCCGCACGCTGGCGCTGGGCCGCGACAACGACGCGGCGTGCCGCGCGCACGCGCCGCCCGACCCCGCCTCGCCCGACTACTAGCGCGAGCTACTGGCGCGAGCTACTGGCGCGTGCTACAGGCGCGAGCTAGTAAACTGGGCTTGTTCGCCGCTGTAATGGTACTCGGCTGCGACGTCTCCTTCGGTGTGGCATTTATCTGCCGATAGACTGTTATGTATATAATCTCGTTTACGTTTAATCTCAAATTGTAAAATATATGTTATAAAATTATATCAACTGCTTTTCTGTCAACCCAATTATTTTATTTTTATTTTATTTTATGTGGCAAGGCAAACAAACAGCATCCTACTAATACTAGTTGTCCTGTGAGAACATAGACCTCGCGGGCCTTTATAACCATGCAATAACCGACACTTTCCCTTTTACCCTGGCTAAGTAAATCGAATTTCAGGTGCTTGAATTTTCCAATAGGCCCTTATGTAGACTTTTGAGCAAAATAAGGGTATAAGTAAAATAAGAGCAAAATAAATAAAGCAAAAATAAGGGTAACTTGCTCACACACACCTTTCATTTGTTTCCCTTTTATTTTATTAACCGACTTCAAAAAAGGAGGAGGTTCTCAATTCGGTTGTATGTTTTTTTTTTTTATTTTTTTTATGTTTTTTATTTTTTTTATGTTTTTTAATGTTTGTTACCTCAGAACTCCGTCATTTATGAACCGATTTCAAAAATTCTTTTTTTATCTAAAAGGATATACTTCCAGATTGGTCCCATTTAATTTTCATCAAAATCGGTTCAGTAGTTTGGGTTATAAATAGAAATAACTGAAAAAAATATGCCCGGCGCGGCGCAGCGCCTACTATTTTACTGCTAGCAACAATGCAATATGCCAAGTTGCTGCGTAGCGCCTACCATTTTACTGCTAGCAACGATGGACCCTTTGTGGTGCACACCTAAATTTTTACATTTTTCTAAATTTGTCTATAAACCCAGTTTGTACATTCAAACCGCATTTAATTGGAGAAAAGCAAAAACCCACCAGTTGTTCCTCTAAAGAATCAACACCAACCACGTGCACGAAATTGCGTATTTTGCTTTCCTGTGACTTTTATGTGGTGTTTATAGTGACTAGAACATTCCCAATGAACTGTCATCATCGTCATCATCATCTGATGATGAAGCTGGTAGTCGAGTTGAAGTCGGTTTTCCAGTTTTTTAACTTATAAATTATGTACCATGTATTTCCATTTATTTTTTAGTTGTGATTGTCATTGAAATCTAATTTTAATTTATTGTCAATTATTATTATTAAATATGAAATTATTATTTATTATTACCTACTTATAAGAATTATTTTCTTGAGAATTAATTAATTGACCGAGCGAGCGAAGCGAGCGAAGCGTCTCAGTTTCCACATTGGCCAAAAATGCGTTTGTCCGGATGTCTGTCTGTCTGTCTGTCTGTCTGTTCTCCTCTCCTCTACAGGTCGCATTTTTCAACCGATCTGGACGAAACTTGGTACACAGGTTATATGAATTATTAGATTTTTTTTGTCGTCGGGGATTTTTAATCAATAGGAAAATAGGGGAGAAAAGGAGGAAAGTTTGCTGTAGCGTTATTTATCGACGGATTTCAATCAAATTTGAGAAGCACACGTAAGATTTTATTCTACACAAGATGGTGTAAAAACATTTCCAAAAAGGGGGAGTAGAAAGGGAAAAAAAGGGGAAATTATTTTTTTATTTATTTCCCGAAAATTGACTTCTACCAATATCAATAAGACTACACACTACACAGTCCTCTTCGCCTTTACGAGACAAATCCGTAGACACGAGATTCGACCTCCTAGGACCAAGGGAACGCGAGTAATCTTGTTAATTTGTTCAAAAGTCTACATAGGCCTATTGGAAAATTCAAGCACCTGAAATTCGATTTAGCCAGGGTAAAAGGGAAAGTGTCGGTTATTGTATGGTTATAAAGGCTTGCGAGGTCTATGTTCTCACAGGACAACTAGTTGTAATAATTATCTCCTATTGTACGCCTACTTTACCTGTGCTGTGTGTTTTTTGTGGCCAATAAATAACTGTCTATGTCTATGTCTATAAGTTTTAGCGATTACTCGCGTTCCCTTGGTCCTAAGAGGTCGAATCTGGTGTCTACGGATTTGTCTCGTAAATAAAGTCGAAGAGGACTGTGTAGTCTTATTGATATTGGTACAAGTAAATTTTCAAGAAAAAACAAAAAATAATTTCCCCTTTTTTTCCCTTTCCACTTTCCCTTTTTAACCGACTTCAAAAAAGGAGGAGGTTCTCAATTCGGTTGTATGTTTTTTTTTTATTTTTTTTTTTTTTAATGTTTGTTACCTCAGAACTCCGTCATTTATGAACCAATTTCAAAAATTCTTTTTTTATCTGAAAGGATATACTTCCAGATTGGTCCCATTTTATTTTCATCAAAATCGGTTGAGTAGTTTGGGTTATAAAAAGAAATAACTGAAAAAAATATGCCCGGCGCGGCGCAGCGCCTACTATTTTACTGCTAGCAACGATGCAATATGACAACTGACAAGTTGCGGCGTAGCGCCTACCATTTTACTGCTAGCAACGATGACCTTTGTGGTGCACACCGAAATTTTTACATTTGTCTAAATTTGTCAATAAACCCAGTTTGTACATTCAAATCGCATTTAATTGGAGAAAAGCAAAAACCCACCAGTAGTTCCTCTAAAGAATCAAACCAACCACGTGCACGAAATTGAGTATTTTGCTTTCCTGTGGCTTTTATGTGGTGTTTATAGTGACTAGAACATTCCCAATGAACTGTCATCATCATCATCATCATCTGATGATGAAGCTGGTAGTCGAATTGAAGTCGGTTTTTCCAGTTTTTTAACTTATAAATTATTGGAAATATATTTACACCATCTTGTGTAGAATGAAGTCTTTCGTGTGCTCCTCAAATTTTATTGAAATCCGTCTATAAATAACGCTACAGCAAACTTTCCCTATTTACCCCCCTATCGAAAATCACGCTCGACAAAAAAAATTTAAATAAATCAAAGAACATGTGTGCCGATTTTCGTTGAAAACGGTTGATAAATGCGACCTGTAGGCGATTACTGACAGACAGACAGCCGGACAAAAGCATTTTTGGCCAATCTCGAAACTGAGACGCTTCGCTCGCTCGGTCAATTAAAAATCCGTCTGTCATAGTCTGGCATTGTAAGGAGACATGAGAGGTGTAGCATAAGTGGGAGATCGTTCGCGGTCGTCGCTGAAAAACCACTACTTTCATTGTTTCATTACTTACTCGGTTGGGCGGAAGCGGTGCGCGGTCGATTTTATCGGCGGGCGCACGGTGTTTCGATCCAAGCGTGCAGAGTGGCGACGTGGCGGCAACGCTCGTCGCCGTACAACTCCCGCGTGATCCGGTTCGAGGACACTGCCAGGCGGGGAGTTTGACTGGGGCGGTACATCTGTCAAAGAATAACGCAGGTGTCCTAAGGCCAGCTCAGCGAGGACGGAAACCTCGCGTGGAGCAAAAGGGCAAAAGCTGGCTTGATCCAGATGTTCAGTACGCATAGGGACTGCGAAAGCACGGCCTATCGATCCTTTAGTACTAAAGAGTTTTTAGCAAGAGGTGCCAGAAAAGTTACCACAGGGATAACTGGCTTGTGGCAGCCAAGCGTTCATAGCGACGTTGCTTTTTGATCCTTCGATGTCGGCTCTTCCTATCATTGCGAAGCAAAATTCGCCAAGCGTTGGATTGTTCACCCATCAAAAGGGAACGTGAGCTGGGTTTAGACCGTCGTGAGACAGGTTAGTTTTACCCTACTGATGGCTTGTCGTTGCGATAGTAATACTGCTCAGTACGAGAGGAACCGCAGTTTCGGACATTTGGTTCATGCACTCGGCCGAGCGGCCGGTGGTGCGAAGCTACCATCCGCGGGATTATGCCTGAACGCCTCTAAGGCCGAAGCCAGCCTAGCCGAATCCGGCAAGGATATGCTCACTGTGGAGCCCCGAGAGTCGGGAGGCTCTAAACAATGTGACTTTACTAGTCGCGCTTCGCTACGCGAGGTGCGACGTCGAAGCCCATTTGGACCGCGGAGATCGGTGCGTACGGTGCGAACACGTGCACCACGGCTCCGAAGGTCCGGATTTAACTCAGTTCGATGTCGGGGCTCGGAATAGTCTGTAGACGACTTACGTTCCTGGCGGGGTGTTGTGCTCGGTAGAGCAGCGTCGTGCTGCGATCTGTTGAGACTCGGCCCTACGCCAGGTGATTCGTCCGAGGACGATGTGATAAATTTTTAATTTTTTTAACCACGATATCGGGAAGGAACGCGTAAAAAGCAACCGATTTTACGCGTTCCTACCTCGCATAAAAAGCAATCGATTTTACGCGTTCCCACCCGATGATGGAAGGAACGCGTAAAATCATGTTGCGCTGCCGCCCTTGTCATTGAAAAGTTAAATAAATTCTTTTTTTTTTTTGTCGCTCGCTATCATCACAGTTCATCAGTTGGCGCACTTTGTTACATTGCCGTTTGTTTGTTTCATTAGATTTTTTTTAAAAAAAAACAAGGAAGGAACGGGTAACGCCAAAATTGTAAGTTGACGCGTTTAAAGTTAGCGTTTGTTTTATTGCCGAATTTTGGACAAAACAAACAATTGAACTGCATAAGGACTCAAAAAAATAAAAAAACTAGGTTAGGTTTGTTTTATTGCCGAATTTTTGCAGGACTAAACAAAAAAAAAAAAACTGGGTTAGGTTTGGTGTCCTCTTATAATAAAGCAAATAATACCACTTCTGGTGCCAAACGACATGGGAAACGTTAAATGAAAAAAAAAAAACAAGGAAGGAACGGGTAACGCTCCAACTAGAGGTTAGGTTTGGTTTAGTTTTCGGCAAAATTGTAAGTTGCCGCGTTTAAAGTTAGCGTTTGTTTTATTGCCGAATTTTGGACAAAACAAACAATTGAACTGCATAAGGACTCAAAAAAATAAAAAACTAGGTTAGGTTAGGTTAGGTTTGTTTTATTGCCGAATTTTTGCAGGACTAAACAAAAAAAACTAGGTTAGGTTTGGTGTCCTCTTATAATAAAGCAAATAATACCACTTCTGGTGCCAAACGACATGGGTAACGTTAAATGAAAAAAAAAAAAACAAGGAAGGAACGGGTAACGCTCCAACTAGAGGTTAGGTTTGGTTTAGTTTTCGCCAAAATTGTAAGTTGCCGCGTTTAAAGTTAGCGTTTGTTTTATTGCCGAATTTTGGACAAAACAAACAATTGAACTGCATAAGGACTCGAAAAAATAAAAAAACTAGGTTAGGTTAGGTTTGTTTTATTGCCGAATTTTTGCAGGACTAAACAAAAAAAAAAACTAGGTTAGGTTTGGTGTCCTCTTATAATAAAGCAAATAATACCACTTCTGGTGCCAAACGACATGGGAAACGTTAAATGAAAAAAAAAAAAACAAGGAAGGAACGGGTAACGCTCCAACTAGAGGTTAGGTTTGGTTTAGTTTTCGCCAAAATTGTAAGTTGCCGCGTTTAAAGTTAGCGTTTGTTTTATTGCCGAATTTTGGACAAAACAAACAATTGAACTGCATAAGGACTCGAAAAAATAAAAAACTAGGTTAGGTTAGGTTTGTTTTATTGCCGAATTTTTGCAGGACTAAACAAAAAAAAAAACTAGGTTAGGTTTGGTGTCCTCTTATAATAAAGCAAATAATACCACTTCTGGTGCCAAACGACATGGGAAACGTTAAATGAAAAAAAAAAAAACAAGGAAGGAACGGGTAACGCTCCAACTAGAGGTTAGGTTTGGTTTAGTTTTCGCCAAAATTGTAAGTTGCCGCGTTTAAAGTTAGCGTTTGTTTTATTGCCGAATTTTGGACAAAACAAACAATTGAACTGCATAAGGACTCGAAAAAATAAAAAACTAGGTTAGGTTAGGTTAGGTTTGTTTTATTGCCGAATTTTTGCAGGACTAAACAAAAAAAACTAGGTTAGGTTTGGTGTCCTCTTATAATAAAGCAAATAATACCACTTCTGGTGCCAAACGACATGGGTAACGTTAAATGAAAAAAAAAAACAAGGAAGGAACGGGTAACGCTCCAACTAGAGGTTAGGTTTGGTTTAGTTTTCGGCAAAATTGTAAGTTGCCGCGTTTAAAGTTAGCGTTTGTTTTATTGCCGAATTTTGGACAAAACAAACAATTGAACTGCATAAGGACTCAAAAAAATAAAAAAACTAGGTTAGGTTAGGTTAGGTTTGTTTTATTGCCGAATTTTTGCAGGACTAAACAAAAAAAATAAACTAGGTTAGGTTTGGTGTCCTCCTATAATAAAGCAAATAATACCACTTCTGGTGCCAAACGACATGGGAAACGTTAAATGAAAAAAAAAAAACAAGGAAGGAACGGGTAACGCTCCAACTAGAGGTTAGGTTAGGTTTGGTTTAGTTTTCGCCAAAATTGTAAGTTGCCGCGTTTAAAGTTAGCGTTTGTTTTATTGCCGAATTTTGGACAAAACAAACAATTGAACTGCATAAGGACTCAAAAAAATAAAAAAACTAGGTTAGGTTTGGTGTCCTCTTATAATAAAGCAAATAATACCACTTCTGGTGCCAAACGACATGGGAAACGTTAAATGAAAAAAAAAAACAAGGAAGGAACGGGTAACGCTCCAACTAGAGGTTAGGTTATTCCAAAAACTAGGTTAGGTTAGGTTAGGTTTGGTTTTCGCCAAAATTGCAAGTTGCCGAGTTTTTGAAGGACTAAACATAAAAAAAAAACTAGGTTAGGTTAGGTTTTTTATTTTTCATTATAATCCCAATGCCGGCCGCTGCGGTCGCAGGCACATAGGTGGTAAGTTGATTTTTCAAAAAATCCAGTCTTTTGTTGATTTTTTTTTTGTTTAATTTTTATTATTTTTTATGAAAAAAAAAAAAATGCTACCGTGCGGTCATAGCTGCATCGCTCTCCGGCCTCCGGCCGAACCACGCGCCTCTGCACACGGTACGCGTTCTGTTTAATGCCAGAGAAGCGCGCACCGCGTGCTAAGAGCGCACCGCGTGCTTGTAAGCGCGCGCAGAGCGCGCTCTGCTGAGATTGTGTGCGAGAGAAAGAGAAGGATGATGGGAAGGAGGAAAATAAAAACATTTTATGTTTTTATGAGTTGGATGGTTTTTGTTTTGTAAAAAACATAACAAACATAACAAAAAAAAAACATATATGTATGATGATGATGATGATGATGATATATATACATATACATTATTATTTAATGTAATGCGGTTTGCGCGTCTTGTATGTGCGAACCGTGTTTACAATGCTGTGTTTTACGTGAATAATCCATAACGTGCGGCGTGGGGCTCTCAAGGCCGACCAAACGGCACACAAAGAGAATCATATGTATCGAGGAAAGAAATGTTTGCGGTCTCGTATCGCATCGTCTCGTCTCGTTACGATTCGCTGTGCCGCCGGTCGGTTGCCTCGCTACCTCGACGCGTTTGGATATCTTAATAAAAGTTTCCATTTTGGAAAATAGTGATTTTACGAGTTGCTTCGTTGTTTCGAACAACCGTAACACTACGACATGCGACGCAAAACAGAGCTCTGGTTAATGTGCGTACTGCACAAGTTTTATTATCACTTGCGTGTGCGCGCACTGATATAAAACGTCCGTCTCTCTTGTCTCCGTGTGTATGTGGTGGGAGGGTGTTTTGAACCGCGCAAGTCGGTAGTTTGAAGTTTAGCTGTGGGAACGCCGCAAACGCATCCGGGCGCAGCACAGAGCCGCGGCCTCAGCACGCTCCGGGCGTGATCGTGATCCGCGGATCCGCGATCGCATTCGGAATGATGTTACATTGCTAGAAGCAATTATTGTGGTATTAATCGAATCGAGGAAAATTCGAACGAAAGGCCTCAATTATATAATAGAGCCTTTAATCTCTCTCGCTTAGAGAGTGAATGAACAAAATCAAGACTAAAACTCTTGCTCTCGGTAGAAGACATCCCCTCGATACCGTCGAACGGCGTACGGGGGGAGAGCTCGTCGACTGTGACGCTCGAGTTTAGCTCCCTGGTTGATCCTGCCAGTAGTTATATGCTTGTCTCAAAGATTAAGCCATGCATGTCTCAGTGCAAGCCGTATTAAGGCGATACCGCGAATGGCTCAATATATCAGTTTTGGTTCCTTAGATCTTACTCAGTTACTTGGATAACTGTGGTAATTCTAGAGCTAATACATGCAATCAGAACTCTGACCAGTGATGGGATGAGTGCTTTTATTAGATCAAAACCAATCGACGGAGGGCCTCGCGTCCAAAGTCGTTAATTTTGATGAATCTGGATAACTTTTGCCGATCGCACGGTCCAGTACCGGCGACGCATCTTTCAAATGTCTGCCTTATCAACTTTCGATGGTAGTTTCTGCGACTACCATGGTTGTCACGGGTAACGGGGAATCAGGGTTCGATTCCGGAGAGGGAGCCTGAGAAACGGCTACCACATCCAAGGAAGGCAGCAGGCGCGCAAATTACCCACTCCCGGCACGGGGAGGTAGTGACGAAAAATAACGATACGGGACTCTTACGAGGCCTCGTAATCGGAATGAGTACACTTTAAATATTTTAACGAGGAACAATTGGAGGGCAAGTCTGGTGCCAGCAGCCGCGGTAATTCCAGCTCCAATAGCGTATACTAAAATTGTTGCGGTTAAAAAGCTCGTAGTTGCATTTGTGCGCCGCGCTGTTGGTGCACCGCATCCGCGGTGATACTGGCACGTTTGCGGAGCATATCGTCGGTGAGCCGGCGGTAACACGCCGGTTCAATATCAAAAATCCTATCGCGGTGCTCTTTATTGAGTGTCGAGGTGGGCCGACAATTTTACTTTGAACAAATTAGAGTGCTCAAAGCGGGCTCAAAATGCTGCTTGAATATTTCGTGCATGGAATAATAGAATATGATCTCGGTTCTATTTTGTTGGTTTTCAGAACTCCGAGGTAATGATTAATAGGGATAACTGGGGGCATTCGTATTGCGACGTTAGAGGTGAAATTCTTGGATCGTCGCAAGACGAACATCAGCGAAAGCATTTGCCAAAGGTGTTTTCATCAATCAAGAACGAAAGTTAGAGGTTCGAAGGCGATTAGATACCGCCCTAGTTCTAACCGTAAATATGTCATCTAGCGATCCGCCGACGTTACTACAATGGCTCGGCGGGCAGCTTCCGGGAAACCAAAGATTTTGGACTCCGGGGGGAGTATGGTTGCAAAGCTGAAACTTAAAGGAATTGACGGAAGGGCACCACCAGGAGTGGAGCCTGCGGCTTAATTTGACTCAACACGGGAAATCTCACCAGGCCCGGACACCGGAAGGATTGACAGATTAACAGCTCTTTCTTGATTCGGTGGGTGGTGGTGCATGGCCGTTCTTAGTTGGTGGAGCGATTTGTCTGGTTAATTCCGGTAACGAACGAGACTCTAGCCTGCTAAATAGGCGTCGTCATTTCGGTGTGCATGGCTTCGGTCACGCAACTCACTGGCGACGTATTAAAATTCTTCTTAGAGGGACCGGCGGTTTCGAGCCGCACGAGATTGAGCAATAACAGGTCTGTGATGCCCTTAGATGTCCTGGGCCGCACGCGCGCTACACTGAAGGAATCAACATGTTCTCCCTGGCCTAAAGGCCCGGGCAACCCGTTGAAACTCCTTCGTGCTGGGGATTGGGGTTTGCAATTATCCCCCATAAACGAGGAATTCCTAGTAAGCGCGAGTCATAAGCTCGCGTTGATTACGTCCCTGCCCTTTGTACACACCGCCCGTCGCTACTACCGATTGAATGATTTAGTGAGGTCTTCGGACCGACACGCGGTGGCTTCACGGCCGTTGGCGTCGTTGGGAAGTTGACCAAACTTGATCATTTAGAGGAAGTAAAAGTCGTAACAAGGTTTCCGTAGGGGAACCTGCGGAAGGATCATTAACGTTGTTGTGAAACGCGCTAGCGCGACAGTTCATAAAACTGGATTGTTCGTGTGTGGTGTGTCTTCCATACAAAGTGAAATGTGTCATATGTATATCAGGCTGCTTCGAAAGAAGAGCTTCGTCACGTCTGAGTGCCGCGCGCGCTAGATTTTGACGGGTGAAAAATCCACACCCCGAGTCTGCGCGCGCCGGACGTGCTCGTGAACTAAACAAAACTGAAGCGCGGTTTAGAGTGGGAGAGAGTGCCTGCGGTCGGGGGAGCGCTTTGATGCGCGATCCCTTCCCTCGTGTGTATCTTCCGTTCTAAGAATATTAAATATTTTTATTTTATATCAAACCTGTACCTCAAAAACTATTACCCTGGACGGTGGATCACTTGGCTCGCGGGTCGATGAAGAACGCAGTTAACTGCGCGTCATAGTGTGAACTGCAGGACACATTTGAACATCGACATTTCGAACGCACATTGCGGTCCGTGGATACACATCCAGGACCACTCCTGTCTGAGGGCCGGCTGCATAAAAACAAAACCACATTGCGTGTACGCTGTGCAAACGCGTCGCGCTGCTGGCGGTTCTCGCGTGTGCGCGCTGAGCGCGCGCGCGGGTCCGTTTAAAAATTGGAAAAATTTCACACGTTGCGCTCACACGAAACAAGAGGGGCGATCTCTGATCGCTAGTTTTGTGCCAACACACGATGTGCTCTATGAATGTGCGTGTTGCGTTGTTTGGCCGGAGCTGGCTTTATTTGAGAGAGGCTCTCTGTGTGTGTTGTGCATCGAGTCGAGTAGGCGGACTCGACGTCCGAAGGGCGCGTCGTCTCGACGGCGGCGCGTCGTGACGGATATCGTGTCCGCCTCCCATTTTATACGTTGGCCTCAGATCAGGGAGGATTACCCGCCGAATTTAAGCATATTAGTAAGCGGAGGAAAAGAAACTAACTAGGATTTCCTTAGTAGCGGCGAGCGAACAGGAACTAGCCCAGCACTGAATCCCGCCGTTGTAACGGCGGCGGGAGATGTGGTGTTCGGGAGGTTCCGCTTTCTTGTCGTCGTCCACTCATGTCCAAGTTCGTCTTGAACGGGGCCCATTTCCCACAGAGGGTGCCAGGCCCGTAGCGACGGAGGACGGCGGCGAGAGGAACTCTCCTCAGAGTCGGGTTGCTTGAGAGTGCAGCCCTAAGTGGGTGGTAAACTCCATCTAAGGCTAAATATTACCGCGAGACCGATAGCGAACAAGTACCGTGAGGGAAAGTTGAAAAGAACTTTGAAGAGAGAGTTCAACAGTACGTGAAACCGCTCAGGGGTAAACCTGCGAAACTCGAATGAACGAACGGGGAGATTCATCGCTATTCGGCGGCGTGGCGGTCGCGCTCTCGATGCCGCGCGGCTTCGGTCGCGCGGTACGGGGCGCGTCGTTCGACGTTCGCCGACGGCGTGCACTTCTCCCTTAGTAATACATCGCGACCCGTTCGATGTCGGTCTAAGCGCCGTTCGGGAGTCGATGTCGCACCTCTCGGGGCGCGGCGTCGACCGTGACGGTCGCCGACCGGCTGTCGGACGGTATTTTGACGGATCGCGTACGCGTTAACGCGCGTCCGGCCCGACGCAAGGCGTGCGTCGTCCATTCCCGTCCTGCCAGAGCGCGGGCGGGGGTGCGGCGCGCCTGTCGTCGCAGCCGTGCTGTCTCGGACTGTGCGCGTCCCGTGTCTGCGATGATTCAGTTTCGGGCACTCGCAGGACCCGTCTTGAAACACGGACCAAGGAGTCTAGCATGTGTGCGAGTCATTGAGTAAAATGTCTAAACTGAAAGGCTTAACGAAAGTGAAGGTGGACGCTCGCCGTCCGCTCAGGGAGGATGGCGCGCCGATCTCGATCGGCCGCCCGCACTCCCGAGGCGTCTCGTTTCCAATCAGAGATTGCAGGCGCGCTCTGAGCACAGATGCTGGGACCCGAAAGATGGTGAACTATGCCTGGTCAGGTCGAAGTCAGGGGAAACCCTGATGGAGGACCGTAGCGATTCTGACGTGCAAATCGATCGTCGGAACTGGGTATAGGGGCGAAAGACTAATCGAACCATCTAGTAGCTGGTTCCGTCCGAAGTTTCCCTCAGGATAGCTGGCGTCGATTCGAACAGTCTCATCCGGTAAAGCGAATGATTAGAGGCATTGGGGTCGAAACGACTTCAACCTATTCTCAAACTTTAAATGGGTGAGAACTCCGGCTTACTCGAACGATGAAGCCGGAGATCTGATGACGGTGCCAAGTGGGCCAATTTTGGTAAGCAGAACTGGCGCTGTGGGATGAACCAAACGTAGTGTTAAGGCGCCCAAAAAACGCTCATGGGACACCATGAAAGGCGTTGGTCGCTCATGACAGCAGGACGGTGGCCATGGAAGTCGGAATCCGCTAAGGAGTGTGCAACGACTCACCTGCCGAAGCAACCAGCCCTGAAAATGGATGGCGCTGAAGCGTTTTGCCTATACACTACCGTTACCGGCATGTGCGTTACGTTCACGTAACATTAAGCCGTAACGAGTAGGACGTGCGCGGCGGTGCGCGCAGAAGGGTCTGGGCGTGAGCCCGCCTGGAGCCGCCGTCGGTGCAGATCTTGGTGGTAGTAGCAAATACTCCAGCGAGGCCCTGGAGGACTGACGTGGAGAAGGGTTTCGCGTGAACAGTAGTTGCTCGCGAGTCAGTCGATCCTAAGCTCAAGGAGAAATCTTATGTCGATGCGGCGTGTTTTTATTGTTATGATAAATAACGCCCTTTGAGCGAAAGGGAATCCGGTTCCTATTCCGGAACCCGGCAGCGGAACCGTTTCAATAATCGTTCACTCGTTTCAACGCGAGAGTTCGACGGGGTAACCCAAAGTGGCCTGAAGACGCCGCCGAGAGGTTCGGGAAGAGTTTTCTTTTCTGCCTGAGCGTTCGAGTTCCATGGAATCCTATAGAAGGGAGATATGGTTCGGAACGCGAAGAGCACCGCATTTGCGGCGGTGTCCGGATACTCTCTGCGGACCTTGAAAATTCAGGTGAGGGATGTACGTGGAGATGTCGCGCCGGTTCGTACCCATATCCGCAGCAGGTCTCCAAGGTGAAGAGCCTCTAGTCGATAGAATAATGTAGGTAAGGGAAGTCGGCAAATTGGATCCGTAACTTCGGAATAAGGATTGGCTCTGAGGACCGGGGTGTGTCGGGTTTGGGAGGGAAGCGGATGCGGCCTGTGCCGGGCCTGGTCGATGCCTCCCCTTCGGGAGGGGCTGAATCCGGACTCGCGTACCGGCCTTCCGCGGATCTCCCTAGCCATGGGGCCGCGTCGGCTTCGGTCGGCGCGCGCCTTTACGACCGCCGTTCAACGGTCAACTCAGAACTGGCACGGACAAGGGGAATCCGACTGTCTAATTAAAACAAAGCATTGCGATGGCCCTCGCGGGTGTTGACGCAATGTGATTTCTGCCCAGTGCTCTGAATGTCAACGTGAAGAAATTCAAGCAAGCGCGGGTAAACGGCGGGAGTAACTATGACTCTCTTAAGGTAGCCAAATGCCTCGTCATCTAATTAGTGACGCGCATGAATGGATTAACGAGATTCCCACTGTCCCTATCTACGAGGGCACGTACACGCCCACATTAACGTACGCTGCAAAAATTTGGCACCATCGCGCGGCGGTGCACGTAGTCAGAAGCGTCCTCCTGCGCACTCAGAGGCCGTCGCTGATCTTATTGACCAAGGCCTACCGATCAACCAGCACTGCTGCTTTGGCTGTACTGGCAGGGGTCCTGCCGGCGGACTTGTCGCTGGTCCGGGCAGGCAAAAGACTCGAGGCAGTTGAGGGACAGCCGAGGGAGGTGCACCATCGGGCGCGAGTTGCGGTGGACGCGGAAATCATGCGGACCTGGCAGGAGAGGTGGTTAGGCGAAGATAAGGGGCGCGAACTGTTTTCTTTTTTCCCAGAGGTAGGAATACGCATGGAGGCGCGCTGGGTCGAGCCGGATCACTTTACGTCGCAGATCTTAACAGGACACGGGTGCTTTAGGAGTAGGTTAAAATCTTTAGGGCTTGCGGAATCGAGTGCGTGCGGATGCGGGGAGCCGGAGGAAACGCGGGACCACGTTTTGTGGGAGTGCCCATTGTACGCGGATTTGAGGGTTGCAATGTTGAGAGGATTAACGCGCCCGGGCGCGGAAGAGGGTCCGATTTTTCACGCGGATTTGGTGGGTAGCGCGGACAACTTCGGGCGACTGCGTCAGTTCGCCCGAGGTTGGCACCACAAGAGGCGGCTGGAAGAAATAGGCTTATAATATATGTATGTGATGAGTAGTTTATGTATAACCAGTAGTAGAAAGTATGTTTACGTATATTAATATGTACTGTATATGTATATGTTTATCCAGTCGAAAAGGGACGGGTGGGACACGGAACGGTTCGGAGTCGGGAGTGCCTGGCGATGAAGACCGTTTTGTAATGTCATGCCCCAGAAGGGGGAGAGTGACGGGACATGTGCTTAGGAAAAATATGTAGAGCTATGTAACGCACTTTTCAGCGCGGCGCATAGTTCACTGTTTCGGTCCGTATAACCGTAAGGTTGGTAGGACCATGGGTTGGTTGGAGGGTTGTCCCTATCTACTATCTAGCGAAACCACAGCCAAGGGAACGGGCTTGGGAGAATCAGCGGGGAAAGAAGACCCTGTTGAGCTTGACTCTAGTCTGGCATTGTAAGGAGACATGAGAGGTGTAGCATAAGTGGGAGATCGTTCGCGGTCGTCGCTGAAAAACCACTACTTTCATTGTTTCATTACTTACTCGGTTGGGCGGAAGCGGTGCGCGGTCGATTTTATCGGCGGGCGCACGGTGTTTCGTTCCAAGCGTGCAGAGTGGCGACGTGGCGGCAACGCTCGTCGCCGTACAACTCCCGCGTGATCCGGTTCGAGGACACTGCCAGGCGGGGAGTTTGACTGGGGCGGTACATCTGTCAAAGAATAACGCAGGTGTCCTAAGGCCAGCTCAGCGAGGACGGAAACCTCGCGTGGAGCAAAAGGGCAAAAGCTGGCTTGATCCAGATGTTCAGTACGCATAGGGACTGCGAAAGCACGGCCTATCGATCCTTTAGTACTAAAGAGTTTTTAGCAAGAGGTGCCAGAAAAGTTACCACAGGGATAACTGGCTTGTGGCAGCCAAGCGTTCATAGCGACGTTGCTTTTTGATCCTTCGATGTCGGCTCTTCCTATCATTGCGAAGCAAAATTCGCCAAGCGTTGGATTGTTCACCCATCAAAAGGGAACGTGAGCTGGGTTTAGACCGTCGTGAGACAGGTTAGTTTTACCCTACTGATGGCTTGTCGTTGCGATAGTAATACTGCTCAGTACGAGAGGAACCGCAGTTTCGGACATTTGGTTCATGCACTCGGCCGAGCGGCCGGTGGTGCGAAGCTACCATCCGCGGGATTATGCCTGAACGCCTCTAAGGCCGAAGCCAGCCTAGCCGAATCCGGCAAGGATATGCTCACTGTGGAGCCCCGAGAGTCGGGAGGCTCTAAACAATGTGACTTTACTAGTCGCGCTTCGCTACGCGAGGTGCGACGTCGAAGCCCATTTGGACCGCGGAGATCGGTGCGTACGGTGCGAACACGTGCACCACGGCTCCGAAGGTCCGGATTTAACTCAGTTCGATGTCGGGGCTCGGAATAGTCTGTAGACGACTTACGTTCCTGGCGGGGTGTTGTGCTCGGTAGAGCAGCGTCGTGCTGCGATCTGTTGAGACTCGGCCCTACGCCAGGTGATTCGTCCGAGGACGATGTGATAAATTTTTAATTTTTTTAACCACGATATCGGGAAGGAACGCGTAAAAAGCAACCGATTTTACGCGTTCCTACCTCGCATAAAAAGCAATCGATTTTACGCGTTCCCACCCGATGATGGAAGGAACGCGTAAAATCATGTTGCGCTGCCGCCCTTGTCATTGAAAAGTTAAATAAATTCTTTTTTTTTTTTGTCGCTCGCTATCATCACAGTTCATCAGTTGGCGCACTTTGTTACATTGCCGTTTGTTTGTTTCATTAGATTTTTTTTAAAAAAAAACAAGGAAGGAACGGGTAACGCCAAAATTGTAAGTTGACGCGTTTAAAGTTAGCGTTTGTTTTATTGCCGAATTTTGGACAAAACAAACAATTGAACTGCATAAGGACTCAAAAAAATAAAAAAACTAGGTTAGGTTTGTTTTATTGCCGAATTTTTGCAGGACTAAACAAAAAAAAAAAAACTGGGTTAGGTTTGGTGTCCTCTTATAATAAAGCAAATAATACCACTTCTGGTGCCAAACGACATGGGTAACGTTAAATGAAAAAAAAAAAAACAAGGAAGGAACGGGTAACGCTCCAACTAGAGGTTAGGTTTGGTTTAGTTTTCGCCAAAATTGTAAGTTGCCGCGTTTAAAGTTAGCGTTTGTTTTATTGCCGAATTTTGGACAAAACAAACAATTGAACTGCATAAGGACTCGAAAAAATAAAAAAACTAGGTTAGGTTAGGTTTGTTTTATTGCCGAATTTTTGCAGGACTAAACAAAAAAAAAAACTAGGTTAGGTTTGGTGTCCTCTTATAATAAAGCAAATAATACCACTTCTGGTGCCAAACGACATGGGAAACGTTAAATGAAAAAAAAAAAAACAAGGAAGGAACGGGTAACGCTCCAACTAGAGGTTAGGTTTGGTTTAGTTTTCGCCAAAATTGTAAGTTGCCGCGTTTAAAGTTAGCGTTTGTTTTATTGCCGAATTTTGGACAAAACAAACAATTGAACTGCATAAGGACTCAAAAAAATAAAAAACTAGGTTAGGTTAGGTTAGGTTTGTTTTATTGCCGAATTTTTGCAGGACTAAACAAAAAAAACTAGGTTAGGTTTGGTGTCCTCTTATAATAAAGCAAATAATACCACTTCTGGTGCCAAACGACATGGGTAACGTTAAATGAAAAAAAAAAAAACAAGGAAGGAACGGGTAACGCTCCAACTAGAGGTTAGGTTTGGTTTAGTTTTCGCCAAAATTGTAAGTTGCCGCGTTTAAAGTTAGCGTTTGTTTTATTGCCGAATTTTGGACAAAACAAACAATTGAACTGCATAAGGACTCGAAAAAATAAAAAAACTAGGTTAGGTTAGGTTTGTTTTATTGCCGAATTTTTGCAGGACTAAACAAAAAAAAAAACTAGGTTAGGTTTGGTGTCCTCTTATAATAAAGCAAATAATACCACTTCTGGTGCCAAACGACATGGGAAACGTTAAATGAAAAAAAAAAAAACAAGGAAGGAACGGGTAACGCTCCAACTAGAGGTTAGGTTTGGTTTAGTTTTCGCCAAAATTGTAAGTTGCCGCGTTTAAAGTTAGCGTTTGTTTTATTGCCGAATTTTGGACAAAACAAACAATTGAACTGCATAAGGACTCGAAAAAATAAAAAACTAGGTTAGGTTAGGTTTGTTTTATTGCCGAATTTTTGCAGGACTAAACAAAAAAAAAAACTAGGTTAGGTTTGGTGTCCTCTTATAATAAAGCAAATAATACCACTTCTGGTGCCAAACGACATGGGAAACGTTAAATGAAAAAAAAAAAAACAAGGAAGGAACGGGTAACGCTCCAACTAGAGGTTAGGTTTGGTTTAGTTTTCGCCAAAATTGTAAGTTGCCGCGTTTAAAGTTAGCGTTTGTTTTATTGCCGAATTTTGGACAAAACAAACAATTGAACTGCATAAGGACTCGAAAAAATAAAAAACTAGGTTAGGTTAGGTTAGGTTTGTTTTATTGCCGAATTTTTGCAGGACTAAACAAAAAAAACTAGGTTAGGTTTGGTGTCCTCTTATAATAAAGCAAATAATACCACTTCTGGTGCCAAACGACATGGGTAACGTTAAATGAAAAAAAAAAACAAGGAAGGAACGGGTAACGCTCCAACTAGAGGTTAGGTTTGGTTTAGTTTTCGGCAAAATTGTAAGTTGCCGCGTTTAAAGTTAGCGTTTGTTTTATTGCCGAATTTTGGACAAAACAAACAATTGAACTGCATAAGGACTCAAAAAAATAAAAAAACTAGGTTAGGTTAGGTTAGGTTTGTTTTATTGCCGAATTTTTGCAGGACTAAACAAAAAAAATAAACTAGGTTAGGTTTGGTGTCCTCCTATAATAAAGCAAATAATACCACTTCTGGTGCCAAACGACATGGGAAACGTTAAATGAAAAAAAAAAAACAAGGAAGGAACGGGTAACGCTCCAACTAGAGGTTAGGTTAGGTTTGGTTTAGTTTTCGCCAAAATTGTAAGTTGCCGCGTTTAAAGTTAGCGTTTGTTTTATTGCCGAATTTTGGACAAAACAAACAATTGAACTGCATAAGGACTCAAAAAAATAAAAAAACTAGGTTAGGTTTGGTGTCCTCTTATAATAAAGCAAATAATACCACTTCTGGTGCCAAACGACATGGGAAACGTTAAATGAAAAAAAAAAACAAGGAAGGAACGGGTAACGCTCCAACTAGAGGTTAGGTTATTCCAAAAACTAGGTTAGGTTAGGTTAGGTTTGGTTTTCGCCAAAATTGCAAGTTGCCGAGTTTTTGAAGGACTAAACATAAAAAAAAAACTAGGTTAGGTTAGGTTTTTTATTTTTCATTATAATCCCAATGCCGGCCGCTGCGGTCGCAGGCACATAGGTGGTAAGTTGATTTTTCAAAAAATCCAGTCTTTTGTTGATTTTTTTTTTGTTTAATTTTTATTATTTTTTATGAAAAAAAAAAAAATGCTACCGTGCGGTCATAGCTGCATCGCTCTCCGGCCTCCGGCCGAACCACGCGCCTCTGCACACGGTACGCGTTCTGTTTAATGCCAGAGAAGCGCGCACCGCGTGCTAAGAGCGCACCGCGTGCTTGTAAGCGCGCGCAGAGCGCGCTCTGCTGAGATTGTGTGCGAGAGAAAGAGAAGGATGATGGGAAGGAGGAAAATAAAAACATTTTATGTTTTTATGAGTTGGATGGTTTTTGTTTTGTAAAAAACATAACAAACATAACAAAAAAAAAACATATATGTATGATGATGATGATGATGATGATGATATATATACATATACATTATTATTTAATGTAATGCGGTTTGCGCGTCTTGTATGTGCGAACCGTGTTTACAATGCTGTGTTTTACGTGAATAATCCATAACGTGCGGCGTGGGGCTCTCAAGGCCGACCAAACGGCACACAAAGAGAATCATATGTATCGAGGAAAGAAATGTTTGCGGTCTCGTATCGCATCGTCTCGTCTCGTTACGATTCGCTGTGCCGCCGGTCGGTTGCCTCGCTACCTCGACGCGTTTGGATATCTTAATAAAAGTTTCCATTTTGGAAAATAGTGATTTTACGAGTTGCTTCGTTGTTTCGAACAACCGTAACACTACGACATGCGACGCAAAACAGAGCTCTGGTTAATGTGCGTACTGCACAAGTTTTATTATCACTTGCGTGTGCGCGCACTGATATAAAACGTCCGTCTCTCTTGTCTCCGTGTGTATGTGGTGGGAGGGTGTTTTGAACCGCGCAAGTCGGTAGTTTGAAGTTTAGCTGTGGGAACGCCGCAAACGCATCCGGGCGCAGCACAGAGCCGCGGCCTCAGCACGCTCCGGGCGTGATCGTGATCCGCGGATCCGCGATCGCATTCGGAATGATGTTACATTGCTAGAAGCAATTATTGTGGTATTAATCGAATCGAGGAAAATTCGAACGAAAGGCCTCAATTATATAATAGAGCCTTTAATCTCTCTCGCTTAGAGAGTGAATGAACAAAATCAAGACTAAAACTCTTGCTCTCGGTAGAAGACATCCCCTCGATACCGTCGAACGGCGTACGGGGGGAGAGCTCGTCGACTGTGACGCTCGAGTTTAGCTCCCTGGTTGATCCTGCCAGTAGTTATATGCTTGTCTCAAAGATTAAGCCATGCATGTCTCAGTGCAAGCCGTATTAAGGCGATACCGCGAATGGCTCAATATATCAGTTTTGGTTCCTTAGATCTTACTCAGTTACTTGGATAACTGTGGTAATTCTAGAGCTAATACATGCAATCAGAACTCTGACCAGTGATGGGATGAGTGCTTTTATTAGATCAAAACCAATCGACGGAGGGCCTCGCGTCCAAAGTCGTTAATTTTGATGAATCTGGATAACTTTTGCCGATCGCACGGTCCAGTACCGGCGACGCATCTTTCAAATGTCTGCCTTATCAACTTTCGATGGTAGTTTCTGCGACTACCATGGTTGTCACGGGTAACGGGGAATCAGGGTTCGATTCCGGAGAGGGAGCCTGAGAAACGGCTACCACATCCAAGGAAGGCAGCAGGCGCGCAAATTACCCACTCCCGGCACGGGGAGGTAGTGACGAAAAATAACGATACGGGACTCTTACGAGGCCTCGTAATCGGAATGAGTACACTTTAAATATTTTAACGAGGAACAATTGGAGGGCAAGTCTGGTGCCAGCAGCCGCGGTAATTCCAGCTCCAATAGCGTATACTAAAATTGTTGCGGTTAAAAAGCTCGTAGTTGCATTTGTGCGCCGCGCTGTTGGTGCACCGCATCCGCGGTGATACTGGCACGTTTGCGGAGCATATCGTCGGTGAGCCGGCGGTAACACGCCGGTTCAATATCAAAAATCCTATCGCGGTGCTCTTTATTGAGTGTCGAGGTGGGCCGACAATTTTACTTTGAACAAATTAGAGTGCTCAAAGCGGGCTCAAAATGCTGCTTGAATATTTCGTGCATGGAATAATAGAATATGATCTCGGTTCTATTTTGTTGGTTTTCAGAACTCCGAGGTAATGATTAATAGGGATAACTGGGGGCATTCGTATTGCGACGTTAGAGGTGAAATTCTTGGATCGTCGCAAGACGAACATCAGCGAAAGCATTTGCCAAAGGTGTTTTCATCAATCAAGAACGAAAGTTAGAGGTTCGAAGGCGATTAGATACCGCCCTAGTTCTAACCGTAAATATGTCATCTAGCGATCCGCCGACGTTACTACAATGGCTCGGCGGGCAGCTTCCGGGAAACCAAAGATTTTGGACTCCGGGGGGAGTATGGTTGCAAAGCTGAAACTTAAAGGAATTGACGGAAGGGCACCACCAGGAGTGGAGCCTGCGGCTTAATTTGACTCAACACGGGAAATCTCACCAGGCCCGGACACCGGAAGGATTGACAGATTAACAGCTCTTTCTTGATTCGGTGGGTGGTGGTGCATGGCCGTTCTTAGTTGGTGGAGCGATTTGTCTGGTTAATTCCGGTAACGAACGAGACTCTAGCCTGCTAAATAGGCGTCGTCATTTCGGTGTGCATGGCTTCGGTCACGCAACTCACTGGCGACGTATTAAAATTCTTCTTAGAGGGACCGGCGGTTTCGAGCCGCACGAGATTGAGCAATAACAGGTCTGTGATGCCCTTAGATGTCCTGGGCCGCACGCGCGCTACACTGAAGGAATCAACATGTTCTCCCTGGCCTAAAGGCCCGGGCAACCCGTTGAAACTCCTTCGTGCTGGGGATTGGGGTTTGCAATTATCCCCCATAAACGAGGAATTCCTAGTAAGCGCGAGTCATAAGCTCGCGTTGATTACGTCCCTGCCCTTTGTACACACCGCCCGTCGCTACTACCGATTGAATGATTTAGTGAGGTCTTCGGACCGACACGCGGTGGCTTCACGGCCGTTGGCGTCGTTGGGAAGTTGACCAAACTTGATCATTTAGAGGAAGTAAAAGTCGTAACAAGGTTTCCGTAGGGGAACCTGCGGAAGGATCATTAACGTTGTTGTGAAACGCGCTAGCGCGACAGTTCATAAAACTGGATTGTTCGTGTGTGGTGTGTCTTCCATACAAAGTGAAATGTGTCATATGTATATCAGGCTGCTTCGAAAGAAGAGCTTCGTCACGTCTGAGTGCCGCGCGCGCTAGATTTTGACGGGTGAAAAATCCACACCCCGAGTCTGCGCGCGCCGGACGTGCTCGTGAACTAAACAAAACTGAAGCGCGGTTTAGAGTGGGAGAGAGTGCCTGCGGTCGGGGGAGCGCTTTGATGCGCGATCCCTTCCCTCGTGTGTATCTTCCGTTCTAAGAATATTAAATATTTTTATTTTATATCAAACCTGTACCTCAAAAACTATTACCCTGGACGGTGGATCACTTGGCTCGCGGGTCGATGAAGAACGCAGTTAACTGCGCGTCATAGTGTGAACTGCAGGACACATTTGAACATCGACATTTCGAACGCACATTGCGGTCCGTGGATACACATCCAGGACCACTCCTGTCTGAGGGCCGGCTGCATAAAAACAAAACCACATTGCGTGTACGCTGTGCAAACGCGTCGCGCTGCTGGCGGTTCTCGCGTGTGCGCGCTGAGCGCGCGCGCGGGTCCGTTTAAAAATTGGAAAAATTTCACACGTTGCGCTCACACGAAACAAGAGGGGCGATCTCTGATCGCTAGTTTTGTGCCAACACACGATGTGCTCTATGAATGTGCGTGTTGCGTTGTTTGGCCGGAGCTGGCTTTATTTGAGAGAGGCTCTCTGTGTGTGTTGTGCATCGAGTCGAGTAGGCGGACTCGACGTCCGAAGGGCGCGTCGTCTCGACGGCGGCGCGTCGTGACGGATATCGTGTCCGCCTCCCATTTTATACGTTGGCCTCAGATCAGGGAGGATTACCCGCCGAATTTAAGCATATTAGTAAGCGGAGGAAAAGAAACT
>OX401866.1:120000-125000 GCA_947859175.1 Gandaritis pyraliata | reverse complement strand
AAACGTTAAATGAAAAAAAAAAAACAAGGAAGGAACGGGTAACGCTCCAACTAGAGGTTAGGTTAGGTTTGGTTTAGTTTTCGCCAAAATTGTAAGTTGCCGCGTTTAAAGTTAGCGTTTGTTTTATTGCCGAATTTTGGACAAAACAAACAATTGAACTGCATAAGGACTCAAAAAAATAAAAAAACTAGGTTAGGTTTGGTGTCCTCTTATAATAAAGCAAATAATACCACTTCTGGTGCCAAACGACATGGGAAACGTTAAATGAAAAAAAAAAACAAGGAAGGAACGGGTAACGCTCCAACTAGAGGTTAGGTTATTCCAAAAACTAGGTTAGGTTAGGTTAGGTTTGGTTTTCGCCAAAATTGCAAGTTGCCGAGTTTTTGAAGGACTAAACATAAAAAAAAAACTAGGTTAGGTTAGGTTTTTTATTTTTCATTATAATCCCAATGCCGGCCGCTGCGGTCGCAGGCACATAGGTGGTAAGTTGATTTTTCAAAAAATCCAGTCTTTTGTTGATTTTTTTTTTGTTTAATTTTTATTATTTTTTATGAAAAAAAAAAAAATGCTACCGTGCGGTCATAGCTGCATCGCTCTCCGGCCTCCGGCCGAACCACGCGCCTCTGCACACGGTACGCGTTCTGTTTAATGCCAGAGAAGCGCGCACCGCGTGCTAAGAGCGCACCGCGTGCTTGTAAGCGCGCGCAGAGCGCGCTCTGCTGAGATTGTGTGCGAGAGAAAGAGAAGGATGATGGGAAGGAGGAAAATAAAAACATTTTATGTTTTTATGAGTTGGATGGTTTTTGTTTTGTAAAAAACATAACAAACATAACAAAAAAAAAACATATATGTATGATGATGATGATGATGATGATGATATATATACATATACATTATTATTTAATGTAATGCGGTTTGCGCGTCTTGTATGTGCGAACCGTGTTTACAATGCTGTGTTTTACGTGAATAATCCATAACGTGCGGCGTGGGGCTCTCAAGGCCGACCAAACGGCACACAAAGAGAATCATATGTATCGAGGAAAGAAATGTTTGCGGTCTCGTATCGCATCGTCTCGTCTCGTTACGATTCGCTGTGCCGCCGGTCGGTTGCCTCGCTACCTCGACGCGTTTGGATATCTTAATAAAAGTTTCCATTTTGGAAAATAGTGATTTTACGAGTTGCTTCGTTGTTTCGAACAACCGTAACACTACGACATGCGACGCAAAACAGAGCTCTGGTTAATGTGCGTACTGCACAAGTTTTATTATCACTTGCGTGTGCGCGCACTGATATAAAACGTCCGTCTCTCTTGTCTCCGTGTGTATGTGGTGGGAGGGTGTTTTGAACCGCGCAAGTCGGTAGTTTGAAGTTTAGCTGTGGGAACGCCGCAAACGCATCCGGGCGCAGCACAGAGCCGCGGCCTCAGCACGCTCCGGGCGTGATCGTGATCCGCGGATCCGCGATCGCATTCGGAATGATGTTACATTGCTAGAAGCAATTATTGTGGTATTAATCGAATCGAGGAAAATTCGAACGAAAGGCCTCAATTATATAATAGAGCCTTTAATCTCTCTCGCTTAGAGAGTGAATGAACAAAATCAAGACTAAAACTCTTGCTCTCGGTAGAAGACATCCCCTCGATACCGTCGAACGGCGTACGGGGGGAGAGCTCGTCGACTGTGACGCTCGAGTTTAGCTCCCTGGTTGATCCTGCCAGTAGTTATATGCTTGTCTCAAAGATTAAGCCATGCATGTCTCAGTGCAAGCCGTATTAAGGCGATACCGCGAATGGCTCAATATATCAGTTTTGGTTCCTTAGATCTTACTCAGTTACTTGGATAACTGTGGTAATTCTAGAGCTAATACATGCAATCAGAACTCTGACCAGTGATGGGATGAGTGCTTTTATTAGATCAAAACCAATCGACGGAGGGCCTCGCGTCCAAAGTCGTTAATTTTGATGAATCTGGATAACTTTTGCCGATCGCACGGTCCAGTACCGGCGACGCATCTTTCAAATGTCTGCCTTATCAACTTTCGATGGTAGTTTCTGCGACTACCATGGTTGTCACGGGTAACGGGGAATCAGGGTTCGATTCCGGAGAGGGAGCCTGAGAAACGGCTACCACATCCAAGGAAGGCAGCAGGCGCGCAAATTACCCACTCCCGGCACGGGGAGGTAGTGACGAAAAATAACGATACGGGACTCTTACGAGGCCTCGTAATCGGAATGAGTACACTTTAAATATTTTAACGAGGAACAATTGGAGGGCAAGTCTGGTGCCAGCAGCCGCGGTAATTCCAGCTCCAATAGCGTATACTAAAATTGTTGCGGTTAAAAAGCTCGTAGTTGCATTTGTGCGCCGCGCTGTTGGTGCACCGCATCCGCGGTGATACTGGCACGTTTGCGGAGCATATCGTCGGTGAGCCGGCGGTAACACGCCGGTTCAATATCAAAAATCCTATCGCGGTGCTCTTTATTGAGTGTCGAGGTGGGCCGACAATTTTACTTTGAACAAATTAGAGTGCTCAAAGCGGGCTCAAAATGCTGCTTGAATATTTCGTGCATGGAATAATAGAATATGATCTCGGTTCTATTTTGTTGGTTTTCAGAACTCCGAGGTAATGATTAATAGGGATAACTGGGGGCATTCGTATTGCGACGTTAGAGGTGAAATTCTTGGATCGTCGCAAGACGAACATCAGCGAAAGCATTTGCCAAAGGTGTTTTCATCAATCAAGAACGAAAGTTAGAGGTTCGAAGGCGATTAGATACCGCCCTAGTTCTAACCGTAAATATGTCATCTAGCGATCCGCCGACGTTACTACAATGGCTCGGCGGGCAGCTTCCGGGAAACCAAAGATTTTGGACTCCGGGGGGAGTATGGTTGCAAAGCTGAAACTTAAAGGAATTGACGGAAGGGCACCACCAGGAGTGGAGCCTGCGGCTTAATTTGACTCAACACGGGAAATCTCACCAGGCCCGGACACCGGAAGGATTGACAGATTAACAGCTCTTTCTTGATTCGGTGGGTGGTGGTGCATGGCCGTTCTTAGTTGGTGGAGCGATTTGTCTGGTTAATTCCGGTAACGAACGAGACTCTAGCCTGCTAAATAGGCGTCGTCATTTCGGTGTGCATGGCTTCGGTCACGCAACTCACTGGCGACGTATTAAAATTCTTCTTAGAGGGACCGGCGGTTTCGAGCCGCACGAGATTGAGCAATAACAGGTCTGTGATGCCCTTAGATGTCCTGGGCCGCACGCGCGCTACACTGAAGGAATCAACATGTTCTCCCTGGCCTAAAGGCCCGGGCAACCCGTTGAAACTCCTTCGTGCTGGGGATTGGGGTTTGCAATTATCCCCCATAAACGAGGAATTCCTAGTAAGCGCGAGTCATAAGCTCGCGTTGATTACGTCCCTGCCCTTTGTACACACCGCCCGTCGCTACTACCGATTGAATGATTTAGTGAGGTCTTCGGACCGACACGCGGTGGCTTCACGGCCGTTGGCGTCGTTGGGAAGTTGACCAAACTTGATCATTTAGAGGAAGTAAAAGTCGTAACAAGGTTTCCGTAGGGGAACCTGCGGAAGGATCATTAACGTTGTTGTGAAACGCGCTAGCGCGACAGTTCATAAAACTGGATTGTTCGTGTGTGGTGTGTCTTCCATACAAAGTGAAATGTGTCATATGTATATCAGGCTGCTTCGAAAGAAGAGCTTCGTCACGTCTGAGTGCCGCGCGCGCTAGATTTTGACGGGTGAAAAATCCACACCCCGAGTCTGCGCGCGCCGGACGTGCTCGTGAACTAAACAAAACTGAAGCGCGGTTTAGAGTGGAAGAGAGTGCCTGCGGTCGGGGGAGCGCTTTGATGCGCGATCCCTTCCCTCGTGCGCCTCTTTCGTTCTAAGAATATTAAATATTTTTATTTTATATCAAACCTGTACCTCAAAAACTATTACCCTGGACGGTGGATCACTTGGCTCGCGGGTCGATGAAGAACGCAGTTAACTGCGCGTCATAGTGTGAACTGCAGGACACATTTGAACATCGACATTTCGAACGCACATTGCGGTCCGTGGATACACATCCAGGACCACTCCTGTCTGAGGGCCGGCTGCATAAAAACAAAACCACATTGCGTGTACGCTGTGCAAACGCGTCGCGCTGCTGGCGGTTCTCGCGTGTGCGCGCTGAGCGCGCGCGCGGGTCCGTTTAAAAATTGGAAAAATTTCACACGTTGCGCTCACACGAAACAAGAGGGGCGATCTCTGATCGCTAGTTTTGTGCCAACACACGATGTGCTCTATGAATGTGCGTGTTGCGTTGTTTGGCCGGAGCTGGCTTTATTTGAGAGAGGCTCTCTGTGTGTGTTGTGCATCGAGTCGAGTAGGCGGACTCGACGTCCGAAGGGCGCGTCGTCTCGACGGCGGCGCGTCGTGACGGATATCGTGTCCGCCTCCCATTTTATACGTTGGCCTCAGATCAGGGAGGATTACCCGCCGAATTTAAGCATATTAGTAAGCGGAGGAAAAGAAACTAACTAGGATTTCCTTAGTAGCGGCGAGCGAACAGGAATTAGCCCAGCACTGAATCCCGCCGTTGTAACGGCGGCGGGAGATGTGGTGTTCGGGAGGTTCCGCTTTCTTGTCGTCGTCCACTCCTGTCCAAGTTCGTCTTGAACGGGGCCCATTTCCCACAGAGGGTGCCAGGCCCGTAGCGACGGAGGACGGCGGCGAGAGGAACTCTCCTCAGAGTCGGGTTGCTTGAGAGTGCAGCCCTAAGTGGGTGGTAAACTCCATCTAAGGCTAAATATTACCGCGAGACCGATAGCGAACAAGTACCGTGAGGGAAAGTTGAAAAGAACTTTGAAGAGAGAGTTCAACAGTACGTGAAACCGCTCAGGGGTAAACCTGCGAAACTCGAATGAACGAACGGGGAGATTCATCGCTATTCGGCGGCGTGGCGGTCGCGCTCTCGATGCCGCGCGGCTTCGGTC
>OX401866.1:102500-115000 GCA_947859175.1 Gandaritis pyraliata | reverse complement strand
TGTTTTATTGCCGAATTTTTGCAGGACAAAACAAAAAAAAAAAAAACTAGGTTAGATTTGGTGTCCTCTTATAATAAAGCAAATAATACCACTTCTGGTGCCAAACGACATGGGAAACGTTAAATGAAAAAAAAAAAAAACAAGGAAGGAACGGGTAACGCTCCAACTAGAGGTTAGGTTTGGTTTAGTTTTCGCCAAAATTGTAAGTTGCCGCGTTTAAAGTTAGCGTTTGTTTTATTGCCGAATTTTGGACAAAACAAACAATTGAACTCTGCATAAGGACTCGAAAAAATAAAAAACAAGGTTAGGTTAGGTTAGGTTAGGTTTGTTTTATTGCCGAATTTTTGCAGGACAAAACAAAAAAAAAAAACTAGGTTAGATTTGGTGTCCTCTTATAATAAAGCAAATAATACCACTTCTGGTGCCAAACGACATGGGAAACGTTAAATGAAAAAAAAAAAAACAAGGAAGGAACGGGTAACGCTCCAACTAGAGGTTAGGTTAGGTTAGGTTTGGTTTAGTTTTCGCCAAAATTGTAAGTTGCCGCGTTTAAAGTTAGCGTTTGTTTTATTGCCGAATTTTGGACAAAACAAACAATTGAACTCTGCATAAGGACTCGAAAAAATAAAAAACAAGGTTAGGTTAGGTTAGGTTAGGTTTGTTTTATTGCCGAATTTTTGCAGGACAAAACAAAAAAAAAAAAAACTAGGTTAGATTTGGTGTCCTCTTATAATAAAGCAAATAATACCACTTCTGGTGCCAAACGACATGGGAAACGTTAAATGAAAAAAAAAAAAAACAAGGAAGGAACGGGTAACGCTCCAACTAGAGGTTAGGTTTGGTTTAGTTTTCGCCAAAATTGTAAGTTGCCGCGTTTAAAGTTAGCGTTTGTTTTATTGCCGAATTTTGGACAAAACAAACAATTGAACTCTGCATAAGGACTCGAAAAAATAAAAAACAAGGTTAGGTTAGGTTAGGTTAGGTTTGTTTTATTGCCGAATTTTTGCAGGACAAAACAAAAAAAAAAAAAACCAGGTTAGATTTGGTGTCCTCTTATAATAAAGCAAATAATACCACTTCTGGTGCCAAACGACATGGGAAACGTTAAATGAAAAAAAAAAAAAACAAGGAAGGAACGGGTAACGCTCCAACTAGAGGTTAGGTTTGGTTTAGTTTTCGCCAAAATTGTAAGTTGCCGCGTTTAAAGTTAGCGTTTGTTTTATTGCCGAATTTTGGACAAAACAAACAATTGAACTGCATAAGGACTCGAAAAAATAAAAAACTAGGTTAGGTTAGGTTTGTTTTATTGCCGAATTTTTGCAGGACTAAACAAAAAAAAAAACTAGGTTAGGTTTGGTGTCCTCTTATAATAAAGCAAATAATACCACTTCTGGTGCCAAACGACATGGGAAACGTTAAATGAAAAAAAAAAAAACAAGGAAGGAACGGGTAACGCTCCAACTAGAGGTTAGGTTTGGTTTAGTTTTCGCCAAAATTGTAAGTTGCCGCGTTTAAAGTTAGCGTTTGTTTTATTGCCGAATTTTGGACAAAACAAACAATTGAACTGCATAAGGACTCGAAAAAATAAAAAAACTAGGTTAGGTTAGGTTTGTTTTATTGCCGAATTTTTGCAGGACTAAACAAAAAAAAAAACTAGGTTAGGTTTGGTGTCCTCTTATAATAAAGCAAATAATACCACTTCTGGTGCCAAACGACATGGGAAACGTTAAATGAAAAAAAAAAAAACAAGGAAGGAACGGGTAACGCTCCAACTAGAGGTTAGGTTTGGTTTAGTTTTCGCCAAAATTGTAAGTTGCCGCGTTTAAAGTTAGCGTTTGTTTTATTGCCGAATTTTGGACAAAACAAACAATTGAACTCTGCATAAGGACTCGAAAAAATAAAAAACAAGGTTAGGTTAGGTTAGGTTAGGTTTGTTTTATTGCCGAATTTTTGCAGGACAAAACAAAAAAAAAAAAACTAGGTTAGATTTGGTGTCCTCTTATAATAAAGCAAATAATACCACTTCTGGTGCCAAACGACATGGGAAACGTTAAATGAAAAAAAAAAAAAACAAGGAAGGAACGGGTAACGCTCCAACTAGAGGTTAGGTTAGGTTAGGTTTGGTTTAGTTTTCGCCAAAATTGTAAGTTGCCGCGTTTAAAGTTAGCGTTTGTTTTATTGCCGAATTTTGGACAAAACAAACAATTGAACTCTGCATAAGGACTCGAAAAAATAAAAAACAAGGTTAGGTTAGGTTAGGTTAGGTTTGTTTTATTGCCGAATTTTTGCAGGACAAAACAAAAAAAAAAAAAACTAGGTTAGATTTGGTGTCCTCTTATAATAAAGCAAATAATACCACTTCTGGTGCCAAACGACATGGGAAACGTTAAATGAAAAAAAAAAAAAACAAGGAAGGAACGGGTAACGCTCCAACTAGAGGTTAGGTTTGGTTTAGTTTTCGCCAAAATTGTAAGTTGCCGCGTTTAAAGTTAGCGTTTGTTTTATTGCCGAATTTTGGACAAAACAAACAATTGAACTCTGCATAAGGACTCGAAAAAATAAAAAACAAGGTTAGGTTAGGTTAGGTTAGGTTTGTTTTATTGCCGAATTTTTGCAGGACAAAACAAAAAAAAAAAAAACCAGGTTAGATTTGGTGTCCTCTTATAATAAAGCAAATAATACCACTTCTGGTGCCAAACGACATGGGAAACGTTAAATGAAAAAAAAAAAAAACAAGGAAGGAACGGGTAACGCTCCAACTAGAGGTTAGGTTTGGTTTAGTTTTCGCCAAAATTGTAAGTTGCCGCGTTTAAAGTTAGCGTTTGTTTTATTGCCGAATTTTGGACAAAACAAACAATTGAACTGCATAAGGACTCGAAAAAATAAAAAACAAGGTTAGGTTAGGTTAGGTTAGGTTTGTTTTATTGCCGAATTTTTGCAGGACAAAACAAAAAAAAAAAACTAGGTTAGATTTGGTGTCCTCTTATAATAAAGCAAATAATACCACTTCTGGTGCCAAACGACATGGGAAACGTTAAATGAAAAAAAAAAAAACAAGGAAGGAACGGGTAACGCTCCAACTAGAGGTTAGGTTTGGTTTAGTTTTCGCCAAAATTGTAAGTTGCCGCGTTTAAAGTTAGCGTTTGTTTTATTGCCGAATTTTGGACAAAACAAACAATTGAACTGCATAAGGACTCGAAAAAATAAAAAAACTAGGTTAGGTTAGGTTTGTTTTATTGCCGAATTTTTGCAGGACTAAACAAAAAATAAAACTAGGTTAGGTTTGGTGTCCTCTTATAATAAAGCAAATAATACCACTTCTGGTGCCAAACGACATGGGAAACGTTAAATGAAAAAAAAAAAAACAAGGAAGGAACGGGTAACGCTCCAACTAGAGGTTAGGTTTGGTTTAGTTTTCGCCAAAATTGTAAGTTGCCGCGTTTAAAGTTAGCGTTTGTTTTATTGCCGAATTTTGGACAAAACAAACAATTGAACTGCATAAGGACTCGAAAAAATAAAAAAACTAGGTTAGGTTTGGTGTCCTCTTATAATAAAGCAAATAATACCACTTCTGGTGCCAAACAACATGGGAAACGTTAAATGAAAAAAAAAAAACAAGGAAGGAACGGGTAACGCTCCAACTAGAGGTTAGGTTATTCCAAAAACTAGGTTAGGTTAGGTTAGGTTTGGTTTTCGCCAAAATTGTAAGGTGCCGAGTTTTTGAAGGACTATACATAAAAAAAAAAACTAGGTTAGGTTAGGTTTTTTATTTTTCATTATAATCCCAATGCCGGCCGCTGCGGTCGCAGGCACATAGGTGGTAAGTTGATTTTTCAAAAAATCCAGTTTTTTGTTTGTTTTATTTTTTGTTTAATTTTTATTATTTTTTATGAAAAAAAAAAATGCTACCGTGCGATCATTGCTGCATCGCTCTCCGGCCTCCGGCCGAACCACGCGCCTCTGCACACGGTACGCGTTCTGTTTAATGCCAGAGAAGCGCGCACCGCGTGCTAAGAGCGCACCGCGTGCTTGTAAGCGCGCGCAGAGCGCGCTCTGCTGAGACTGTGTGCGAGAAAGAGAAGGATGATAGATAGAAGGGGGGGAGGGGGGAAATAAAAACTTTTTATGTTTTTATGAGTTGGGTGATTTTTGTTTTTGTTAGACCGAAACAAAACAAAAAAAAAAAAAAAAATGTATAATATTATACATATACATTATTTAATGTAATGCGGTTTGCGCGTCTTGTATGTGCGAACCGTGTTTACAGTGCTGTGTTTTACGTGAAAAATCCATAACGTGCGGCGTGGGGCTCTCAAGGCCGACCAAACGGCACACAAAGAGAATCGTATGTATCGAGGAAAGAAATGTTTGCGGTCTCGTATCGCATCGTCTCGTCTCGTTACGATTCGCTGTGCCGCCGGTCGGTTGCCTCGCTACCTCGACGCGTTTGGATATCTTAATAAAAGTTTCCATCCATTTTGGAAAATAGTGATTTTACGAGTTGCTTCGTTGTTTCCAACAACCGTAACACTACGACATGCGACGCAAAACAGAGCTCTGGTTAATGTGCGTACTGCACAAGTTTTATTATCACTTGCGTGTGCGCGCACTGATATAAAACGTCCGTCTCTCTTGTGTCCGTGTGTATGTGGTGGGAGGGTGTTTTGAACCGCGCAAGTCGGTAGTTTGAAGTTTAGCTGTGGGAACGCCGCAAACGCATCCGGGCGCAGCACAGAGCCGCGGCCTCAGCACGCTCCGGGCGTGATCGTGATCCGCGGATCCGCGATCGCATTCGGAATGATGTTACATTGCTAGAAGCAATTATTGTGGTATTAATCGAATCGAGGAAAATTCGAACGAAAGGCCTCAATTATATAATAGAGCCTTTAATCTCTCTCGCTTAGAGAGTGAATGAACAAAATCAAGACTAAAACTCTTGCTCTCGGTAGAAGACATCCCCTCGATACCGTCGAACGGCGTACGGGGGGAGAGCTCGTCGACTGTGACGCTCGAGTTTAGCTCCCTGGTTGATCCTGCCAGTAGTTATATGCTTGTCTCAAAGATTAAGCCATGCATGTCTCAGTGCAAGCCGTATTAAGGCGATACCGCGAATGGCTCAATATATCAGTTTTGGTTCCTTAGATCTTACTCAGTTACTTGGATAACTGTGGTAATTCTAGAGCTAATACATGCAATCAGAACTCTGACCAGTGATGGGATGAGTGCTTTTATTAGATCAAAACCAATCGACGGAGGGCCTCGCGTCCAAAGTCGTTAATTTTGATGAATCTGGATAACTTTTGCCGATCGCACGGTCCAGTACCGGCGACGCATCTTTCAAATGTCTGCCTTATCAACTTTCGATGGTAGTTTCTGCGACTACCATGGTTGTCACGGGTAACGGGGAATCAGGGTTCGATTCCGGAGAGGGAGCCTGAGAAACGGCTACCACATCCAAGGAAGGCAGCAGGCGCGCAAATTACCCACTCCCGGCACGGGGAGGTAGTGACGAAAAATAACGATACGGGACTCTTACGAGGCCTCGTAATCGGAATGAGTACACTTTAAATATTTTAACGAGGAACAATTGGAGGGCAAGTCTGGTGCCAGCAGCCGCGGTAATTCCAGCTCCAATAGCGTATACTAAAATTGTTGCGGTTAAAAAGCTCGTAGTTGCATTTGTGCGCCGCGCTGTTGGTGCACCGCATCCGCGGTGATACTGGCACGTTTGCGGAGCATATCGTCGGTGAGCCGGCGGTAACACGCCGGTTCAATATCAAAAATCCTATCGCGGTGCTCTTTATTGAGTGTCGAGGTGGGCCGACAATTTTACTTTGAACAAATTAGAGTGCTCAAAGCGGGCTCAAAATGCTGCTTGAATATTTCGTGCATGGAATAATAGAATATGATCTCGGTTCTATTTTGTTGGTTTTCAGAACTCCGAGGTAATGATTAATAGGGATAACTGGGGGCATTCGTATTGCGACGTTAGAGGTGAAATTCTTGGATCGTCGCAAGACGAACATCAGCGAAAGCATTTGCCAAAGGTGTTTTCATCAATCAAGAACGAAAGTTAGAGGTTCGAAGGCGATTAGATACCGCCCTAGTTCTAACCGTAAATATGTCATCTAGCGATCCGCCGACGTTACTACAATGGCTCGGCGGGCAGCTTCCGGGAAACCAAAGATTTTGGACTCCGGGGGGAGTATGGTTGCAAAGCTGAAACTTAAAGGAATTGACGGAAGGGCACCACCAGGAGTGGAGCCTGCGGCTTAATTTGACTCAACACGGGAAATCTCACCAGGCCCGGACACCGGAAGGATTGACAGATTAACAGCTCTTTCTTGATTCGGTGGGTGGTGGTGCATGGCCGTTCTTAGTTGGTGGAGCGATTTGTCTGGTTAATTCCGGTAACGAACGAGACTCTAGCCTGCTAAATAGGCGTCGTCATTTCGGTGTGCATGGCTTCGGTCACGCAACTCACTGGCGACGTATTAAAATTCTTCTTAGAGGGACCGGCGGTTTCGAGCCGCACGAGATTGAGCAATAACAGGTCTGTGATGCCCTTAGATGTCCTGGGCCGCACGCGCGCTACACTGAAGGAATCAACATGTTCTCCCTGGCCTAAAGGCCCGGGCAACCCGTTGAAACTCCTTCGTGCTGGGGATTGGGGTTTGCAATTATCCCCCATAAACGAGGAATTCCTAGTAAGCGCGAGTCATAAGCTCGCGTTGATTACGTCCCTGCCCTTTGTACACACCGCCCGTCGCTACTACCGATTGAATGATTTAGTGAGGTCTTCGGACCGACACGCGGTGGCTTCACGGCCGTTGGCGTCGTTGGGAAGTTGACCAAACTTGATCATTTAGAGGAAGTAAAAGTCGTAACAAGGTTTCCGTAGGGGAACCTGCGGAAGGATCATTAACGTTGTTGTGAAACGCGCTAGCGCGACAGTTCATAAAACTGGATTGTTCGTGTGTGGTGTGTCTTCCATACAAAGTGAAATGTGTCATATGTATATCAGGCTGCTTCGAAAGAAGAGCTTCGTCACGTCTGAGTGCCGCGCGCGCTAGATTTTGACGGGTGAAAAATCCACACCCCGAGTCTGCGCGCGCCGGACGTGCTCGTGAACTAAACAAAACTGAAGCGCGGTTTAGAGTGGAAGAGAGTGCCTGCGGTCGGGGGAGCGCTTTGATGCGCGATCCCTTCCCTCGTGCGCCTCTTTCGTTCTAAGAATATTAAATATTTTTATTTTATATCAAACCTGTACCTCAAAAACTATTACCCTGGACGGTGGATCACTTGGCTCGCGGGTCGATGAAGAACGCAGTTAACTGCGCGTCATAGTGTGAACTGCAGGACACATTTGAACATCGACATTTCGAACGCACATTGCGGTCCGTGGATACACATCCAGGACCACTCCTGTCTGAGGGCCGGCTGCATAAAAACAAAACCACATTGCGTGTACGCTGTGCAAACGCGTCGCGCTGCTGGCGGTTCTCGCGTGTGCGCGCTGAGCGCGCGCGCGGGTCCGTTTAAAAATTGGAAAAATTTCACACGTTGCGCTCACACGAAACAAGAGGGGCGATCTCTGATCGCTAGTTTTGTGCCAACACACGATGTGCTCTATGAATGTGCGTGTTGCGTTGTTTGGCCGGAGCTGGCTTTATTTGAGAGAGGCTCTCTGTGTGTGTTGTGCATCGAGTCGAGTAGGCGGACTCGACGTCCGAAGGGCGCGTCGTCTCGACGGCGGCGCGTCGTGACGGATATCGTGTCCGCCTCCCATTTTATACGTTGGCCTCAGATCAGGGAGGATTACCCGCCGAATTTAAGCATATTAGTAAGCGGAGGAAAAGAAACTAACTAGGATTTCCTTAGTAGCGGCGAGCGAACAGGAATTAGCCCAGCACTGAATCCCGCCGTTGTAACGGCGGCGGGAGATGTGGTGTTCGGGAGGTTCCGCTTTCTTGTCGTCGTCCACTCCTGTCCAAGTTCGTCTTGAACGGGGCCCATTTCCCACAGAGGGTGCCAGGCCCGTAGCGACGGAGGACGGCGGCGAGAGGAACTCTCCTCAGAGTCGGGTTGCTTGAGAGTGCAGCCCTAAGTGGGTGGTAAACTCCATCTAAGGCTAAATATTACCGCGAGACCGATAGCGAACAAGTACCGTGAGGGAAAGTTGAAAAGAACTTTGAAGAGAGAGTTCAACAGTACGTGAAACCGCTCAGGGGTAAACCTGCGAAACTCGAATGAACGAACGGGGAGATTCATCGCTATTCGGCGGCGTGGCGGTCGCGCTCTCGATGCCGCGCGGCTTCGGTCGCGCGGTACGGGGCGCGTCGTTTGACGTTCGCCGACGGCGTGCACTTCTCCCTTAGTAATACATCGCGACCCGTTCGATGTCGGTCTAAGCGCCGTTCGGGAGTCGATGTCGCACCTCTCGGGGCGCGGCGTCGACCGTGACGGTCGCCGACCGACTGTCGGACGGTATTTTGACGGATCGCGTACGCGTTAACGCGCGTCCGGCCCGACGCAAGGCGTGCGTCGTCCATTCCCGTCCTGCCAGAGCGCGGGGCGGGGGTGCGGCGCGCCTGTCGTCGCAGCCGTGCTGTCTCGGACTGTGCGCGTCCCGTGTCTGCGATGATTCAGTTTCGGGCACTCGCAGGACCCGTCTTGAAACACGGACCAAGGAGTCTAGCATGTGTGCGAGTCATTGAGTAAAATGTCTAAACTGAAAGGCTTAACGAAAGTGAAGGTGGACGCTCGCCGTCCGCTCAGGGAGGATGGCGCGCCGATCTCGATCGGCCGCTCGCACTCCCGAGGCGTCTCGTTTCCAATCAGAGATTGCAGGCGCGCTCTGAGCACAGATGCTGGGACCCGAAAGATGGTGAACTATGCCTGGTCAGGTCGAAGTCAGGGGAAACCCTGATGGAGGACCGTAGCGATTCTGACGTGCAAATCGATCGTCGGAACTGGGTATAGGGGCGAAAGACTAATCGAACCATCTAGTAGCTGGTTCCGTCCGAAGTTTCCCTCAGGATAGCTGGCGTCGATTCGAACAGTCTCATCCGGTAAAGCGAATGATTAGAGGCATTGGGGTCGAAACGACTTCAACCTATTCTCAAACTTTAAATGGGTGAGAACTCCGGCTTACTCGAACGATGAAGCCGGAGATCTGATGACGGTGCCAAGTGGGCCAATTTTGGTAAGCAGAACTGGCGCTGTGGGATGAACCAAACGTAGTGTTAAGGCGCCCAAAAAACGCTCATGGGACACCATGAAAGGCGTTGGTCGCTCATGACAGCAGGACGGTGGCCATGGAAGTCGGAATCCGCTAAGGAGTGTGCAACGACTCACCTGCCGAAGCAACCAGCCCTGAAAATGGATGGCGCTGAAGCGTTTTGCCTATACACTACCGTTACCGGCATGTGCGTTACGTTCACGTAACATTAAGCCGTAACGAGTAGGACGTGCGCGGCGGTGCGCGCAGAAGGGTCTGGGCGTGAGCCCGCCTGGAGCCGCCGTCGGTGCAGATCTTGGTGGTAGTAGCAAATACTCCAGCGAGGCCCTGGAGGACTGACGTGGAGAAGGGTTTCGCGTGAACAGTAGTTGCTCGCGAGTCAGTCGATCCTAAGCTCAAGGAGAAATCTTATGTCGATGCGGCGTGTTTTTATTGTTATGATAAATAACGCCCTTTGAGCGAAAGGGAATCCGGTTCCTATTCCGGAACCCGGCAGCGGAACCGTTTCAATAATCGTTCACTCGTTTCAACGCGAGAGTTCGACGGGGTAACCCAAAGTGGCCTGAAGACGCCGCCGAGAGGTTCGGGAAGAGTTTTCTTTTCTGCCTGAGCGTTCGAGTTCCATGGAATCCTATAGAAGGGAGATATGGTTCGGAACGCGAAGAGCACCGCATTTGCGGCGGTGTCCGGATACTCTCTGCGGACCTTGAAAATTCAGGTGAGGGATGTACGTGGAGATGTCGCGCCGGTTCGTACCCATATCCGCAGCAGGGGGCCTACTCTAATTCAACGAAAAACGAAGTTACGATCGAAGTTTCGCACGATTCCTACCACGGTTCTTATTCGTTACGAAGTTTCGTCCGCACGAAGATAGTTTGACATCTAAATTCTCTAAGCCTACTCTAATTCAAGAACGCTCCGAACGAAAATTTGAATTTGACAGATGTTTGTTCGGAATTTTAACCTCAAATTGACGAAACCATTATTGCTACCTTTTGATTTTCGTTAGTGTGAATTTTGTTGCAAATATAAGTGAAATGGCTGCAAGATTTATTTTAGTCGAGTTTGCTCTGCGTGAAGAATATTTAGAGCGTAGAAGGAACCGGCGCCGCCTGCGCCATCAACTCAATTTCAGTTTAATTCCCGACTTAGACTTTGTAAGAAACTACAGACTCAGTCGTGGATTATTTGAAGAGTTGTGTCGAGAAATAGTGCCACTATTACCTCCAAAGGCAAGAAGTCATGGAATCGAGCCCACAGTCAAGGTGGTGTATATTTTTAATCTATACTAACCTCTAACTCTACCTTTGTAACTAAGTAGGTACCTACTTCCTTCAACTAGTCTTTTCAAAAAAATGTATTTCACCCTTCATAATAATGTTTCAGATCCTTGCAGCCTTGAATTTTTATGCCCAAGGTAGCTACCAAAGGTCTGTAGGGCAAAACATGGACGGTCCTATGGCACAACAGACCTTTTCACGTTCTTTGCAAGAAGTGAATGCAGCCCTCAATGCACCCCATATATTAAAAAAATATATAAAATTCCCGCAAAATAGAGATGAAAGGAATCTTATTAAGCGCAAGTGAGTACTCTAACCATAGGTTTCCACTCAAAAACATTCACAATAAAACATGTCCAATTTAACTCTGTGAAGATATTGATTTGCATTTCTACTGCCAAACCTAGTGCATGTTTTGAATCTTGTGCAGATGGTTTTATGGGCTTTCTTGATTGTAAAACCAATTGTTTGTAAAGATTGTGTTGTGAAGGTTTGAATATTTGGGGAAACGCACAGTAACATAGACGTAAGTTTTAATATTTGTATGTAGCTACGTGTATTCGTCCAACGTAGCTACCTACTGTGAATTAATTTTGTATTATTGCTTTTAGATTTTATGAAAAACATGGTCTTTCTGGTGTTATTGGGTGCATTGATTGCTCTCACATTGCAATTGTCAGACCATCACAGCATGAGGAACAATATTTTAATCGAAAACATTTTCATTCAATTAACACCCAAGTTGTAAGTTTGTGCACAAAATAAATATTGTTTTGTTTTATTATGCCATCTATCTACTGTTGAATAATGTCTCATTGATATTTCTAGGTTCCTACTCATTCAAAGTCATGATTTTTCAGATATGTGACATTGATTGCTACATAACAAATGTGGATGCTTCTTATGGTGGAGCAACACATGATGCATATATTTGGAGGGAGTGTGACATCAGAAGCCATATGGAGAGTCTCCAGAATGAAACAGCTTATCTATTAGGCATGTTTGTATTAATTATTTTTATAAAATAAAATAATGATGTAATTCACAACAATAATGTCACTTTTAATTTTTAGGTGATTCGGGTTATGCTCTACGGGAGCATATGATGACACCTATAGATAATGCTGTTGAGGACTCTCCTGAAGGAAGATATAACTTCATCCAAAAGCGTGCACGCTCCACTGTAGAACGCACATTTGGAATTTTAAAAAGCAGATGGAGATGTCTTTTATCAGCTCGGCAACTTCATTACTGCCCTGAAAAAGCAGGTAAAATTATTATTGCCTGCTGTGTTCTACATAACTTATGTATAAGGGCTGGTATTGATGTTCCTGAGTTGACAGAAGATGAACTCCAAGCTGAAAGAAGCAGGCAGGTTCCGGCTGCTGCCAGCCAACCACCCACTTCTTCAGCTCAAGCTTTACTAGCAGGTCGAAGGGCAAGAGCTTTATTAGTGGAAATGTTGGAGAGGAATAGGAATATTTAATTTGTACTTATCTATATGTTTTGAATGTAGTGTGCCAGGTAGTATATAAATGAATGACTATGTGTATAAAAATTTAATAACACAATAATTAATAATATTTAAAAATGTAACACGTTTAGTAAGTAAGCTATAATGATAAATTTAGTACA
Organism: Gandaritis pyraliata; assembly: GCA_947859175.1. Taxonomy (NCBI): domain Eukaryota; kingdom Metazoa; phylum Arthropoda; class Insecta; order Lepidoptera; family Geometridae; genus Gandaritis; species Gandaritis pyraliata. Next base: position 102,844 of record OX401866.1, on the reverse strand, counting down.
AACATAATAAATAATATATTTTATGGCATAAAAAAGTTTCGTTTATAAGTATTTAATACAAAGGCAACAATTAATAATCCTACTAATATTATCCAAAATAAAACTTAATATTATTTGCTATTTCACAACAAAACTATAACTACAGTACATTATAAATTAGGTTCTATCTAAAAATTGTCTCATAAGCCCACACAGCTCTAACAAGGCAGCCCTGATGCCAGCAAGTTCGTTGTTCCTGACAGTTTCTCTCTCAGCACGTGCCTCTTCAAGTTGAAACAGTCTGCTTCGAACATCTCGTCTCTGGCTGGTGGGCTGTGTAGGTTGAGTGGCTGCAAAGTAAAATT
>OX401866.1:75000-97500 GCA_947859175.1 Gandaritis pyraliata | reverse complement strand
GCCGCTGCGGTCGCAGGCACATAGGTGGTAAGTTGATTTTTCAAAAAATCCAGTCTTTTGTTGATTTTTTTTTTGTTTAATTTTTATTATTTTTTATGAAAAAAAAAAAAATGCTACCGTGCGGTCATAGCTGCATCGCTCTCCGGCCTCCGGCCGAACCACGCGCCTCTGCACACGGTACGCGTTCTGTTTAATGCCAGAGAAGCGCGCACCGCGTGCTAAGAGCGCACCGCGTGCTTGTAAGCGCGCGCAGAGCGCGCTCTGCTGAGATTGTGTGCGAGAGAAAGAGAAGGATGATGGGAAGGAGGAAAATAAAAACATTTTATGTTTTTATGAGTTGGATGGTTTTTGTTTTGTAAAAAACATAACAAACATAACAAAAAAAAAACATATATGTATGATGATGATGATGATGATGATGATATATATACATATACATTATTATTTAATGTAATGCGGTTTGCGCGTCTTGTATGTGCGAACCGTGTTTACAATGCTGTGTTTTACGTGAATAATCCATAACGTGCGGCGTGGGGCTCTCAAGGCCGACCAAACGGCACACAAAGAGAATCATATGTATCGAGGAAAGAAATGTTTGCGGTCTCGTATCGCATCGTCTCGTCTCGTTACGATTCGCTGTGCCGCCGGTCGGTTGCCTCGCTACCTCGACGCGTTTGGATATCTTAATAAAAGTTTCCATTTTGGAAAATAGTGATTTTACGAGTTGCTTCGTTGTTTCGAACAACCGTAACACTACGACATGCGACGCAAAACAGAGCTCTGGTTAATGTGCGTACTGCACAAGTTTTATTATCACTTGCGTGTGCGCGCACTGATATAAAACGTCCGTCTCTCTTGTCTCCGTGTGTATGTGGTGGGAGGGTGTTTTGAACCGCGCAAGTCGGTAGTTTGAAGTTTAGCTGTGGGAACGCCGCAAACGCATCCGGGCGCAGCACAGAGCCGCGGCCTCAGCACGCTCCGGGCGTGATCGTGATCCGCGGATCCGCGATCGCATTCGGAATGATGTTACATTGCTAGAAGCAATTATTGTGGTATTAATCGAATCGAGGAAAATTCGAACGAAAGGCCTCAATTATATAATAGAGCCTTTAATCTCTCTCGCTTAGAGAGTGAATGAACAAAATCAAGACTAAAACTCTTGCTCTCGGTAGAAGACATCCCCTCGATACCGTCGAACGGCGTACGGGGGGAGAGCTCGTCGACTGTGACGCTCGAGTTTAGCTCCCTGGTTGATCCTGCCAGTAGTTATATGCTTGTCTCAAAGATTAAGCCATGCATGTCTCAGTGCAAGCCGTATTAAGGCGATACCGCGAATGGCTCAATATATCAGTTTTGGTTCCTTAGATCTTACTCAGTTACTTGGATAACTGTGGTAATTCTAGAGCTAATACATGCAATCAGAACTCTGACCAGTGATGGGATGAGTGCTTTTATTAGATCAAAACCAATCGACGGAGGGCCTCGCGTCCAAAGTCGTTAATTTTGATGAATCTGGATAACTTTTGCCGATCGCACGGTCCAGTACCGGCGACGCATCTTTCAAATGTCTGCCTTATCAACTTTCGATGGTAGTTTCTGCGACTACCATGGTTGTCACGGGTAACGGGGAATCAGGGTTCGATTCCGGAGAGGGAGCCTGAGAAACGGCTACCACATCCAAGGAAGGCAGCAGGCGCGCAAATTACCCACTCCCGGCACGGGGAGGTAGTGACGAAAAATAACGATACGGGACTCTTACGAGGCCTCGTAATCGGAATGAGTACACTTTAAATATTTTAACGAGGAACAATTGGAGGGCAAGTCTGGTGCCAGCAGCCGCGGTAATTCCAGCTCCAATAGCGTATACTAAAATTGTTGCGGTTAAAAAGCTCGTAGTTGCATTTGTGCGCCGCGCTGTTGGTGCACCGCATCCGCGGTGATACTGGCACGTTTGCGGAGCATATCGTCGGTGAGCCGGCGGTAACACGCCGGTTCAATATCAAAAATCCTATCGCGGTGCTCTTTATTGAGTGTCGAGGTGGGCCGACAATTTTACTTTGAACAAATTAGAGTGCTCAAAGCGGGCTCAAAATGCTGCTTGAATATTTCGTGCATGGAATAATAGAATATGATCTCGGTTCTATTTTGTTGGTTTTCAGAACTCCGAGGTAATGATTAATAGGGATAACTGGGGGCATTCGTATTGCGACGTTAGAGGTGAAATTCTTGGATCGTCGCAAGACGAACATCAGCGAAAGCATTTGCCAAAGGTGTTTTCATCAATCAAGAACGAAAGTTAGAGGTTCGAAGGCGATTAGATACCGCCCTAGTTCTAACCGTAAATATGTCATCTAGCGATCCGCCGACGTTACTACAATGGCTCGGCGGGCAGCTTCCGGGAAACCAAAGATTTTGGACTCCGGGGGGAGTATGGTTGCAAAGCTGAAACTTAAAGGAATTGACGGAAGGGCACCACCAGGAGTGGAGCCTGCGGCTTAATTTGACTCAACACGGGAAATCTCACCAGGCCCGGACACCGGAAGGATTGACAGATTAACAGCTCTTTCTTGATTCGGTGGGTGGTGGTGCATGGCCGTTCTTAGTTGGTGGAGCGATTTGTCTGGTTAATTCCGGTAACGAACGAGACTCTAGCCTGCTAAATAGGCGTCGTCATTTCGGTGTGCATGGCTTCGGTCACGCAACTCACTGGCGACGTATTAAAATTCTTCTTAGAGGGACCGGCGGTTTCGAGCCGCACGAGATTGAGCAATAACAGGTCTGTGATGCCCTTAGATGTCCTGGGCCGCACGCGCGCTACACTGAAGGAATCAACATGTTCTCCCTGGCCTAAAGGCCCGGGCAACCCGTTGAAACTCCTTCGTGCTGGGGATTGGGGTTTGCAATTATCCCCCATAAACGAGGAATTCCTAGTAAGCGCGAGTCATAAGCTCGCGTTGATTACGTCCCTGCCCTTTGTACACACCGCCCGTCGCTACTACCGATTGAATGATTTAGTGAGGTCTTCGGACCGACACGCGGTGGCTTCACGGCCGTTGGCGTCGTTGGGAAGTTGACCAAACTTGATCATTTAGAGGAAGTAAAAGTCGTAACAAGGTTTCCGTAGGGGAACCTGCGGAAGGATCATTAACGTTGTTGTGAAACGCGCTAGCGCGACAGTTCATAAAACTGGATTGTTCGTGTGTGGTGTGTCTTCCATACAAAGTGAAATGTGTCATATGTATATCAGGCTGCTTCGAAAGAAGAGCTTCGTCACGTCTGAGTGCCGCGCGCGCTAGATTTTGACGGGTGAAAAATCCACACCCCGAGTCTGCGCGCGCCGGACGTGCTCGTGAACTAAACAAAACTGAAGCGCGGTTTAGAGTGGAAGAGAGTGCCTGCGGTCGGGGGAGCGCTTTGATGCGCGATCCCTTCCCTCGTGCGCCTCTTTCGTTCTAAGAATATTAAATATTTTTATTTTATATCAAACCTGTACCTCAAAAACTATTACCCTGGACGGTGGATCACTTGGCTCGCGGGTCGATGAAGAACGCAGTTAACTGCGCGTCATAGTGTGAACTGCAGGACACATTTGAACATCGACATTTCGAACGCACATTGCGGTCCGTGGATACACATCCAGGACCACTCCTGTCTGAGGGCCGGCTGCATAAAAACAAAACCACATTGCGTGTACGCTGTGCAAACGCGTCGCGCTGCTGGCGGTTCTCGCGTGTGCGCGCTGAGCGCGCGCGCGGGTCCGTTTAAAAATTGGAAAAATTTCACACGTTGCGCTCACACGAAACAAGAGGGGCGATCTCTGATCGCTAGTTTTGTGCCAACACACGATGTGCTCTATGAATGTGCGTGTTGCGTTGTTTGGCCGGAGCTGGCTTTATTTGAGAGAGGCTCTCTGTGTGTGTTGTGCATCGAGTCGAGTAGGCGGACTCGACGTCCGAAGGGCGCGTCGTCTCGACGGCGGCGCGTCGTGACGGATATCGTGTCCGCCTCCCATTTTATACGTTGGCCTCAGATCAGGGAGGATTACCCGCCGAATTTAAGCATATTAGTAAGCGGAGGAAAAGAAACTAACTAGGATTTCCTTAGTAGCGGCGAGCGAACAGGAATTAGCCCAGCACTGAATCCCGCCGTTGTAACGGCGGCGGGAGATGTGGTGTTCGGGAGGTTCCGCTTTCTTGTCGTCGTCCACTCCTGTCCAAGTTCGTCTTGAACGGGGCCCATTTCCCACAGAGGGTGCCAGGCCCGTAGCGACGGAGGACGGCGGCGAGAGGAACTCTCCTCAGAGTCGGGTTGCTTGAGAGTGCAGCCCTAAGTGGGTGGTAAACTCCATCTAAGGCTAAATATTACCGCGAGACCGATAGCGAACAAGTACCGTGAGGGAAAGTTGAAAAGAACTTTGAAGAGAGAGTTCAACAGTACGTGAAACCGCTCAGGGGTAAACCTGCGAAACTCGAATGAACGAACGGGGAGATTCATCGCTATTCGGCGGCGTGGCGGTCGCGCTCTCGATGCCGCGCGGCTTCGGTCGCGCGGTACGGGGCGCGTCGTTTGACGTTCGCCGACGGCGTGCACTTCTCCCTTAGTAATACATCGCGACCCGTTCGATGTCGGTCTAAGCGCCGTTCGGGAGTCGATGTCGCACCTCTCGGGGCGCGGCGTCGACCGTGACGGTCGCCGACCGACTGTCGGACGGTATTTTGACGGATCGCGTACGCGTTAACGCGCGTCCGGCCCGACGCAAGGCGTGCGTCGTCCATTCCCGTCCTGCCAGAGCGCGGGGCGGGGGTGCGGCGCGCCTGTCGTCGCAGCCGTGCTGTCTCGGACTGTGCGCGTCCCGTGTCTGCGATGATTCAGTTTCGGGCACTCGCAGGACCCGTCTTGAAACACGGACCAAGGAGTCTAGCATGTGTGCGAGTCATTGAGTAAAATGTCTAAACTGAAAGGCTTAACGAAAGTGAAGGTGGACGCTCGCCGTCCGCTCAGGGAGGATGGCGCGCCGATCTCGATCGGCCGCTCGCACTCCCGAGGCGTCTCGTTTCCAATCAGAGATTGCAGGCGCGCTCTGAGCACAGATGCTGGGACCCGAAAGATGGTGAACTATGCCTGGTCAGGTCGAAGTCAGGGGAAACCCTGATGGAGGACCGTAGCGATTCTGACGTGCAAATCGATCGTCGGAACTGGGTATAGGGGCGAAAGACTAATCGAACCATCTAGTAGCTGGTTCCGTCCGAAGTTTCCCTCAGGATAGCTGGCGTCGATTCGAACAGTCTCATCCGGTAAAGCGAATGATTAGAGGCATTGGGGTCGAAACGACTTCAACCTATTCTCAAACTTTAAATGGGTGAGAACTCCGGCTTACTCGAACGATGAAGCCGGAGATCTGATGACGGTGCCAAGTGGGCCAATTTTGGTAAGCAGAACTGGCGCTGTGGGATGAACCAAACGTAGTGTTAAGGCGCCCAAAAAACGCTCATGGGACACCATGAAAGGCGTTGGTCGCTCATGACAGCAGGACGGTGGCCATGGAAGTCGGAATCCGCTAAGGAGTGTGCAACGACTCACCTGCCGAAGCAACCAGCCCTGAAAATGGATGGCGCTGAAGCGTTTTGCCTATACACTACCGTTACCGGCATGTGCGTTACGTTCACGTAACATTAAGCCGTAACGAGTAGGACGTGCGCGGCGGTGCGCGCAGAAGGGTCTGGGCGTGAGCCCGCCTGGAGCCGCCGTCGGTGCAGATCTTGGTGGTAGTAGCAAATACTCCAGCGAGGCCCTGGAGGACTGACGTGGAGAAGGGTTTCGCGTGAACAGTAGTTGCTCGCGAGTCAGTCGATCCTAAGCTCAAGGAGAAATCTTATGTCGATGCGGCGTGTTTTTATTGTTATGATAAATAACGCCCTTTGAGCGAAAGGGAATCCGGTTCCTATTCCGGAACCCGGCAGCGGAACCGTTTCAATAATCGTTCACTCGTTTCAACGCGAGAGTTCGACGGGGTAACCCAAAGTGGCCTGAAGACGCCGCCGAGAGGTTCGGGAAGAGTTTTCTTTTCTGCCTGAGCGTTCGAGTTCCATGGAATCCTATAGAAGGGAGATATGGTTCGGAACGCGAAGAGCACCGCATTTGCGGCGGTGTCCGGATACTCTCTGCGGACCTTGAAAATTCAGGTGAGGGATGTACGTGGAGATGTCGCGCCGGTTCGTACCCATATCCGCAGCAGGTCTCCAAGGTGAAGAGCCTCTAGTCGATAGAATAATGTAGGTAAGGGAAGTCGGCAAATTGGATCCGTAACTTCGGAATAAGGATTGGCTCTGAGGACCGGGGTGTGTCGGGTTTGGGAGGGAAGCGGATGCGGCCTGTGCCGGGCCTGGTCGATGCCTCCCCTTCGGGAGGGGCTGAATCCGGACTCGCGTACCGGCCTTCCGCGGATCTCCCTAGCCATGGGGCCGCGTCGGCTTCGGTCGGCGCGCGCCTTTACGACCGCCGTTCAACGGTCAACTCAGAACTGGCACGGACAAGGGGAATCCGACTGTCTAATTAAAACAAAGCATTGCGATGGCCCTCGCGGGTGTTGACGCAATGTGATTTCTGCCCAGTGCTCTGAATGTCAACGTGAAGAAATTCAAGCAAGCGCGGGTAAACGGCGGGAGTAACTATGACTCTCTTAAGGTAGCCAAATGCCTCGTCATCTAATTAGTGACGCGCATGAATGGATTAACGAAATTCCCACTGTCCCTATCTACTTCATCGCCGGCTCTTGTCGGGGATGGTTGTGCGCTAGCTCCACGCTGGTTTCATTATTAATCTATTTATCTATTTCGTGTGCAAAACTCGGTCCCTCTCGTTTCGCCAAGGGGTAAATTCGTATAGTGACCGCGGCCATTTTGGATTAGAAAGGGATGCAAACAGCCCCCCGCGTTGGGCTGCAGCTACTCTTTTCGAATCTGTGTAGTGAGTGGGCGTCGCGTGTGTACGTGTGTACTCGTTGGCTCCTCCCATCCGAACGTCATTCATTCTGGTAAGCTGTTCCTTCCACGTGTCTTAGATTCTTTTTTGCTTTAACGTGTATCAAGGCAGGAACGGGTTAAGTGAGTGTGCAGGTTACTTAGGATATTTTTATAAGTTGCTTTACGTGTTCCTACCATGTCCGATCCACATGATGGAGCTGGGGGTAATTTTACCCCACGCGCCTCGTTGGCGAGGACGCCGCCTTCCGGGCCTCCGTCCGCGAAAAGGCCGCTATCATCGCCGGGCGAGACTCAGCCGGCATTGACTCGCGCGCGCGCGCAGGTCCGGGCACCGCTGACAGTTTCGGGAAAGCGGGGCGCGCCGTCGACATCCGGTGTCGCGTCGTCGGCGCCGGTTACGCCTGTCACGGCCCCAGAGGAGGCTCCGCCAAACACTGTGGCGGCCACCGCTGCTGGATCTAGTGAGGAACTGCAAATAGAAAAGGCTAGTAAAGTTGAAATGCTAGGTAGTGTCAGGGCAGCACTTAAAAAGATTAACGGTATTGCGTCGGGCCCGGGCTCGAAACTAAATAAGACGGATGTAGGTACTATTTTTGGATGTACCCAGGATATCCTGGCAGTCGTGGCGGCCCTCGAATTGCAACTGTACGGCGCCGAGCACCAGGTTGCTATGGTTGAGCTTAAGTTAGCGTCGGCAATGGTGCAGGACATCACTCGTCCGGCCGCGGCCCAGACCGCAGGATCGGGCTCGATCTTGAGCTTCGCCCAGGCCCTCAAAACTGGTAAGGGGTGCGAGCCTCGCCCAGTTAAGGTAAACGCCGGTCCGGTCCTTGCCTTCTATCCGAAGGAAGAGTCCGAGGGCAATACCTCAGAGGGCACAAAGGCGGAACTCAAGAAGAGCATTGACCCGGGAGCGCTATCGGTGCGCATCGAGAAGGTTAGAAAGGTAGGCAACGCGGGGGTGGTCGTCCACACCTCCTCGGCGGAATCGGCCGAGCGCCTTATGCGGGCGGTACCGGCTTCGCTGCGGGTGGTCGAACCCAAGCGGCGGCTACCTCTGGTGGCCCTGAAAGACGTCGAAGGGAACCCGGATTTTGAGGTCGTAGTGAAGAATGTCCATGAGTACAACTTTAAGGAGGACCCAGACTGGCCTCTAGAGAAGGTCAAGGCAGAGATGAAGGGACTGTTCAAGAAGGGCAGGCGCAATAGCCAGTTCCAGGAGACGACCATGGTGTTCGAGTGCAGCCCGCGTATGCGGGAGGCCCTCGTCATCCGCGGATCCGTCTACGTGGGCTGGCAGTCCGCAGAGGCTAACGACTACGTAAACGTGACATGCTGCAATAAGTGCCAGCAGTTTGGTCACCCGGAGAAATTCTGCCGCTCGGCGGAGGTGACGTGCGGAGGCTGCGGCGAGGTAGGGCACCGCGCGGACAAGTGCGTCGCCACGTTCTTGTGCTGCGCCACGTGCAAGCGCTTCAAGCGCGATAGCACACACAGGACGGCGTCGAGAGACTGCCCGGCGCGCAGGTATGCGGAGGAGCAGTACATCCAACAGGTCCAATATGGATAGCTCTCCATTGATCGTGGGACAAATAAACTTAGGTGGTGCAGCGACGGCCACGAGGGAGCTCCCCGCTATTGCGGAGACGCTCGGCCTGGATATTGTTCTGGTACAAGAACAATATTCTACGGCTGGGTCGATTCTCCAACGCGGTGACAGCTCCAGAGCGGGCATTTATTTGCGAAACCGCTCCAAGCCGTGCGCCGTTCTGCACCACCTTTCCACGGACCACTTTCTGTGCGGACACGTCGAGGAATTGGACCTGTACGTCATTTCCGCGTATTTCCAGTACTCCCACGACATTGATGTGCATCTGCGCCAGCTCGAGAAGGCACTAGACTTCCTGAAGGGCAAGGCGGTGTTGGTGGGGGGTGACTTCAACACTCACTCCCCGTTATGGCACTCCCTGTCGAGACACTATGTGGGGAGGGGCCATACCGTTACCGACCGCCGAACCAAGATGGAAGATCTTATCAACAGCCGCGACCTTCAGGTCCATAACGCAGCAGGCCAGATGGCAACTTTCTGTACATCAAACGGTGAGTCAAACATCGATGTGACCCTAACCACGCGCGGCGTCCGCGTACGCGACTGGAGGGTCCACGACGTTTCGTCGAGCGACCACCGTTTGATCACCTTCGCGGTGGACCATCCTTCCGTCAACGCTGTGGTGCGCACAACCGTGCCAGTACACCCACAGCGTTATAGAACGAGACGCGCAGACTGGCGAGAGTTCGAGTCTTTTGTTCATGCCCGTGTCAGTAGATTATCCATGCAAAGCGGCGCCGAGAGGGTATCCAGGGCTTTTACTGAGCTCGTTGAGAACGCAGCGTTCGAGTGCCTGGGCACGGTGAAGGCGGCCACCACGGATAGAGGGTACGAGTGGTGGACACCCAACCTAAGCCGGTTACGGCACTCCCAAAACGTAGCGCGCAGAGCTTGGCAAAAGGTCCCGGATCAAAGGGGGAAAGGTTGAGGAGGAGGCAAGGACGGCGTTCCATCGAGCCAGAGCCGACTATAGATCGGCCATGGAACTGGCGGAGATGAACTTTTTCCGGAAACTAGCCGACTCTGGCAACCAGGACCCCTGGGGATTGGCGTACCGGGAGGCAAGCGGACGCTTTCGACCGCCAGTGAATGTCGTGAACGGGGTCAGCTTCCTGGGCTCGGACACGAGCGATGTGGGTGGGTCCATGACTGCACTGATGTCATCGCTGTGCCCGGATGACGACCCCACCATCGACACTGCATTTCACCGCCAGGTCAGAATCGCTGCATCTCTGGTCCCCTCTGGAACCCCCTCGCAGGGTATAGACCAAGTATCGCTAGGTAGGATAATTAGGTCTCTTCCGAACACGTCGCCTGGTATGGATGGGATAGAGGCAGTTATGATTAAGCACGTTTGGCGAGCGGCGGGCACGGAGTTCACGCAGGTGATGAACGTGTGTGTGTGCGAAGGGGTTTTCCCCACCGTCTGGAAAAGTGGTAGACTGCTGGTTTTACCAAAAGGAAATGGCAGGCCGCCGACGGACCCCAAGGCATACCGACCGATCACGCTTCTACCCGTGCTAGGCAAAATCCTGGAGAGAGTGGTTTTGTGGTGTATTCCGCAAATAACACAGGAAATCTCCCCACGCCAGCACGGTTTCACGCCGGGACGGTCGACGACGACGGCGCTGAGTGCGCTCCTGGAGGCTATTGATGATTGTAAGTGCAAATATCTGCAAGCCATTTTTCTAGATATCTCGGGGGCCTTCGACAACGCCTGGTGGCCCATGATCATGGTTAAGGCGAAGCGGGGAGGATGCCCTCCGAACATCTACAGGCTGTTGGCGAGCTACTTCCGCGAACGCAGGGTGGCAATGATCGCGGGCGACAGGGCGGTGTGGAAGACTTCAACGATGGGGTGCCCGCAGGGCTCGGTCTTGGGCCCAACACTTTGGAACGTCCTTTTAGACGACCTGCTCTGCCTGCCGGTGCCGAGTGGAGTTGAGTTTTTAGCATACGCGGACGACGTGACGGTGTTGATAGCGGGGGATGCTCGGAGAGAGATAGAGGAGAAAGGAGCGGCTGTCTTGCGACTGGTGGAAGAGTGGGGGGCCCGAAATAGGCTAAACTTCGCTCCCACCAAGTCCCTGACCATGACCCTAAAGGGCAAATTACAAAGGCCACCCCTGCTGAAGATCAACTCGTCGCAGACGTCGATCCGCTGCGTGAGCGAGGTGAAAATATTAGGTGTGATAATAGACGGTGTCCGCTCATTTGCTCCTCACGCGGCATCGATTGGTGAACGAGCATCTAACTGTTTCGGCAAGATGGCCCGAGTATCGGCCAACACGTGGGGGGTTCGGTACCGTGCTCTGCGGGTGCTCTACGAGGGCACGTACACGCCCACCTTAACGTACGCTGCAAAAATTTGGCACCATCGCGCGGCGGTGCACGTAGTCAGAAGCGTCCTCCTGCGCACTCAGAGGCCGTCGCTGATCTTATTGACCAAGGCCTACCGATCAACCAGCACTGCTGCTTTGGCTGTACTGGCAGGGGTCCTGCCGGCGGACTTGTCGCTGGCCCGGGCAGGCAAAAGACTCGAGGCAGTTGAGGGACAGCCGAGGGAGGTGCACCATCGGGCGCGAGTTGCGGTGGACGCGGAAATCATGCGGACCTGGCAGGAGAGGTGGTTAGGCGAAGATAAGGGGCGCGAACTGTTTTCTTTTTTCCCAGAGGTAGGAATACGCATGGAGGCGCGCTGGGTCGAGCCGGATCACTTTACGTCGCAGATCTTAACAGGACACGGGTGCTTTAGGAGTAGGTTAAAATCTTTAGGGCTTGCGGAATCGAGTGCGTGCGGATGCGGGGAGCCGGAGGAAACGCGGGACCACGTTTTGTGGGAGTGCCCATTGTACGCGGATTTGAGGGTTGCAATGTTGAGAGGATTAACGCGCCCGGGCGCGGAAGAGGGTCCGATTTTTCACGCGGATTTGGTGGGTAGCGCGGACAACTTCGGGCGACTGCGTCAGTTCGCCCGAGGTTGGCACCACAAGAGGCGGCTGGAGGAAATAGGCTTATAATATATGTATGTGATGAGTAGTTTATGTATAACCAGTAGTAGAAAGTATGTTTACGTATATTAATATGTACTGTATATGTATATGTTTATCCAGTCGAAAAGGGACGGGTGGGACACGGAACGGTTCGGAGTCGGGAGTGCCTGGCGATGAAGACCGTTTTGTAATGTCATGCCCCAGAAGGGGGAGAGTGACGGGACATGTGCTTAGGAAAAATATGTAGAGCTATGTAACGCACTTTTCAGCGCGGCGCATAGTTCACTGTTTCGGTCCGTATAACCGTAAGGTTGGTAGGACCATGGGTTGGTTGGAGGGTTGTCCCTATCTACTATCTAGCGAAACCACAGCCAAGGGAACGGGCTTGGGAGAATCAGCGGGGAAAGAAGACCCTGTTGAGCTTGACTCTAGTCTGGCATTGTAAGGAGACATGAGAGGTGTAGCATAAGTGGGAGATCGTTCGCGGTCGTCGCTGAAAAACCACTACTTTCATTGTTTCATTACTTACTCGGTTGGGCGGAAGCGGTGCGCGGTCGATTTTATCGGCGGGCGCACGGTGTTTCGTTCCAAGCGTGCAGAGTGGCGACGTGGCGGCAACGCTCGTCGCCGTACAACTCCCGCGTGATCCGGTTCGAGGACACTGCCAGGCGGGGAGTTTGACTGGGGCGGTACATCTGTCAAAGAATAACGCAGGTGTCCTAAGGCCAGCTCAGCGAGGACGGAAACCTCGCGTGGAGCAAAAGGGCAAAAGCTGGCTTGATCCAGATGTTCAGTACGCATAGGGACTGCGAAAGCACGGCCTATCGATCCTTTAGTACTAAAGAGTTTTTAGCAAGAGGTGCCAGAAAAGTTACCACAGGGATAACTGGCTTGTGGCAGCCAAGCGTTCATAGCGACGTTGCTTTTTGATCCTTCGATGTCGGCTCTTCCTATCATTGCGAAGCAAAATTCGCCAAGCGTTGGATTGTTCACCCATCAAAAGGGAACGTGAGCTGGGTTTAGACCGTCGTGAGACAGGTTAGTTTTACCCTACTGATGGCTTGTCGTTGCGATAGTAATACTGCTCAGTACGAGAGGAACCGCAGTTTCGGACATTTGGTTCATGCACTCGGCCGAGCGGCCGGTGGTGCGAAGCTACCATCCGCGGGATTATGCCTGAACGCCTCTAAGGCCGAAGCCAGCCTAGCCGAATCCGGCAAGGATATGCTCACTGTGGAGCCCCGAGAGTCGGGAGGCTCTAAACAATGTGACTTTACTAGTCGCGCTTCGCTACGCGAGGTGCGACGTCGAAGCCCATTTGGACCGCGGAGATCGGTGCGTACGGTGCGAACACGTGCACCACGGCTCCGAAGGTCCGGATTTAACTCAGTTCGATGTCGGGGCTCGGAATAGTCTGTAGACGACTTACGTTCCTGGCGGGGTGTTGTGCTCGGTAGAGCAGCGTCGTGCTGCGATCTGTTGAGACTCGGCCCTACGCCAGGTGATTCGTCCGAGGACGATGTGATAAATTTTTTTAACCACGATATCGGGAAGGAACGCGTAAAAAGCAACCGATTTTACGCGTTCCTACCTCGCATAAAAAGCAATCGATTTTACGCGTTCCTACCCGATGATGGAAGGAACGCGTAAAATCATGTTGCGCTGCCGCCCTTGTCATTGAAAAGTTGAATAAATTCTTTTTTTTTTTTTTTTTGTCGCTCGCTATCATCACAGTTCATCAGTTGGCGCACTTTGTTACATTGCCGTTTGTTTGTTTCATTAGATTTTTTAAAAAAAATAAACTAGGAAGGAACGGGTAACGCTTTAAACAGGTTAGGTAATTTTTTTTTTTCGACAAAATTTTTACTCGCCGCGTTTCAAGGTTTTTTTTTTATACAAAATAAAATAGTTGTCTTTTTACTTTAGGTCAAATACCACTCCTGGTGCCAGACGACTTACGAAACGTACTACCAAAGTAATGAAACTAATGATGAAGACAGAAAATATATGAAAAAAAAAAAAAAAAACAGGGAAGGAACGGGTAACGCTTCAACTAGAACCTCTAGGTTGGCTTTATTTTTCGCCAAAATTGTAAGTTGCCGCGTTTAAAGTTAGCGTTTGTTGTATTGCCGAATTTTGGACAAAACAAACAATTGAACTGCATAAGGACTCGAAAAAATAAAAAAACTAGGTTAGGTTAGGTTTGTTTTATTGCCGAATTTTTGCAGGACTAAACAAAAAAAAAAACTAGGTTAGGTTTGGTGTCCTCTTATAATAAAGCAAATAATACCACTTCTGGTGCCAAACGACATGGGAAACGTTAAATGAAAAAAAAAAAAACAAGGAAGGAACGGGTAACGCTCCAACTAGAGGTTAGGTTTGGTTTAGTTTTCGCCAAAATTGTAAGTTGCCGCGTTTAAAGTTAGCGTTTGTTTTATTGCCGAATTTTGGACAAAACAAACAATTGAACTGCATAAGGACTCGAAAAAATAAAAAACTAGGTTAGGTTAGGTTTGTTTTATTGCCGAATTTTTGCAGGACTAAACAAAAAAAAAAACTAGGTTAGGTTTGGTGTCCTCTTATAATAAAGCAAATAATACCACTTCTGGTGCCAAACGACATGGGAAACGTTAAATGAAAAAAAAAAAAACAAGGAAGGTACGGGTAACGCTCCAACTAGAGGTTAGGTTTGGTTTAGTTTTCGCCAAAATTGTAAGTTGCCGCGTTTAAAGTTAGCGTTTGTTTTATTGCCGAATTTTGGACAAAACAAACAATTGAACTGCATAAGGACTCGAAAAAATAAAAAAACTAGGTTAGGTTAGGTTTGTTTTATTGCCGAATTTTTGCAGGACTAAACAAAAAAAAAAACTAGGTTAGGTTTGGTGTCCTCTTATAATAAAGCAAATAATACCACTTCTGGTGCCAAACGACATGGGAAACGTTAAATGAAAAAAAAAAAAACAAGGAAGGAACGGGTAACGCTCCAACTAGAGGTTAGGTTTGGTTTAGTTTTCGCCAAAATTGTAAGTTGCCGCGTTTAAAGTTAGCGTTTGTTTTATTGCCGAATTTTGGACAAAACAAACAATTTTATTGAACTGCATAAGGACTCGAAAAAATAAAAAAACTAGGTTAGGTTAGGTTTGTTTTATTGCCGAATTTTTGCAGGACAAAACAAAAAAAAAAAAAACTAGGTTAGATTTGGTGTCCTCTTATAATAAAGCAAATAATACCACTTCTGGTGCCAAACGACATGGGAAACGTTAAATGAAAAAAAAAAAAAACAAGGAAGGAACGGGTAACGCTCCAACTAGAGGTTAGGTTTGGTTTAGTTTTCGCCAAAATTGTAAGTTGCCGCGTTTAAAGTTAGCGTTTGTTTTATTGCCGAATTTTGGACAAAACAAACAATTGAACTCTGCATAAGGACTCGAAAAAATAAAAAACAAGGTTAGGTTAGGTTAGGTTAGGTTTGTTTTATTGCCGAATTTTTGCAGGACAAAACAAAAAAAAAAAACTAGGTTAGATTTGGTGTCCTCTTATAATAAAGCAAATAATACCACTTCTGGTGCCAAACGACATGGGAAACGTTAAATGAAAAAAAAAAAAACAAGGAAGGAACGGGTAACGCTCCAACTAGAGGTTAGGTTAGGTTAGGTTTGGTTTAGTTTTCGCCAAAATTGTAAGTTGCCGCGTTTAAAGTTAGCGTTTGTTTTATTGCCGAATTTTGGACAAAACAAACAATTGAACTCTGCATAAGGACTCGAAAAAATAAAAAACAAGGTTAGGTTAGGTTAGGTTAGGTTTGTTTTATTGCCGAATTTTTGCAGGACAAAACAAAAAAAAAAAAAACTAGGTTAGATTTGGTGTCCTCTTATAATAAAGCAAATAATACCACTTCTGGTGCCAAACGACATGGGAAACGTTAAATGAAAAAAAAAAAAAACAAGGAAGGAACGGGTAACGCTCCAACTAGAGGTTAGGTTTGGTTTAGTTTTCGCCAAAATTGTAAGTTGCCGCGTTTAAAGTTAGCGTTTGTTTTATTGCCGAATTTTGGACAAAACAAACAATTGAACTCTGCATAAGGACTCGAAAAAATAAAAAACAAGGTTAGGTTAGGTTAGGTTAGGTTTGTTTTATTGCCGAATTTTTGCAGGACAAAACAAAAAAAAAAAAAACCAGGTTAGATTTGGTGTCCTCTTATAATAAAGCAAATAATACCACTTCTGGTGCCAAACGACATGGGAAACGTTAAATGAAAAAAAAAAAAAACAAGGAAGGAACGGGTAACGCTCCAACTAGAGGTTAGGTTTGGTTTAGTTTTCGCCAAAATTGTAAGTTGCCGCGTTTAAAGTTAGCGTTTGTTTTATTGCCGAATTTTGGACAAAACAAACAATTGAACTGCATAAGGACTCGAAAAAATAAAAAACTAGGTTAGGTTAGGTTTGTTTTATTGCCGAATTTTTGCAGGACTAAACAAAAAAAAAAACTAGGTTAGGTTTGGTGTCCTCTTATAATAAAGCAAATAATACCACTTCTGGTGCCAAACGACATGGGAAACGTTAAATGAAAAAAAAAAAAACAAGGAAGGAACGGGTAACGCTCCAACTAGAGGTTAGGTTTGGTTTAGTTTTCGCCAAAATTGTAAGTTGCCGCGTTTAAAGTTAGCGTTTGTTTTATTGCCGAATTTTGGACAAAACAAACAATTGAACTGCATAAGGACTCGAAAAAATAAAAAAACTAGGTTAGGTTAGGTTTGTTTTATTGCCGAATTTTTGCAGGACTAAACAAAAAAAAAAACTAGGTTAGGTTTGGTGTCCTCTTATAATAAAGCAAATAATACCACTTCTGGTGCCAAACGACATGGGAAACGTTAAATGAAAAAAAAAAAAACAAGGAAGGAACGGGTAACGCTCCAACTAGAGGTTAGGTTTGGTTTAGTTTTCGCCAAAATTGTAAGTTGCCGCGTTTAAAGTTAGCGTTTGTTTTATTGCCGAATTTTGGACAAAACAAACAATTGAACTCTGCATAAGGACTCGAAAAAATAAAAAACAAGGTTAGGTTAGGTTAGGTTAGGTTTGTTTTATTGCCGAATTTTTGCAGGACAAAACAAAAAAAAAAAAACTAGGTTAGATTTGGTGTCCTCTTATAATAAAGCAAATAATACCACTTCTGGTGCCAAACGACATGGGAAACGTTAAATGAAAAAAAAAAAAAACAAGGAAGGAACGGGTAACGCTCCAACTAGAGGTTAGGTTAGGTTAGGTTTGGTTTAGTTTTCGCCAAAATTGTAAGTTGCCGCGTTTAAAGTTAGCGTTTGTTTTATTGCCGAATTTTGGACAAAACAAACAATTGAACTCTGCATAAGGACTCGAAAAAATAAAAAACAAGGTTAGGTTAGGTTAGGTTAGGTTTGTTTTATTGCCGAATTTTTGCAGGACAAAACAAAAAAAAAAAAAACTAGGTTAGATTTGGTGTCCTCTTATAATAAAGCAAATAATACCACTTCTGGTGCCAAACGACATGGGAAACGTTAAATGAAAAAAAAAAAAAACAAGGAAGGAACGGGTAACGCTCCAACTAGAGGTTAGGTTTGGTTTAGTTTTCGCCAAAATTGTAAGTTGCCGCGTTTAAAGTTAGCGTTTGTTTTATTGCCGAATTTTGGACAAAACAAACAATTGAACTCTGCATAAGGACTCGAAAAAATAAAAAACAAGGTTAGGTTAGGTTAGGTTAGGTTTGTTTTATTGCCGAATTTTTGCAGGACAAAACAAAAAAAAAAAAAACCAGGTTAGATTTGGTGTCCTCTTATAATAAAGCAAATAATACCACTTCTGGTGCCAAACGACATGGGAAACGTTAAATGAAAAAAAAAAAAAACAAGGAAGGAACGGGTAACGCTCCAACTAGAGGTTAGGTTTGGTTTAGTTTTCGCCAAAATTGTAAGTTGCCGCGTTTAAAGTTAGCGTTTGTTTTATTGCCGAATTTTGGACAAAACAAACAATTGAACTGCATAAGGACTCGAAAAAATAAAAAACTAGGTTAGGTTAGGTTTGTTTTATTGCCGAATTTTTGCAGGACTAAACAAAAAAAAAAACTAGGTTAGGTTTGGTGTCCTCTTATAATAAAGCAAATAATACCACTTCTGGTGCCAAACGACATGGGAAACGTTAAATGAAAAAAAAAAAAACAAGGAAGGAACGGGTAACGCTCCAACTAGAGGTTAGGTTTGGTTTAGTTTTCGCCAAAATTGTAAGTTGCCGCGTTTAAAGTTAGCGTTTGTTTTATTGCCGAATTTTGGACAAAACAAACAATTGAACTGCATAAGGACTCGAAAAAATAAAAAAACTAGGTTAGGTTAGGTTTGTTTTATTGCCGAATTTTTGCAGGACTAAACAAAAAATAAAACTAGGTTAGGTTTGGTGTCCTCTTATAATAAAGCAAATAATACCACTTCTGGTGCCAAACGACATGGGAAACGTTAAATGAAAAAAAAAAAAACAAGGAAGGAACGGGTAACGCTCCAACTAGAGGTTAGGTTTGGTTTAGTTTTCGCCAAAATTGTAAGTTGCCGCGTTTAAAGTTAGCGTTTGTTTTATTGCCGAATTTTGGACAAAACAAACAATTGAACTGCATAAGGACTCGAAAAAATAAAAAAACTAGGTTAGGTTTGGTGTCCTCTTATAATAAAGCAAATAATACCACTTCTGGTGCCAAACAACATGGGAAACGTTAAATGAAAAAAAAAAAACAAGGAAGGAACGGGTAACGCTCCAACTAGAGGTTAGGTTATTCCAAAAACTAGGTTAGGTTAGGTTAGGTTTGGTTTTCGCCAAAATTGTAAGGTGCCGAGTTTTTGAAGGACTATACATAAAAAAAAAAACTAGGTTAGGTTAGGTTTTTTATTTTTCATTATAATCCCAATGCCGGCCGCTGCGGTCGCAGGCACATAGGTGGTAAGTTGATTTTTCAAAAAATCCAGTTTTTTGTTTGTTTTATTTTTTGTTTAATTTTTATTATTTTTTATGAAAAAAAAAAATGCTACCGTGCGATCATTGCTGCATCGCTCTCCGGCCTCCGGCCGAACCACGCGCCTCTGCACACGGTACGCGTTCTGTTTAATGCCAGAGAAGCGCGCACCGCGTGCTAAGAGCGCACCGCGTGCTTGTAAGCGCGCGCAGAGCGCGCTCTGCTGAGACTGTGTGCGAGAAAGAGAAGGATGATAGATAGAAGGGGGGGAGGGGGGAAATAAAAACTTTTTATGTTTTTATGAGTTGGGTGATTTTTGTTTTTGTTAGACCGAAACAAAACAAAAAAAAAAAAAAAAATGTATAATATTATACATATACATTATTTAATGTAATGCGGTTTGCGCGTCTTGTATGTGCGAACCGTGTTTACAGTGCTGTGTTTTACGTGAAAAATCCATAACGTGCGGCGTGGGGCTCTCAAGGCCGACCAAACGGCACACAAAGAGAATCGTATGTATCGAGGAAAGAAATGTTTGCGGTCTCGTATCGCATCGTCTCGTCTCGTTACGATTCGCTGTGCCGCCGGTCGGTTGCCTCGCTACCTCGACGCGTTTGGATATCTTAATAAAAGTTTCCATCCATTTTGGAAAATAGTGATTTTACGAGTTGCTTCGTTGTTTCCAACAACCGTAACACTACGACATGCGACGCAAAACAGAGCTCTGGTTAATGTGCGTACTGCACAAGTTTTATTATCACTTGCGTGTGCGCGCACTGATATAAAACGTCCGTCTCTCTTGTGTCCGTGTGTATGTGGTGGGAGGGTGTTTTGAACCGCGCAAGTCGGTAGTTTGAAGTTTAGCTGTGGGAACGCCGCAAACGCATCCGGGCGCAGCACAGAGCCGCGGCCTCAGCACGCTCCGGGCGTGATCGTGATCCGCGGATCCGCGATCGCATTCGGAATGATGTTACATTGCTAGAAGCAATTATTGTGGTATTAATCGAATCGAGGAAAATTCGAACGAAAGGCCTCAATTATATAATAGAGCCTTTAATCTCTCTCGCTTAGAGAGTGAATGAACAAAATCAAGACTAAAACTCTTGCTCTCGGTAGAAGACATCCCCTCGATACCGTCGAACGGCGTACGGGGGGAGAGCTCGTCGACTGTGACGCTCGAGTTTAGCTCCCTGGTTGATCCTGCCAGTAGTTATATGCTTGTCTCAAAGATTAAGCCATGCATGTCTCAGTGCAAGCCGTATTAAGGCGATACCGCGAATGGCTCAATATATCAGTTTTGGTTCCTTAGATCTTACTCAGTTACTTGGATAACTGTGGTAATTCTAGAGCTAATACATGCAATCAGAACTCTGACCAGTGATGGGATGAGTGCTTTTATTAGATCAAAACCAATCGACGGAGGGCCTCGCGTCCAAAGTCGTTAATTTTGATGAATCTGGATAACTTTTGCCGATCGCACGGTCCAGTACCGGCGACGCATCTTTCAAATGTCTGCCTTATCAACTTTCGATGGTAGTTTCTGCGACTACCATGGTTGTCACGGGTAACGGGGAATCAGGGTTCGATTCCGGAGAGGGAGCCTGAGAAACGGCTACCACATCCAAGGAAGGCAGCAGGCGCGCAAATTACCCACTCCCGGCACGGGGAGGTAGTGACGAAAAATAACGATACGGGACTCTTACGAGGCCTCGTAATCGGAATGAGTACACTTTAAATATTTTAACGAGGAACAATTGGAGGGCAAGTCTGGTGCCAGCAGCCGCGGTAATTCCAGCTCCAATAGCGTATACTAAAATTGTTGCGGTTAAAAAGCTCGTAGTTGCATTTGTGCGCCGCGCTGTTGGTGCACCGCATCCGCGGTGATACTGGCACGTTTGCGGAGCATATCGTCGGTGAGCCGGCGGTAACACGCCGGTTCAATATCAAAAATCCTATCGCGGTGCTCTTTATTGAGTGTCGAGGTGGGCCGACAATTTTACTTTGAACAAATTAGAGTGCTCAAAGCGGGCTCAAAATGCTGCTTGAATATTTCGTGCATGGAATAATAGAATATGATCTCGGTTCTATTTTGTTGGTTTTCAGAACTCCGAGGTAATGATTAATAGGGATAACTGGGGGCATTCGTATTGCGACGTTAGAGGTGAAATTCTTGGATCGTCGCAAGACGAACATCAGCGAAAGCATTTGCCAAAGGTGTTTTCATCAATCAAGAACGAAAGTTAGAGGTTCGAAGGCGATTAGATACCGCCCTAGTTCTAACCGTAAATATGTCATCTAGCGATCCGCCGACGTTACTACAATGGCTCGGCGGGCAGCTTCCGGGAAACCAAAGATTTTGGACTCCGGGGGGAGTATGGTTGCAAAGCTGAAACTTAAAGGAATTGACGGAAGGGCACCACCAGGAGTGGAGCCTGCGGCTTAATTTGACTCAACACGGGAAATCTCACCAGGCCCGGACACCGGAAGGATTGACAGATTAACAGCTCTTTCTTGATTCGGTGGGTGGTGGTGCATGGCCGTTCTTAGTTGGTGGAGCGATTTGTCTGGTTAATTCCGGTAACGAACGAGACTCTAGCCTGCTAAATAGGCGTCGTCATTTCGGTGTGCATGGCTTCGGTCACGCAACTCACTGGCGACGTATTAAAATTCTTCTTAGAGGGACCGGCGGTTTCGAGCCGCACGAGATTGAGCAATAACAGGTCTGTGATGCCCTTAGATGTCCTGGGCCGCACGCGCGCTACACTGAAGGAATCAACATGTTCTCCCTGGCCTAAAGGCCCGGGCAACCCGTTGAAACTCCTTCGTGCTGGGGATTGGGGTTTGCAATTATCCCCCATAAACGAGGAATTCCTAGTAAGCGCGAGTCATAAGCTCGCGTTGATTACGTCCCTGCCCTTTGTACACACCGCCCGTCGCTACTACCGATTGAATGATTTAGTGAGGTCTTCGGACCGACACGCGGTGGCTTCACGGCCGTTGGCGTCGTTGGGAAGTTGACCAAACTTGATCATTTAGAGGAAGTAAAAGTCGTAACAAGGTTTCCGTAGGGGAACCTGCGGAAGGATCATTAACGTTGTTGTGAAACGCGCTAGCGCGACAGTTCATAAAACTGGATTGTTCGTGTGTGGTGTGTCTTCCATACAAAGTGAAATGTGTCATATGTATATCAGGCTGCTTCGAAAGAAGAGCTTCGTCACGTCTGAGTGCCGCGCGCGCTAGATTTTGACGGGTGAAAAATCCACACCCCGAGTCTGCGCGCGCCGGACGTGCTCGTGAACTAAACAAAACTGAAGCGCGGTTTAGAGTGGAAGAGAGTGCCTGCGGTCGGGGGAGCGCTTTGATGCGCGATCCCTTCCCTCGTGCGCCTCTTTCGTTCTAAGAATATTAAATATTTTTATTTTATATCAAACCTGTACCTCAAAAACTATTACCCTGGACGGTGGATCACTTGGCTCGCGGGTCGATGAAGAACGCAGTTAACTGCGCGTCATAGTGTGAACTGCAGGACACATTTGAACATCGACATTTCGAACGCACATTGCGGTCCGTGGATACACATCCAGGACCACTCCTGTCTGAGGGCCGGCTGCATAAAAACAAAACCACATTGCGTGTACGCTGTGCAAACGCGTCGCGCTGCTGGCGGTTCTCGCGTGTGCGCGCTGAGCGCGCGCGCGGGTCCGTTTAAAAATTGGAAAAATTTCACACGTTGCGCTCACACGAAACAAGAGGGGCGATCTCTGATCGCTAGTTTTGTGCCAACACACGATGTGCTCTATGAATGTGCGTGTTGCGTTGTTTGGCCGGAGCTGGCTTTATTTGAGAGAGGCTCTCTGTGTGTGTTGTGCATCGAGTCGAGTAGGCGGACTCGACGTCCGAAGGGCGCGTCGTCTCGACGGCGGCGCGTCGTGACGGATATCGTGTCCGCCTC
>OX401866.1:62500-70000 GCA_947859175.1 Gandaritis pyraliata | reverse complement strand
CCAAACGACATGGGAAACGTTAAATGAAAAAAAAAAAAACAAGGAAGGTACGGGTAACGCTCCAACTAGAGGTTAGGTTTGGTTTAGTTTTCGCCAAAATTGTAAGTTGCCGCGTTTAAAGTTAGCGTTTGTTTTATTGCCGAATTTTGGACAAAACAAACAATTGAACTCTGCATAAGGACTCGAAAAAATAAAAAACAAGGTTAGGTTAGGTTAGGTTAGGTTTGTTTTATTGCCGAATTTTTGCAGGACAAAACAAAAAAAAAAAAACTAGGTTAGATTTGGTGTCCTCTTATAATAAAGCAAATAATACCACTTCTGGTGCCAAACGACATGGGAAACGTTAAATGAAAAAAAAAAAAAACAAGGAAGGAACGGGTAACGCTCCAACTAGAGGTTAGGTTAGGTTAGGTTTGGTTTAGTTTTCGCCAAAATTGTAAGTTGCCGCGTTTAAAGTTAGCGTTTGTTTTATTGCCGAATTTTGGACAAAACAAACAATTGAACTCTGCATAAGGACTCGAAAAAATAAAAAACAAGGTTAGGTTAGGTTAGGTTAGGTTTGTTTTATTGCCGAATTTTTGCAGGACAAAACAAAAAAAAAAAAAACTAGGTTAGATTTGGTGTCCTCTTATAATAAAGCAAATAATACCACTTCTGGTGCCAAACGACATGGGAAACGTTAAATGAAAAAAAAAAAAAACAAGGAAGGAACGGGTAACGCTCCAACTAGAGGTTAGGTTTGGTTTAGTTTTCGCCAAAATTGTAAGTTGCCGCGTTTAAAGTTAGCGTTTGTTTTATTGCCGAATTTTGGACAAAACAAACAATTGAACTCTGCATAAGGACTCGAAAAAATAAAAAACAAGGTTAGGTTAGGTTAGGTTAGGTTTGTTTTATTGCCGAATTTTTGCAGGACAAAACAAAAAAAAAAAAAACCAGGTTAGATTTGGTGTCCTCTTATAATAAAGCAAATAATACCACTTCTGGTGCCAAACGACATGGGAAACGTTAAATGAAAAAAAAAAAAAACAAGGAAGGAACGGGTAACGCTCCAACTAGAGGTTAGGTTTGGTTTAGTTTTCGCCAAAATTGTAAGTTGCCGCGTTTAAAGTTAGCGTTTGTTTTATTGCCGAATTTTGGACAAAACAAACAATTGAACTGCATAAGGACTCGAAAAAATAAAAAACTAGGTTAGGTTAGGTTTGTTTTATTGCCGAATTTTTGCAGGACTAAACAAAAAAAAAAACTAGGTTAGGTTTGGTGTCCTCTTATAATAAAGCAAATAATACCACTTCTGGTGCCAAACGACATGGGAAACGTTAAATGAAAAAAAAAAAAACAAGGAAGGAACGGGTAACGCTCCAACTAGAGGTTAGGTTTGGTTTAGTTTTCGCCAAAATTGTAAGTTGCCGCGTTTAAAGTTAGCGTTTGTTTTATTGCCGAATTTTGGACAAAACAAACAATTGAACTGCATAAGGACTCGAAAAAATAAAAAAACTAGGTTAGGTTAGGTTTGTTTTATTGCCGAATTTTTGCAGGACTAAACAAAAAATAAAACTAGGTTAGGTTTGGTGTCCTCTTATAATAAAGCAAATAATACCACTTCTGGTGCCAAACGACATGGGAAACGTTAAATGAAAAAAAAAAAAACAAGGAAGGAACGGGTAACGCTCCAACTAGAGGTTAGGTTTGGTTTAGTTTTCGCCAAAATTGTAAGTTGCCGCGTTTAAAGTTAGCGTTTGTTTTATTGCCGAATTTTGGACAAAACAAACAATTGAACTGCATAAGGACTCGAAAAAATAAAAAAACTAGGTTAGGTTTGGTGTCCTCTTATAATAAAGCAAATAATACCACTTCTGGTGCCAAACAACATGGGAAACGTTAAATGAAAAAAAAAAAACAAGGAAGGAACGGGTAACGCTCCAACTAGAGGTTAGGTTATTCCAAAAACTAGGTTAGGTTAGGTTAGGTTTGGTTTTCGCCAAAATTGTAAGGTGCCGAGTTTTTGAAGGACTATACATAAAAAAAAAAACTAGGTTAGGTTAGGTTTTTTATTTTTCATTATAATCCCAATGCCGGCCGCTGCGGTCGCAGGCACATAGGTGGTAAGTTGATTTTTCAAAAAATCCAGTTTTTTGTTTGTTTTATTTTTTGTTTAATTTTTATTATTTTTTATGAAAAAAAAAAATGCTACCGTGCGATCATTGCTGCATCGCTCTCCGGCCTCCGGCCGAACCACGCGCCTCTGCACACGGTACGCGTTCTGTTTAATGCCAGAGAAGCGCGCACCGCGTGCTAAGAGCGCACCGCGTGCTTGTAAGCGCGCGCAGAGCGCGCTCTGCTGAGACTGTGTGCGAGAAAGAGAAGGATGATAGATAGAAGGGGGGGAGGGGGGAAATAAAAACTTTTTATGTTTTTATGAGTTGGGTGATTTTTGTTTTTGTTAGACCGAAACAAAACAAAAAAAAAAAAAAAAATGTATAATATTATACATATACATTATTTAATGTAATGCGGTTTGCGCGTCTTGTATGTGCGAACCGTGTTTACAGTGCTGTGTTTTACGTGAAAAATCCATAACGTGCGGCGTGGGGCTCTCAAGGCCGACCAAACGGCACACAAAGAGAATCGTATGTATCGAGGAAAGAAATGTTTGCGGTCTCGTATCGCATCGTCTCGTCTCGTTACGATTCGCTGTGCCGCCGGTCGGTTGCCTCGCTACCTCGACGCGTTTGGATATCTTAATAAAAGTTTCCATCCATTTTGGAAAATAGTGATTTTACGAGTTGCTTCGTTGTTTCCAACAACCGTAACACTACGACATGCGACGCAAAACAGAGCTCTGGTTAATGTGCGTACTGCACAAGTTTTATTATCACTTGCGTGTGCGCGCACTGATATAAAACGTCCGTCTCTCTTGTGTCCGTGTGTATGTGGTGGGAGGGTGTTTTGAACCGCGCAAGTCGGTAGTTTGAAGTTTAGCTGTGGGAACGCCGCAAACGCATCCGGGCGCAGCACAGAGCCGCGGCCTCAGCACGCTCCGGGCGTGATCGTGATCCGCGGATCCGCGATCGCATTCGGAATGATGTTACATTGCTAGAAGCAATTATTGTGGTATTAATCGAATCGAGGAAAATTCGAACGAAAGGCCTCAATTATATAATAGAGCCTTTAATCTCTCTCGCTTAGAGAGTGAATGAACAAAATCAAGACTAAAACTCTTGCTCTCGGTAGAAGACATCCCCTCGATACCGTCGAACGGCGTACGGGGGGAGAGCTCGTCGACTGTGACGCTCGAGTTTAGCTCCCTGGTTGATCCTGCCAGTAGTTATATGCTTGTCTCAAAGATTAAGCCATGCATGTCTCAGTGCAAGCCGTATTAAGGCGATACCGCGAATGGCTCAATATATCAGTTTTGGTTCCTTAGATCTTACTCAGTTACTTGGATAACTGTGGTAATTCTAGAGCTAATACATGCAATCAGAACTCTGACCAGTGATGGGATGAGTGCTTTTATTAGATCAAAACCAATCGACGGAGGGCCTCGCGTCCAAAGTCGTTAATTTTGATGAATCTGGATAACTTTTGCCGATCGCACGGTCCAGTACCGGCGACGCATCTTTCAAATGTCTGCCTTATCAACTTTCGATGGTAGTTTCTGCGACTACCATGGTTGTCACGGGTAACGGGGAATCAGGGTTCGATTCCGGAGAGGGAGCCTGAGAAACGGCTACCACATCCAAGGAAGGCAGCAGGCGCGCAAATTACCCACTCCCGGCACGGGGAGGTAGTGACGAAAAATAACGATACGGGACTCTTACGAGGCCTCGTAATCGGAATGAGTACACTTTAAATATTTTAACGAGGAACAATTGGAGGGCAAGTCTGGTGCCAGCAGCCGCGGTAATTCCAGCTCCAATAGCGTATACTAAAATTGTTGCGGTTAAAAAGCTCGTAGTTGCATTTGTGCGCCGCGCTGTTGGTGCACCGCATCCGCGGTGATACTGGCACGTTTGCGGAGCATATCGTCGGTGAGCCGGCGGTAACACGCCGGTTCAATATCAAAAATCCTATCGCGGTGCTCTTTATTGAGTGTCGAGGTGGGCCGACAATTTTACTTTGAACAAATTAGAGTGCTCAAAGCGGGCTCAAAATGCTGCTTGAATATTTCGTGCATGGAATAATAGAATATGATCTCGGTTCTATTTTGTTGGTTTTCAGAACTCCGAGGTAATGATTAATAGGGATAACTGGGGGCATTCGTATTGCGACGTTAGAGGTGAAATTCTTGGATCGTCGCAAGACGAACATCAGCGAAAGCATTTGCCAAAGGTGTTTTCATCAATCAAGAACGAAAGTTAGAGGTTCGAAGGCGATTAGATACCGCCCTAGTTCTAACCGTAAATATGTCATCTAGCGATCCGCCGACGTTACTACAATGGCTCGGCGGGCAGCTTCCGGGAAACCAAAGATTTTGGACTCCGGGGGGAGTATGGTTGCAAAGCTGAAACTTAAAGGAATTGACGGAAGGGCACCACCAGGAGTGGAGCCTGCGGCTTAATTTGACTCAACACGGGAAATCTCACCAGGCCCGGACACCGGAAGGATTGACAGATTAACAGCTCTTTCTTGATTCGGTGGGTGGTGGTGCATGGCCGTTCTTAGTTGGTGGAGCGATTTGTCTGGTTAATTCCGGTAACGAACGAGACTCTAGCCTGCTAAATAGGCGTCGTCATTTCGGTGTGCATGGCTTCGGTCACGCAACTCACTGGCGACGTATTAAAATTCTTCTTAGAGGGACCGGCGGTTTCGAGCCGCACGAGATTGAGCAATAACAGGTCTGTGATGCCCTTAGATGTCCTGGGCCGCACGCGCGCTACACTGAAGGAATCAACATGTTCTCCCTGGCCTAAAGGCCCGGGCAACCCGTTGAAACTCCTTCGTGCTGGGGATTGGGGTTTGCAATTATCCCCCATAAACGAGGAATTCCTAGTAAGCGCGAGTCATAAGCTCGCGTTGATTACGTCCCTGCCCTTTGTACACACCGCCCGTCGCTACTACCGATTGAATGATTTAGTGAGGTCTTCGGACCGACACGCGGTGGCTTCACGGCCGTTGGCGTCGTTGGGAAGTTGACCAAACTTGATCATTTAGAGGAAGTAAAAGTCGTAACAAGGTTTCCGTAGGGGAACCTGCGGAAGGATCATTAACGTTGTTGTGAAACGCGCTAGCGCGACAGTTCATAAAACTGGATTGTTCGTGTGTGGTGTGTCTTCCATACAAAGTGAAATGTGTCATATGTATATCAGGCTGCTTCGAAAGAAGAGCTTCGTCACGTCTGAGTGCCGCGCGCGCTAGATTTTGACGGGTGAAAAATCCACACCCCGAGTCTGCGCGCGCCGGACGTGCTCGTGAACTAAACAAAACTGAAGCGCGGTTTAGAGTGGAAGAGAGTGCCTGCGGTCGGGGGAGCGCTTTGATGCGCGATCCCTTCCCTCGTGCGCCTCTTTCGTTCTAAGAATATTAAATATTTTTATTTTATATCAAACCTGTACCTCAAAAACTATTACCCTGGACGGTGGATCACTTGGCTCGCGGGTCGATGAAGAACGCAGTTAACTGCGCGTCATAGTGTGAACTGCAGGACACATTTGAACATCGACATTTCGAACGCACATTGCGGTCCGTGGATACACATCCAGGACCACTCCTGTCTGAGGGCCGGCTGCATAAAAACAAAACCACATTGCGTGTACGCTGTGCAAACGCGTCGCGCTGCTGGCGGTTCTCGCGTGTGCGCGCTGAGCGCGCGCGCGGGTCCGTTTAAAAATTGGAAAAATTTCACACGTTGCGCTCACACGAAACAAGAGGGGCGATCTCTGATCGCTAGTTTTGTGCCAACACACGATGTGCTCTATGAATGTGCGTGTTGCGTTGTTTGGCCGGAGCTGGCTTTATTTGAGAGAGGCTCTCTGTGTGTGTTGTGCATCGAGTCGAGTAGGCGGACTCG
This sequence comes from Gandaritis pyraliata, assembly GCA_947859175.1. Lineage (NCBI taxonomy): Eukaryota > Metazoa > Arthropoda > Insecta > Lepidoptera > Geometridae > Gandaritis > Gandaritis pyraliata. The sequence continues at coordinate 63,993 of OX401866.1, read as the reverse complement.
ACGTCCGAAGGGCGCGTCGTCTCGACGGCGGCGCGTCGTGACGGATATCGTGTCCGCCTCCCATTTTATACGTTGGCCTCAGATCAGGGAGGATTACCCGCCGAATTTAAGCATATTAGTAAGCGGAGGAAAAGAAACTAACTAGGATTTCCTTAGTAGCGGCGAGCGAACAGGAATTAGCCCAGCACTGAATCCCGCCGTTGTAACGGCGGCGGGAGATGTGGTGTTCGGGAGGTTCCGCTTTCTTGTCGTCGTCCACTCCTGTCCAAGTTCGTCTTGAACGGGGCCCATTTCCCACAGAGGGTGCCAGGCCCGTAGCGACGGAGGACGGCGGCGAGAGGAACTCTCCTCAGAGTCGGGTTGCTTGAGAGTGCAGCCCTAAGTGGGTGGTAAACTCCATCTAAGGCTAAATATTACCGCGAGACCGATAGCGAACAAGTACCGTGAGGGAAAGTTGAAAAGAACTTTGAAGAGAGAGTTCAACAGTACGTGAAACCGCTCAGGGGTAAACCTGCGAAACTCGAATGAACGAACGGGGAGATTCATCGCTATTCGGCGGCGTGGCGGTCGCGCTCTCGATGCCGCGCGGCTTCGGTCGCGCGGTACGGGGCGCGTCGTTTGACGTTCGCCGACGGCGTGCACTTCTCCCTTAGTAATACATCGCGACCCGTTCGATGTCGGTCTAAGCGCCGTTCGGGAGTCGATGTCGCACCTCTCGGGGCGCGGCGTCGACCGTGACGGTCGCCGACCGACTGTCGGACGGTATTTTGACGGATCGCGTACGCGTTAACGCGCGTCCGGCCCGACGCAAGGCGTGCGTCGTCCATTCCCGTCCTGCCAGAGCGCGGGGCGGGGGTGCGGCGCGCCTGTCGTCGCAGCCGTGCTGTCTCGGACTGTGCGCGTCCCGTGTCTGCGATGATTCAGTTTCGGGCACTCGCAGGACCCGTCTTGAAACACGGACCAAGGAGTCTAGCATGTGTGCGAGTCATTGAGTAAAATGTCTAAACTGAAAGGCTTAACGAAAGTGAAGGTGGACGCTCGCCGTCCGCTCAGGGAGGATGGCGCGCCGATCTCGATCGGCCGCTCGCACTCCCGAGGCGTCTCGTTTCCAATCAGAGATTGCAGGCGCGCTCTGAGCACAGATGCTGGGACCCGAAAGATGGTGAACTATGCCTGGTCAGGTCGAAGTCAGGGGAAACCCTGATGGAGGACCGTAGCGATTCTGACGTGCAAATCGATCGTCGGAACTGGGTATAGGGGCGAAAGACTAATCGAACCATCTAGTAGCTGGTTCCGTCCGAAGTTTCCCTCAGGATAGCTGGCGTCGATTCGAACAGTCTCATCCGGTAAAGCGAATGATTAGAGGCATTGGGGTCGAAACGACTTCAACCTATTCTCAAACTTTAAATGGGTGAGAACTCCGGCTTACTCGAACGATGAAGCCGGAGATCTGATGACGGTGCCAAGTGGGCCAATTTTGGTAAGCAGAACTG
>OX401866.1:50000-57500 GCA_947859175.1 Gandaritis pyraliata | reverse complement strand
ATTGCCGAATTTTGGACAAAACAAACAATTGAACTCTGCATAAGGACTCGAAAAAATAAAAAACAAGGTTAGGTTAGGTTAGGTTAGGTTTGTTTTATTGCCGAATTTTTGCAGGACAAAACAAAAAAAAAAAAAACCAGGTTAGATTTGGTGTCCTCTTATAATAAAGCAAATAATACCACTTCTGGTGCCAAACGACATGGGAAACGTTAAATGAAAAAAAAAAAAAACAAGGAAGGAACGGGTAACGCTCCAACTAGAGGTTAGGTTTGGTTTAGTTTTCGCCAAAATTGTAAGTTGCCGCGTTTAAAGTTAGCGTTTGTTTTATTGCCGAATTTTGGACAAAACAAACAATTGAACTGCATAAGGACTCGAAAAAATAAAAAACTAGGTTAGGTTAGGTTTGTTTTATTGCCGAATTTTTGCAGGACTAAACAAAAAAAAAAACTAGGTTAGGTTTGGTGTCCTCTTATAATAAAGCAAATAATACCACTTCTGGTGCCAAACGACATGGGAAACGTTAAATGAAAAAAAAAAAAACAAGGAAGGAACGGGTAACGCTCCAACTAGAGGTTAGGTTTGGTTTAGTTTTCGCCAAAATTGTAAGTTGCCGCGTTTAAAGTTAGCGTTTGTTTTATTGCCGAATTTTGGACAAAACAAACAATTGAACTGCATAAGGACTCGAAAAAATAAAAAAACTAGGTTAGGTTAGGTTTGTTTTATTGCCGAATTTTTGCAGGACTAAACAAAAAAAAAAACTAGGTTAGGTTTGGTGTCCTCTTATAATAAAGCAAATAATACCACTTCTGGTGCCAAACGACATGGGAAACGTTAAATGAAAAAAAAAAAAACAAGGAAGGAACGGGTAACGCTCCAACTAGAGGTTAGGTTTGGTTTAGTTTTCGCCAAAATTGTAAGTTGCCGCGTTTAAAGTTAGCGTTTGTTTTATTGCCGAATTTTGGACAAAACAAACAATTGAACTCTGCATAAGGACTCGAAAAAATAAAAAACAAGGTTAGGTTAGGTTAGGTTAGGTTTGTTTTATTGCCGAATTTTTGCAGGACAAAACAAAAAAAAAAAAACTAGGTTAGATTTGGTGTCCTCTTATAATAAAGCAAATAATACCACTTCTGGTGCCAAACGACATGGGAAACGTTAAATGAAAAAAAAAAAAAACAAGGAAGGAACGGGTAACGCTCCAACTAGAGGTTAGGTTAGGTTAGGTTTGGTTTAGTTTTCGCCAAAATTGTAAGTTGCCGCGTTTAAAGTTAGCGTTTGTTTTATTGCCGAATTTTGGACAAAACAAACAATTGAACTCTGCATAAGGACTCGAAAAAATAAAAAACAAGGTTAGGTTAGGTTAGGTTAGGTTTGTTTTATTGCCGAATTTTTGCAGGACAAAACAAAAAAAAAAAAAACTAGGTTAGATTTGGTGTCCTCTTATAATAAAGCAAATAATACCACTTCTGGTGCCAAACGACATGGGAAACGTTAAATGAAAAAAAAAAAAAACAAGGAAGGAACGGGTAACGCTCCAACTAGAGGTTAGGTTTGGTTTAGTTTTCGCCAAAATTGTAAGTTGCCGCGTTTAAAGTTAGCGTTTGTTTTATTGCCGAATTTTGGACAAAACAAACAATTGAACTCTGCATAAGGACTCGAAAAAATAAAAAACAAGGTTAGGTTAGGTTAGGTTAGGTTTGTTTTATTGCCGAATTTTTGCAGGACAAAACAAAAAAAAAAAAAACCAGGTTAGATTTGGTGTCCTCTTATAATAAAGCAAATAATACCACTTCTGGTGCCAAACGACATGGGAAACGTTAAATGAAAAAAAAAAAAAACAAGGAAGGAACGGGTAACGCTCCAACTAGAGGTTAGGTTTGGTTTAGTTTTCGCCAAAATTGTAAGTTGCCGCGTTTAAAGTTAGCGTTTGTTTTATTGCCGAATTTTGGACAAAACAAACAATTGAACTGCATAAGGACTCGAAAAAATAAAAAACTAGGTTAGGTTAGGTTTGTTTTATTGCCGAATTTTTGCAGGACTAAACAAAAAAAAAAACTAGGTTAGGTTTGGTGTCCTCTTATAATAAAGCAAATAATACCACTTCTGGTGCCAAACGACATGGGAAACGTTAAATGAAAAAAAAAAAAACAAGGAAGGAACGGGTAACGCTCCAACTAGAGGTTAGGTTTGGTTTAGTTTTCGCCAAAATTGTAAGTTGCCGCGTTTAAAGTTAGCGTTTGTTTTATTGCCGAATTTTGGACAAAACAAACAATTGAACTGCATAAGGACTCGAAAAAATAAAAAAACTAGGTTAGGTTAGGTTTGTTTTATTGCCGAATTTTTGCAGGACTAAACAAAAAATAAAACTAGGTTAGGTTTGGTGTCCTCTTATAATAAAGCAAATAATACCACTTCTGGTGCCAAACGACATGGGAAACGTTAAATGAAAAAAAAAAAAACAAGGAAGGAACGGGTAACGCTCCAACTAGAGGTTAGGTTTGGTTTAGTTTTCGCCAAAATTGTAAGTTGCCGCGTTTAAAGTTAGCGTTTGTTTTATTGCCGAATTTTGGACAAAACAAACAATTGAACTGCATAAGGACTCGAAAAAATAAAAAAACTAGGTTAGGTTTGGTGTCCTCTTATAATAAAGCAAATAATACCACTTCTGGTGCCAAACAACATGGGAAACGTTAAATGAAAAAAAAAAAACAAGGAAGGAACGGGTAACGCTCCAACTAGAGGTTAGGTTATTCCAAAAACTAGGTTAGGTTAGGTTAGGTTTGGTTTTCGCCAAAATTGTAAGGTGCCGAGTTTTTGAAGGACTATACATAAAAAAAAAAACTAGGTTAGGTTAGGTTTTTTATTTTTCATTATAATCCCAATGCCGGCCGCTGCGGTCGCAGGCACATAGGTGGTAAGTTGATTTTTCAAAAAATCCAGTTTTTTGTTTGTTTTATTTTTTGTTTAATTTTTATTATTTTTTATGAAAAAAAAAAATGCTACCGTGCGATCATTGCTGCATCGCTCTCCGGCCTCCGGCCGAACCACGCGCCTCTGCACACGGTACGCGTTCTGTTTAATGCCAGAGAAGCGCGCACCGCGTGCTAAGAGCGCACCGCGTGCTTGTAAGCGCGCGCAGAGCGCGCTCTGCTGAGACTGTGTGCGAGAAAGAGAAGGATGATAGATAGAAGGGGGGGAGGGGGGAAATAAAAACTTTTTATGTTTTTATGAGTTGGGTGATTTTTGTTTTTGTTAGACCGAAACAAAACAAAAAAAAAAAAAAAAATGTATAATATTATACATATACATTATTTAATGTAATGCGGTTTGCGCGTCTTGTATGTGCGAACCGTGTTTACAGTGCTGTGTTTTACGTGAAAAATCCATAACGTGCGGCGTGGGGCTCTCAAGGCCGACCAAACGGCACACAAAGAGAATCGTATGTATCGAGGAAAGAAATGTTTGCGGTCTCGTATCGCATCGTCTCGTCTCGTTACGATTCGCTGTGCCGCCGGTCGGTTGCCTCGCTACCTCGACGCGTTTGGATATCTTAATAAAAGTTTCCATCCATTTTGGAAAATAGTGATTTTACGAGTTGCTTCGTTGTTTCCAACAACCGTAACACTACGACATGCGACGCAAAACAGAGCTCTGGTTAATGTGCGTACTGCACAAGTTTTATTATCACTTGCGTGTGCGCGCACTGATATAAAACGTCCGTCTCTCTTGTGTCCGTGTGTATGTGGTGGGAGGGTGTTTTGAACCGCGCAAGTCGGTAGTTTGAAGTTTAGCTGTGGGAACGCCGCAAACGCATCCGGGCGCAGCACAGAGCCGCGGCCTCAGCACGCTCCGGGCGTGATCGTGATCCGCGGATCCGCGATCGCATTCGGAATGATGTTACATTGCTAGAAGCAATTATTGTGGTATTAATCGAATCGAGGAAAATTCGAACGAAAGGCCTCAATTATATAATAGAGCCTTTAATCTCTCTCGCTTAGAGAGTGAATGAACAAAATCAAGACTAAAACTCTTGCTCTCGGTAGAAGACATCCCCTCGATACCGTCGAACGGCGTACGGGGGGAGAGCTCGTCGACTGTGACGCTCGAGTTTAGCTCCCTGGTTGATCCTGCCAGTAGTTATATGCTTGTCTCAAAGATTAAGCCATGCATGTCTCAGTGCAAGCCGTATTAAGGCGATACCGCGAATGGCTCAATATATCAGTTTTGGTTCCTTAGATCTTACTCAGTTACTTGGATAACTGTGGTAATTCTAGAGCTAATACATGCAATCAGAACTCTGACCAGTGATGGGATGAGTGCTTTTATTAGATCAAAACCAATCGACGGAGGGCCTCGCGTCCAAAGTCGTTAATTTTGATGAATCTGGATAACTTTTGCCGATCGCACGGTCCAGTACCGGCGACGCATCTTTCAAATGTCTGCCTTATCAACTTTCGATGGTAGTTTCTGCGACTACCATGGTTGTCACGGGTAACGGGGAATCAGGGTTCGATTCCGGAGAGGGAGCCTGAGAAACGGCTACCACATCCAAGGAAGGCAGCAGGCGCGCAAATTACCCACTCCCGGCACGGGGAGGTAGTGACGAAAAATAACGATACGGGACTCTTACGAGGCCTCGTAATCGGAATGAGTACACTTTAAATATTTTAACGAGGAACAATTGGAGGGCAAGTCTGGTGCCAGCAGCCGCGGTAATTCCAGCTCCAATAGCGTATACTAAAATTGTTGCGGTTAAAAAGCTCGTAGTTGCATTTGTGCGCCGCGCTGTTGGTGCACCGCATCCGCGGTGATACTGGCACGTTTGCGGAGCATATCGTCGGTGAGCCGGCGGTAACACGCCGGTTCAATATCAAAAATCCTATCGCGGTGCTCTTTATTGAGTGTCGAGGTGGGCCGACAATTTTACTTTGAACAAATTAGAGTGCTCAAAGCGGGCTCAAAATGCTGCTTGAATATTTCGTGCATGGAATAATAGAATATGATCTCGGTTCTATTTTGTTGGTTTTCAGAACTCCGAGGTAATGATTAATAGGGATAACTGGGGGCATTCGTATTGCGACGTTAGAGGTGAAATTCTTGGATCGTCGCAAGACGAACATCAGCGAAAGCATTTGCCAAAGGTGTTTTCATCAATCAAGAACGAAAGTTAGAGGTTCGAAGGCGATTAGATACCGCCCTAGTTCTAACCGTAAATATGTCATCTAGCGATCCGCCGACGTTACTACAATGGCTCGGCGGGCAGCTTCCGGGAAACCAAAGATTTTGGACTCCGGGGGGAGTATGGTTGCAAAGCTGAAACTTAAAGGAATTGACGGAAGGGCACCACCAGGAGTGGAGCCTGCGGCTTAATTTGACTCAACACGGGAAATCTCACCAGGCCCGGACACCGGAAGGATTGACAGATTAACAGCTCTTTCTTGATTCGGTGGGTGGTGGTGCATGGCCGTTCTTAGTTGGTGGAGCGATTTGTCTGGTTAATTCCGGTAACGAACGAGACTCTAGCCTGCTAAATAGGCGTCGTCATTTCGGTGTGCATGGCTTCGGTCACGCAACTCACTGGCGACGTATTAAAATTCTTCTTAGAGGGACCGGCGGTTTCGAGCCGCACGAGATTGAGCAATAACAGGTCTGTGATGCCCTTAGATGTCCTGGGCCGCACGCGCGCTACACTGAAGGAATCAACATGTTCTCCCTGGCCTAAAGGCCCGGGCAACCCGTTGAAACTCCTTCGTGCTGGGGATTGGGGTTTGCAATTATCCCCCATAAACGAGGAATTCCTAGTAAGCGCGAGTCATAAGCTCGCGTTGATTACGTCCCTGCCCTTTGTACACACCGCCCGTCGCTACTACCGATTGAATGATTTAGTGAGGTCTTCGGACCGACACGCGGTGGCTTCACGGCCGTTGGCGTCGTTGGGAAGTTGACCAAACTTGATCATTTAGAGGAAGTAAAAGTCGTAACAAGGTTTCCGTAGGGGAACCTGCGGAAGGATCATTAACGTTGTTGTGAAACGCGCTAGCGCGACAGTTCATAAAACTGGATTGTTCGTGTGTGGTGTGTCTTCCATACAAAGTGAAATGTGTCATATGTATATCAGGCTGCTTCGAAAGAAGAGCTTCGTCACGTCTGAGTGCCGCGCGCGCTAGATTTTGACGGGTGAAAAATCCACACCCCGAGTCTGCGCGCGCCGGACGTGCTCGTGAACTAAACAAAACTGAAGCGCGGTTTAGAGTGGAAGAGAGTGCCTGCGGTCGGGGGAGCGCTTTGATGCGCGATCCCTTCCCTCGTGCGCCTCTTTCGTTCTAAGAATATTAAATATTTTTATTTTATATCAAACCTGTACCTCAAAAACTATTACCCTGGACGGTGGATCACTTGGCTCGCGGGTCGATGAAGAACGCAGTTAACTGCGCGTCATAGTGTGAACTGCAGGACACATTTGAACATCGACATTTCGAACGCACATTGCGGTCCGTGGATACACATCCAGGACCACTCCTGTCTGAGGGCCGGCTGCATAAAAACAAAACCACATTGCGTGTACGCTGTGCAAACGCGTCGCGCTGCTGGCGGTTCTCGCGTGTGCGCGCTGAGCGCGCGCGCGGGTCCGTTTAAAAATTGGAAAAATTTCACACGTTGCGCTCACACGAAACAAGAGGGGCGATCTCTGATCGCTAGTTTTGTGCCAACACACGATGTGCTCTATGAATGTGCGTGTTGCGTTGTTTGGCCGGAGCTGGCTTTATTTGAGAGAGGCTCTCTGTGTGTGTTGTGCATCGAGTCGAGTAGGCGGACTCGACGTCCGAAGGGCGCGTCGTCTCGACGGCGGCGCGTCGTGACGGATATCGTGTCCGCCTCCCATTTTATACGTTGGCCTCAGATCAGGGAGGATTACCCGCCGAATTTAAGCATATTAGTAAGCGGAGGAAAAGAAACTAACTAGGATTTCCTTAGTAGCGGCGAGCGAACAGGAATTAGCCCAGCACTGAATCCCGCCGTTGTAACGGCGGCGGGAGATGTGGTGTTCGGGAGGTTCCGCTTTCTTGTCGTCGTCCACTCCTGTCCAAGTTCGTCTTGAACGGGGCCCATTTCCCACAGAGGGTGCCAGGCCCGTAGCGACGGAGGACGGCGGCGAGAGGAACTCTCCTCAGAGTCGGGTTGCTTGAGAGTGCAGCCCTAAGTGGGTGGTAAACTCCATCTAAGGCTAAATATTACCGCGAGACCGATAGCGAACAAGTACCGTGAGGGAAAGTTGAAAAGAACTTTGAAGAGAGAGTTCAACAGTACGTGAAACCGCTCAGGGGTAAACCTGCGAAACTCGAATGAACGAACGGGGAGATTCATCGCTATTCGGCGGCGTGGCGGTCGCGCTCTCGATGCCGCGCGGCTTCGGTCGCGCGGTACGGGGCGCGTCGTTTGACGTTCGCCGACGGCGTGCACTTCTCCCTTAGTAATACATCGCGACCCGTTCGATGTCGG
>OX401866.1:40000-45000 GCA_947859175.1 Gandaritis pyraliata | reverse complement strand
TCCAACTAGAGGTTAGGTTATTCCAAAAACTAGGTTAGGTTAGGTTAGGTTTGGTTTTCGCCAAAATTGTAAGGTGCCGAGTTTTTGAAGGACTATACATAAAAAAAAAAACTAGGTTAGGTTAGGTTTTTTATTTTTCATTATAATCCCAATGCCGGCCGCTGCGGTCGCAGGCACATAGGTGGTAAGTTGATTTTTCAAAAAATCCAGTTTTTTGTTTGTTTTATTTTTTGTTTAATTTTTATTATTTTTTATGAAAAAAAAAAATGCTACCGTGCGATCATTGCTGCATCGCTCTCCGGCCTCCGGCCGAACCACGCGCCTCTGCACACGGTACGCGTTCTGTTTAATGCCAGAGAAGCGCGCACCGCGTGCTAAGAGCGCACCGCGTGCTTGTAAGCGCGCGCAGAGCGCGCTCTGCTGAGACTGTGTGCGAGAAAGAGAAGGATGATAGATAGAAGGGGGGGAGGGGGGAAATAAAAACTTTTTATGTTTTTATGAGTTGGGTGATTTTTGTTTTTGTTAGACCGAAACAAAACAAAAAAAAAAAAAAAAATGTATAATATTATACATATACATTATTTAATGTAATGCGGTTTGCGCGTCTTGTATGTGCGAACCGTGTTTACAGTGCTGTGTTTTACGTGAAAAATCCATAACGTGCGGCGTGGGGCTCTCAAGGCCGACCAAACGGCACACAAAGAGAATCGTATGTATCGAGGAAAGAAATGTTTGCGGTCTCGTATCGCATCGTCTCGTCTCGTTACGATTCGCTGTGCCGCCGGTCGGTTGCCTCGCTACCTCGACGCGTTTGGATATCTTAATAAAAGTTTCCATCCATTTTGGAAAATAGTGATTTTACGAGTTGCTTCGTTGTTTCCAACAACCGTAACACTACGACATGCGACGCAAAACAGAGCTCTGGTTAATGTGCGTACTGCACAAGTTTTATTATCACTTGCGTGTGCGCGCACTGATATAAAACGTCCGTCTCTCTTGTGTCCGTGTGTATGTGGTGGGAGGGTGTTTTGAACCGCGCAAGTCGGTAGTTTGAAGTTTAGCTGTGGGAACGCCGCAAACGCATCCGGGCGCAGCACAGAGCCGCGGCCTCAGCACGCTCCGGGCGTGATCGTGATCCGCGGATCCGCGATCGCATTCGGAATGATGTTACATTGCTAGAAGCAATTATTGTGGTATTAATCGAATCGAGGAAAATTCGAACGAAAGGCCTCAATTATATAATAGAGCCTTTAATCTCTCTCGCTTAGAGAGTGAATGAACAAAATCAAGACTAAAACTCTTGCTCTCGGTAGAAGACATCCCCTCGATACCGTCGAACGGCGTACGGGGGGAGAGCTCGTCGACTGTGACGCTCGAGTTTAGCTCCCTGGTTGATCCTGCCAGTAGTTATATGCTTGTCTCAAAGATTAAGCCATGCATGTCTCAGTGCAAGCCGTATTAAGGCGATACCGCGAATGGCTCAATATATCAGTTTTGGTTCCTTAGATCTTACTCAGTTACTTGGATAACTGTGGTAATTCTAGAGCTAATACATGCAATCAGAACTCTGACCAGTGATGGGATGAGTGCTTTTATTAGATCAAAACCAATCGACGGAGGGCCTCGCGTCCAAAGTCGTTAATTTTGATGAATCTGGATAACTTTTGCCGATCGCACGGTCCAGTACCGGCGACGCATCTTTCAAATGTCTGCCTTATCAACTTTCGATGGTAGTTTCTGCGACTACCATGGTTGTCACGGGTAACGGGGAATCAGGGTTCGATTCCGGAGAGGGAGCCTGAGAAACGGCTACCACATCCAAGGAAGGCAGCAGGCGCGCAAATTACCCACTCCCGGCACGGGGAGGTAGTGACGAAAAATAACGATACGGGACTCTTACGAGGCCTCGTAATCGGAATGAGTACACTTTAAATATTTTAACGAGGAACAATTGGAGGGCAAGTCTGGTGCCAGCAGCCGCGGTAATTCCAGCTCCAATAGCGTATACTAAAATTGTTGCGGTTAAAAAGCTCGTAGTTGCATTTGTGCGCCGCGCTGTTGGTGCACCGCATCCGCGGTGATACTGGCACGTTTGCGGAGCATATCGTCGGTGAGCCGGCGGTAACACGCCGGTTCAATATCAAAAATCCTATCGCGGTGCTCTTTATTGAGTGTCGAGGTGGGCCGACAATTTTACTTTGAACAAATTAGAGTGCTCAAAGCGGGCTCAAAATGCTGCTTGAATATTTCGTGCATGGAATAATAGAATATGATCTCGGTTCTATTTTGTTGGTTTTCAGAACTCCGAGGTAATGATTAATAGGGATAACTGGGGGCATTCGTATTGCGACGTTAGAGGTGAAATTCTTGGATCGTCGCAAGACGAACATCAGCGAAAGCATTTGCCAAAGGTGTTTTCATCAATCAAGAACGAAAGTTAGAGGTTCGAAGGCGATTAGATACCGCCCTAGTTCTAACCGTAAATATGTCATCTAGCGATCCGCCGACGTTACTACAATGGCTCGGCGGGCAGCTTCCGGGAAACCAAAGATTTTGGACTCCGGGGGGAGTATGGTTGCAAAGCTGAAACTTAAAGGAATTGACGGAAGGGCACCACCAGGAGTGGAGCCTGCGGCTTAATTTGACTCAACACGGGAAATCTCACCAGGCCCGGACACCGGAAGGATTGACAGATTAACAGCTCTTTCTTGATTCGGTGGGTGGTGGTGCATGGCCGTTCTTAGTTGGTGGAGCGATTTGTCTGGTTAATTCCGGTAACGAACGAGACTCTAGCCTGCTAAATAGGCGTCGTCATTTCGGTGTGCATGGCTTCGGTCACGCAACTCACTGGCGACGTATTAAAATTCTTCTTAGAGGGACCGGCGGTTTCGAGCCGCACGAGATTGAGCAATAACAGGTCTGTGATGCCCTTAGATGTCCTGGGCCGCACGCGCGCTACACTGAAGGAATCAACATGTTCTCCCTGGCCTAAAGGCCCGGGCAACCCGTTGAAACTCCTTCGTGCTGGGGATTGGGGTTTGCAATTATCCCCCATAAACGAGGAATTCCTAGTAAGCGCGAGTCATAAGCTCGCGTTGATTACGTCCCTGCCCTTTGTACACACCGCCCGTCGCTACTACCGATTGAATGATTTAGTGAGGTCTTCGGACCGACACGCGGTGGCTTCACGGCCGTTGGCGTCGTTGGGAAGTTGACCAAACTTGATCATTTAGAGGAAGTAAAAGTCGTAACAAGGTTTCCGTAGGGGAACCTGCGGAAGGATCATTAACGTTGTTGTGAAACGCGCTAGCGCGACAGTTCATAAAACTGGATTGTTCGTGTGTGGTGTGTCTTCCATACAAAGTGAAATGTGTCATATGTATATCAGGCTGCTTCGAAAGAAGAGCTTCGTCACGTCTGAGTGCCGCGCGCGCTAGATTTTGACGGGTGAAAAATCCACACCCCGAGTCTGCGCGCGCCGGACGTGCTCGTGAACTAAACAAAACTGAAGCGCGGTTTAGAGTGGAAGAGAGTGCCTGCGGTCGGGGGAGCGCTTTGATGCGCGATCCCTTCCCTCGTGCGCCTCTTTCGTTCTAAGAATATTAAATATTTTTATTTTATATCAAACCTGTACCTCAAAAACTATTACCCTGGACGGTGGATCACTTGGCTCGCGGGTCGATGAAGAACGCAGTTAACTGCGCGTCATAGTGTGAACTGCAGGACACATTTGAACATCGACATTTCGAACGCACATTGCGGTCCGTGGATACACATCCAGGACCACTCCTGTCTGAGGGCCGGCTGCATAAAAACAAAACCACATTGCGTGTACGCTGTGCAAACGCGTCGCGCTGCTGGCGGTTCTCGCGTGTGCGCGCTGAGCGCGCGCGCGGGTCCGTTTAAAAATTGGAAAAATTTCACACGTTGCGCTCACACGAAACAAGAGGGGCGATCTCTGATCGCTAGTTTTGTGCCAACACACGATGTGCTCTATGAATGTGCGTGTTGCGTTGTTTGGCCGGAGCTGGCTTTATTTGAGAGAGGCTCTCTGTGTGTGTTGTGCATCGAGTCGAGTAGGCGGACTCGACGTCCGAAGGGCGCGTCGTCTCGACGGCGGCGCGTCGTGACGGATATCGTGTCCGCCTCCCATTTTATACGTTGGCCTCAGATCAGGGAGGATTACCCGCCGAATTTAAGCATATTAGTAAGCGGAGGAAAAGAAACTAACTAGGATTTCCTTAGTAGCGGCGAGCGAACAGGAATTAGCCCAGCACTGAATCCCGCCGTTGTAACGGCGGCGGGAGATGTGGTGTTCGGGAGGTTCCGCTTTCTTGTCGTCGTCCACTCCTGTCCAAGTTCGTCTTGAACGGGGCCCATTTCCCACAGAGGGTGCCAGGCCCGTAGCGACGGAGGACGGCGGCGAGAGGAACTCTCCTCAGAGTCGGGTTGCTTGAGAGTGCAGCCCTAAGTGGGTGGTAAACTCCATCTAAGGCTAAATATTACCGCGAGACCGATAGCGAACAAGTACCGTGAGGGAAAGTTGAAAAGAACTTTGAAGAGAGAGTTCAACAGTACGTGAAACCGCTCAGGGGTAAACCTGCGAAACTCGAATGAACGAACGGGGAGATTCATCGCTATTCGGCGGCGTGGCGGTCGCGCTCTCGATGCCGCGCGGCTTCGGTCGCGCGGTACGGGGCGCGTCGTTTGACGTTCGCCGACGGCGTGCACTTCTCCCTTAGTAATACATCGCGACCCGTTCGATGTCGGTCTAAGCGCCGTTCGGGAGTCGATGTCGCACCTCTCGGGGCGCGGCGTCGACCGTGACGGTCGCCGACCGACTGTCGGACGGTATTTTGACGGATCGCGTACGCGTTAACGCGCGTCCGGCCCGACGCAAGGCGTGCGTCGTCCATTCCCGTCCTGCCAGAGCGCGGGCGGGGGTGCGGCGCGCCTGTCGTCGCAGCCGTGCTGTCTCGGACTGTGCGCGTCCCGTGTCT
>OX401866.1:30000-35000 GCA_947859175.1 Gandaritis pyraliata | reverse complement strand
TTATTTTTTGTTTAATTTTTATTATTTTTTATGAAAAAAAAAAATGCTACCGTGCGATCATTGCTGCATCGCTCTCCGGCCTCCGGCCGAACCACGCGCCTCTGCACACGGTACGCGTTCTGTTTAATGCCAGAGAAGCGCGCACCGCGTGCTAAGAGCGCACCGCGTGCTTGTAAGCGCGCGCAGAGCGCGCTCTGCTGAGACTGTGTGCGAGAAAGAGAAGGATGATAGATAGAAGGGGGGGAGGGGGGAAATAAAAACTTTTTATGTTTTTATGAGTTGGGTGATTTTTGTTTTTGTTAGACCGAAACAAAACAAAAAAAAAAAAAAAAATGTATAATATTATACATATACATTATTTAATGTAATGCGGTTTGCGCGTCTTGTATGTGCGAACCGTGTTTACAGTGCTGTGTTTTACGTGAAAAATCCATAACGTGCGGCGTGGGGCTCTCAAGGCCGACCAAACGGCACACAAAGAGAATCGTATGTATCGAGGAAAGAAATGTTTGCGGTCTCGTATCGCATCGTCTCGTCTCGTTACGATTCGCTGTGCCGCCGGTCGGTTGCCTCGCTACCTCGACGCGTTTGGATATCTTAATAAAAGTTTCCATCCATTTTGGAAAATAGTGATTTTACGAGTTGCTTCGTTGTTTCCAACAACCGTAACACTACGACATGCGACGCAAAACAGAGCTCTGGTTAATGTGCGTACTGCACAAGTTTTATTATCACTTGCGTGTGCGCGCACTGATATAAAACGTCCGTCTCTCTTGTGTCCGTGTGTATGTGGTGGGAGGGTGTTTTGAACCGCGCAAGTCGGTAGTTTGAAGTTTAGCTGTGGGAACGCCGCAAACGCATCCGGGCGCAGCACAGAGCCGCGGCCTCAGCACGCTCCGGGCGTGATCGTGATCCGCGGATCCGCGATCGCATTCGGAATGATGTTACATTGCTAGAAGCAATTATTGTGGTATTAATCGAATCGAGGAAAATTCGAACGAAAGGCCTCAATTATATAATAGAGCCTTTAATCTCTCTCGCTTAGAGAGTGAATGAACAAAATCAAGACTAAAACTCTTGCTCTCGGTAGAAGACATCCCCTCGATACCGTCGAACGGCGTACGGGGGGAGAGCTCGTCGACTGTGACGCTCGAGTTTAGCTCCCTGGTTGATCCTGCCAGTAGTTATATGCTTGTCTCAAAGATTAAGCCATGCATGTCTCAGTGCAAGCCGTATTAAGGCGATACCGCGAATGGCTCAATATATCAGTTTTGGTTCCTTAGATCTTACTCAGTTACTTGGATAACTGTGGTAATTCTAGAGCTAATACATGCAATCAGAACTCTGACCAGTGATGGGATGAGTGCTTTTATTAGATCAAAACCAATCGACGGAGGGCCTCGCGTCCAAAGTCG
The DNA here is from genome assembly GCA_947859175.1 of Gandaritis pyraliata. Taxonomy (NCBI): domain Eukaryota; kingdom Metazoa; phylum Arthropoda; class Insecta; order Lepidoptera; family Geometridae; genus Gandaritis; species Gandaritis pyraliata. The sequence continues at coordinate 33,585 of OX401866.1, read as the reverse complement.
TTAATTTTGATGAATCTGGATAACTTTTGCCGATCGCACGGTCCAGTACCGGCGACGCATCTTTCAAATGTCTGCCTTATCAACTTTCGATGGTAGTTTCTGCGACTACCATGGTTGTCACGGGTAACGGGGAATCAGGGTTCGATTCCGGAGAGGGAGCCTGAGAAACGGCTACCACATCCAAGGAAGGCAGCAGGCGCGCAAATTACCCACTCCCGGCACGGGGAGGTAGTGACGAAAAATAACGATACGGGACTCTTACGAGGCCTCGTAATCGGAATGAGTACACTTTAAATATTTTAACGAGGAACAATTGGAGGGCAAGTCTGGTGCCAGCAGCCGCGGTAATTCCAGCTCCAATAGCGTATACTAAAATTGTTGCGGTTAAAAAGCTCGTAGTTGCATTTGTGCGCCGCGCTGTTGGTGCACCGCATCCGCGGTGATACTGGCACGTTTGCGGAGCATATCGTCGGTGAGCCGGCGGTAACACGCCGGTTCAATATCAAAAATCCTATCGCGGTGCTCTTTATTGAGTGTCGAGGTGGGCCGACAATTTTACTTTGAACAAATTAGAGTGCTCAAAGCGGGCTCAAAATGCTGCTTGAATATTTCGTGCATGGAATAATAGAATATGATCTCGGTTCTATTTTGTTGGTTTTCAGAACTCCGAGGTAATGATTAATAGGGATAACTGGGGGCATTCGTATTGCGACGTTAGAGGTGAAATTCTTGGATCGTCGCAAGACGAACATCAGCGAAAGCATTTGCCAAAGGTGTTTTCATCAATCAAGAACGAAAGTTAGAGGTTCGAAGGCGATTAGATACCGCCCTAGTTCTAACCGTAAATATGTCATCTAGCGATCCGCCGACGTTACTACAATGGCTCGGCGGGCAGCTTCCGGGAAACCAAAGATTTTGGACTCCGGGGGGAGTATGGTTGCAAAGCTGAAACTTAAAGGAATTGACGGAAGGGCACCACCAGGAGTGGAGCCTGCGGCTTAATTTGACTCAACACGGGAAATCTCACCAGGCCCGGACACCGGAAGGATTGACAGATTAACAGCTCTTTCTTGATTCGGTGGGTGGTGGTGCATGGCCGTTCTTAGTTGGTGGAGCGATTTGTCTGGTTAATTCCGGTAACGAACGAGACTCTAGCCTGCTAAATAGGCGTCGTCATTTCGGTGTGCATGGCTTCGGTCACGCAACTCACTGGCGACGTATTAAAATTCTTCTTAGAGGGACCGGCGGTTTCGAGCCGCACGAGATTGAGCAATAACAGGTCTGTGATGCCCTTAGATGTCCTGGGCCGCACGCGCGCTACACTGAAGGAATCAACATGTTCTCCCTGGCCTAAAGGCCCGGGCAACCCGTTGAAACTCCTTCGTGCTGGGGATTGGGGTTTGCAATTATCCCCCATAAACGAGGAATTCCTAGTAAGCGCGAGTCATAAGCTCGCGTTGATTACGTCCCTGCCCTTTGTACACACCGCCCGTCGCTACTACCGATTGAATGATTTAGTGAGGTCTTCGGACCGACACGCGGTGGCTTCACGGCCGTTGGCGTCGTTGGGAAGTTGACCAAACTTGATCATTTAGAGGAAGTAAAAGTCGTAACAAGGTTTCCGTAGGGGAACCTGCGGAAGGATCATTAACGTTGTTGTGAAACGCGCTAGCGCGACAGTTCATAAAACTGGATTGTTCGTGTGTGGTGTGTCTTCCATACAAAGTGAAATGTGTCATATGTATATCAGGCTGCTTCGAAAGAAGAGCTTCGTCACGTCTGAGTGCCGCGCGCGCTAGATTTTGACGGGTGAAAAATCCACACCCCGAGTCTGCGCGCGCCGGACGTGCTCGTGAACTAAACAAAACTGAAGCGCGGTTTAGAGTGGAAGAGAGTGCCTGCGGTCGGGGGAGCGCTTTGATGCGCGATCCCTTCCCTCGTGCGCCTCTTTCGTTCTAAGAATATTAAATATTTTTATTTTATATCAAACCTGTACCTCAAAAACTATTACCCTGGACGGTGGATCACTTGGCTCGCGGGTCGATGAAGAACGCAGTTAACTGCGCGTCATAGTGTGAACTGCAGGACACATTTGAACATCGACATTTCGAACGCACATTGCGGTCCGTGGATACACATCCAGGACCACTCCTGTCTGAGGGCCGGCTGCATAAAAACAAAACCACATTGCGTGTACGCTGTGCAAACGCGTCGCGCTGCTGGCGGTTCTCGCGTGTGCGCGCTGAGCGCGCGCGCGGGTCCGTTTAAAAATTGGAAAAATTTCACACGTTGCGCTCACACGAAACAAGAGGGGCGATCTCTGATCGCTAGTTTTGTGCCAACACACGATGTGCTCTATGAATGTGCGTGTTGCGTTGTTTGGCCGGAGCTGGCTTTATTTGAGAGAGGCTCTCTGTGTGTGTTGTGCATCGAGTCGAGTAGGCGGACTCGACGTCCGAAGGGCGCGTCGTCTCGACGGCGGCGCGTCGTGACGGATATCGTGTCCGCCTCCCATTTTATACGTTGGCCTCAGATCAGGGAGGATTACCCGCCGAATTTAAGCATATTAGTAAGCGGAGGAAAAGAAACTAACTAGGATTTCCTTAGTAGCGGCGAGCGAACAGGAATTAGCCCAGCACTGAATCCCGCCGTTGTAACGGCGGCGGGAGATGTGGTGTTCGGGAGGTTCCGCTTTCTTGTCGTCGTCCACTCCTGTCCAAGTTCGTCTTGAACGGGGCCCATTTCCCACAGAGGGTGCCAGGCCCGTAGCGACGGAGGACGGCGGCGAGAGGAACTCTCCTCAGAGTCGGGTTGCTTGAGAGTGCAGCCCTAAGTGGGTGGTAAACTCCATCTAAGGCTAAATATTACCGCGAGACCGATAGCGAACAAGTACCGTGAGGGAAAGTTGAAAAGAACTTTGAAGAGAGAGTTCAACAGTACGTGAAACCGCTCAGGGGTAAACCTGCGAAACTCGAATGAACGAACGGGGAGATTCATCGCTATTCGGCGGCGTGGCGGTCGCGCTCTCGATGCCGCGCGGCTTCGGTCGCGCGGTACGGGGCGCGTCGTTTGACGTTCGCCGACGGCGTGCACTTCTCCCTTAGTAATACATCGCGACCCGTTCGATGTCGGTCTAAGCGCCGTTCGGGAGTCGATGTCGCACCTCTCGGGGCGCGGCGTCGACCGTGACGGTCGCCGACCGACTGTCGGACGGTATTTTGACGGATCGCGTACGCGTTAACGCGCGTCCGGCCCGACGCAAGGCGTGCGTCGTCCATTCCCGTCCTGCCAGAGCGCGGGGCGGGGGTGCGGCGCGCCTGTCGTCGCAGCCGTGCTGTCTCGGACTGTGCGCGTCCCGTGTCTGCGATGATTCAGTTTCGGGCACTCGCAGGACCCGTCTTGAAACACGGACCAAGGAGTCTAGCATGTGTGCGAGTCATTGAGTAAAATGTCTAAACTGAAAGGCTTAACGAAAGTGAAGGTGGACGCTCGCCGTCCGCTCAGGGAGGATGGCGCGCCGATCTCGATCGGCCGCTCGCACTCCCGAGGCGTCTCGTTTCCAATCAGAGATTGCAGGCGCGCTCT
>OX401866.1:7500-25000 GCA_947859175.1 Gandaritis pyraliata | reverse complement strand
TATTAATTCTATTTTACTGTTTTTTACATGTGCTATTTATGAAGTTTTTGCTGGTTGTATTATATATACATCAATATATAAATGCCAACAAGGCTTATCTAACTTATATTTTAATTTTATACGTATTTTAATGTTTTTTACTATTTTACAGTTGAAGGCCAAAGTTCTTTTTTGTTTTATGCCCGAGACTTTTCTCACCGAGTGCTTGTTATTGTTTCGCTTTTCAGGGGTAAGCGGCCGACCATGGTCAACATGGCCAAGACAGTTTACTTGGACAGCTACTTTTGTGGCTCTTCGGTGACGGCGCCTTTTTGCGCTTATAGCTTTGCCAGGGGCCACTTTAGCAGTGATAGGCTATGGTGGCCCTAGCCAGTGCGTCCCACTTCCTCCTGATTGCACACTCAGGACTGAAGGCGCTATGATCTGCCTTATCAGCCTTGGCGTGCAGGCAGTTGCAGCAGGAAGGAGTCGCACCGGCGAGCCAGTCAGCACACTCCGTCCTCATGTGGGGCCCCCCACAGTGGCTGCATTTGACGATGGTCTCCGTGCAGAACCGTCGCCCATGGCCATAGCCGAGACACAGCGAGCATTGCACAAGTGGTGACTGGTCAGCCACTTTTACTCGCTGGAGGTCTATGACGACGGTTTCTGCATGGACCAGACGCTGCCATACTGCAGGGGACACCCTCATGATTACGTGCTGTGTCTGATTATTTCTGGTGCTTTTCTTATACACAATGTCTATTTTATTTACTGTTTGGTCTAAATCTTTTAATAATTTGCTATTCTGTTTCCAGATGGAATTTAGTATGTCCTGGTCTGTGTTAAAGGTGAACACATTTTTGAGGATCACCAATGGGTTCTTATTTTTAACCTCTTCTACGGTCAGGTACTCTTCCGCACTCTTTAGTCTTTCCTTTACTTGCTGTCTTTCCTCCTCTGTTTTACATCCCACAATCACTTTTCTATCCTTTGCTTTCCGGATCTTTTCTATGGCTATTCCTCCTTCCTTTGCTTTAATCGTATCTCTTATCTTTTTCATGACTTCATCACCTTTATCTTGGTCATCCTTCGACGTAACTACGACTGAGTAAAGCGCGGTGTGCTCAGGGAACTGCCTCCCAGGATGCGCCGCTGCTACACTCGCGTACGTCTGCTTTTCCATTCTTTCCTGCTGTGATTCTATCTTCTCCTGTAACTTTTCCATCTTAATACTGTTCTCACGTATGAGCTTTGCATGCTCTTCCAGTTTCTCTATAAGGTCTTTTTCTTCCTTTCCCTTCTCCGTCTTTTCCTCTTTCTCTGGCTCTTTTTGTTTCTCCGGTTTGGTCATCTTCTTTTCTCCTGATTCTTTTTCACTTTCCGATTCTTTAACTAACTGATACAATCTCTCAATTGCGTGCAGTACCTCAGTTTTTATCTCTGTCTTGATATTTCTAGAGTTCCCCATATTCACCTTTGCTTTCGTAAGACAAGCCTTTGCTTCGGCTAGTCGACTGGTGTATTTGGGCTGTGCCGGTGGACTTCTCACAGCCTCCATCGGTACCTTCACACCCACTTTACTTCCTTGCGAAGGTACTTTTTTCGGCTTTGGGAGTTCCACCGGCGCAGATTTCTTCGGAGTGGTTGGAGTGAGTGAGTCTGTTTTGCCAGACTCCCACTCTCCGATACTTCTCCGGACGCTTGACGTTGACGGCCTGTCACTTTCCTGCACAGCTGGTGGTGTAGTTGAGGTTCTTCTGGGGAGCTCGTTCGAAGTTTGTCTGCTCTTGGCAGGAGTGCGGAAGCCGAACATATTGTAAAGAGGTTAGAGGGACACGTGTAAAGATAATCTAAGGTAAATTTGTAAAAGTAGTATAGAGAAAATTATTTTTGTCAATTTGTATATAATATTTTTATTGTCTATCTTATAGCTAACTAATACTAACAAAAACTGTGTTCTCGACAGAGACAGATTCTAAATCTGTTTTCTTAAGGACGTAACCACCCCTATAGAGGTGGGATATGTCAATTTTTTACGATTTATGAAATTATAAAGTCAAATCTTAAGGGACGATACTTAGATGTTTATTTATTAGTTACGCAAAAGGCCTATATTTACACAATGCGAAATCCGAAAACCGTATTCGGGGTTAGGTTAGGTTAGGTTAGGTTAGGTTAGGTTAGGTTAGGTTAGGTTAGGTTAGGTTCCACGGACCTGCTGGGGTGTCCCAGTGGGCGGTGAGGTGAACACCGACGTGGCGCGTCCCCGGGTTGCGGATAGGGGGTTTCCGGTGTGCCATAAATTCCCTAATGGGGTTTATAGGTAACGCTGGCGCGGACAAAACACTGGGGGGGAAATGGGTTTCGGCTCCTCCGCGCTGTTCTCCGTTTGGCGAAAACAGCAGTGGATGGAGCCAGGCGCGCACATTCCAATGATCTTCAAGGCTATACCGCAGGGCTTCCCATACGGAAAGGCTTGGAGGGAGGGATTAGTGCTGCGCACTTTGGCGGGGCCCAGGATGGGCCAGTCCAACGGGACGGGTGCGCCCTTTTCAGGGCACACGGATGGTGTTAGCGTTCACATCCCAATGACCCCAAAGGCTATGCCGCAGGGTTACCCATACGGATCGGCTTTGGGAGAGGGCAAACGCATCTTGGCGGGGCCTAGTGTAGGTCTGTCAAGTAAGACGGGTCCGCCCTTTTCAGGGCGCGACAGAGTGGAGGATTTGGCGGGCTAAGTGGTACGGACTGTATCGCTCAGTTGCGCCGGGGAGTTTACGCCGACTCTCTAACCGGGTTCACATTGCTAACTTCAACGACCTCCGTATTGGCGATAAGGGGGTATGTTGTGGCTTTGTGAATCCGATGAGGGCTTGCCTTAATTGGCCGGTCTGAGAAGGACAATCTCGATACAAAACCCGTGAGAAAACACGTAAAAACCTGCGGATACCGGGGGACCTCCGCAGTATTTACCCTTCCCCGGACAAAGGGCTCTGGACGGGGTGACGACTTTTCCCTATTACTCGTGGGACTTAATATGGAACTTGCTATTAAAAACAAAAACAAAAAAGAGGAAGGAGGCTGTAAATTACAGCGTAAAGAGGAAAGCAGTGGCGCATCTGCGCTTGCAATTGCCGAGAAGGCATACTGTGGGGAGAGTGATCTCGATTCTTGCGATGACAATCAATCGAATGCGAGTTTTGAGACGGTTAGCTCAATCATGAGCTCATGTACTGTGGCGTTGGAACCCCTTCCATCTAAATTTTGGTTAAAGGAACCAATCGGTTCTAAGCGACCGCATGAAGACGACGACCAAGGGTCTGAGTCTGCCTCGGGCGATGAGGCATTCCCAGCCAAAAAGTCAGTGCGTAAAGCAACAAGAGGTAGAGGTCGCCCGCCGACTTCGGGAAAGTACGTTGGGCTTAGTAAAGCACAAGCGGAGCTTAACGCCCTTAAACGAGAGGAAGCTCGAGAAGATGCTCAGCGAAAGGCAGAGGAAAAAGTGGCCGCACAGGTGGTTAAGCACAAAGCCAACTGTACAGTGGCTCCAATTGTAGAGGATAGCGGACTGGCTTCCGATCTGGTCAAGCAGGTTACCGACGCGACGGAGGTAATTCTAACGGTGGCTACGAAGTCAGGCAATCTTAAAGGAACCTTCACCAGGGCCCTTAAAGATTCAACGGCATCTATTAAAGCGGCAGTCAATGCGCTGTATGCCAGTACTGTCTCCGAAGAGACTGCGAAACTGCAGGCAGAAAATGCCCGCATGCGCAAGGAAATGGCAGAGCTTCGCAAAGAGCTAAGCGAGCTCAGAAGTATGTTCGCGCGTACTCAAGAGAGTAATAATATGGAGGAGCTGCCCTCAGTTAATGTCGGTGTAGCAACGGGGAGTCAGTCGACTTCGATACCTCGAGTGGATAGCAACCTGTCTGATGATTTGGTACGCTCAATCATGCAGCAGGTGGGCGGGATGATAAACGCTCGTTTCGAAGGAGTGGAGGACAGATTGCTTCCTGAAAAGCGGATTCGTCCTCCATTGGCAGCGGATAAGCGCAAAGAGGCTGCTGCTAAACTATCAACATTGCCGGAGGCTGAAAAGCAAGCCTCTCAGCCTCCTAGCAGTGCGAAAAAGGCACAAAAGAAAGGTAAAGCCAATAAAGGAATGGCTACAGAGGTACCAGCGGCTTCTGAGAGGCAGCCTCGTGATCTACCTCCTGCACCTGTGGTATTGGATGAGGGTTGGTCAACCGTGACTAAGAAAGGCAAAAAAGCCAAAGCGGTGCCTAAACCAACGGGCACAACGACAAGTGGAGGAGCGACTAAGCCTGCGGGCACAACGGCGAGTAGTGGAGCGGCCCGTAGACCTAACGTGAAGTTGCGCACTCCGCGGACTGCAGCAGTGGTTATTACCCTGCAGCCTGGAGCCATGGAAAAGGGGGGGACATACGCCACAGTGATGAAGGAAGCCAGGGAAAAGATTAACCTTGACAGCTGCGGTATCACCGGCTTACGGTTTCGCAAAGCTGCCACTGGGGCTCACATCCTCGAGGTATCAGCAGGAGATAAGAGTAACGAAAAAGCGGACTCTTTAGCCGAAAAGATTAGAGAGGCGTTGAATGTTGAAACGGCAAGAGTGTCAAGACCTGTGAAATGTGCAGAGCTCCGACTCTCAGGTTTTGATGACTCAGTGTCTCGTGAGGACATAGCCGCCGCTGTTGCAGAGCGAGGGTGTTGCAAAATAGAGGCAGTCAAAGTTGGTGAAATAAAATACACTTACCAAGGCACTGGAGTTACGCTGGTAAGTTGTCCAGTAGCCGCCGCCAAGAAGCTCGGGGAAGGAGGTCGACTCAAAGTCGGATGGGTAGACACTCGAGTAGAAATGGTGCAGCCTAGACCGTTGCGGTGCTACCGATGCCTCCAAAATGGGCACGTTCGCGCTCAATGCACCGCGGATATAGACCGCAGCGAGGAATGCTACAAGTGTGGCCAGCCCGGCCACAAGTCGTCCACGTGTGCTGCCACGCCTAAGTGCTCGATATGCGCAGCGGCTAATAAGCCATCAGCACATAGGCTAGGCGGTAAGGCATGTACCGCTCCTAAAGGGAAGAAAAGAAGGGCTCCAGGGGCTCAAAACCCGTCAGCCACGACGCCGGCAGCTACTAGCTATCCTCCAACTCAAACGGAGGCTGAGAGGGCGCAGATGGAAACCAGTTAGTTATGGCTCTACGTTTCTTGCAGGCGAATCTCAACCACTCCGCCAGGGCCCAGGATCTGATGATCCAGACTATGGCGGAGTGGTTGATTAATATAGCAGCGGTTTCCGAGCCCTATTTCATCCCTCCCAGAGTTAACTGGGCGGGCGATGATGACGGGCTTGTGGCAATTATATGCCAAGGTGTTGCCTTTGACAAGGTCGTGAAGGGCCGTGGATGTGTCGCAGCTCTTGTGGGAGGTGTTATGGTGGTGGCTACGTATTTTTCGCCTAACAGAGTCCTCGCAGAATTCGAGAGTTTTCTCGTTGACGTGGGAGCTCTTGTTGGACAAAGTCACCCTCATCCAGTGATCGTACTTGGAGACTTCAATGCCAAATCAGTCGCTTGGGGGTGTCCCATCACTGATGCACGTGGCGAGGTGCTAGAGGAGTGGGCATTGGCCACTGGGTTACTGCTTCTGAATCGAGGATCGGTTAACACCTGCGTGCGTCAACATGGAGGATCCATTGTGGACGTGACGTTCGCAAGTCCGAATTTGTCACGAAGAGCACAAGGTTGGGAGGTCATGGCAGAGGTAGAGACGCTATCAGACCACCGTTACATCCGGTTCCAGGTAACGCCTTTACCACAACCTCCGAGAAGAGACGGCCACGTGGTTCAAGATAGTCCTCGTTGGGCACTTAGAAATCTCGATCGGGATGCATTGGAGGTAGCCGCTATTGTGAAGGCCTGGATTCCCACGCCTGCGGCACCAGGAGACACTGAGGTCCAGGAAGAGGCGGCTTGGTTCAAAGAGGCAATGACACACATTTGCGATGCCTCAATGCCTAGAGTTGGACTCCAGCCCTCTAAACGCCAGGTCTATTGGTGGTCAGCAGAAATTGCAGAGCTTCGGGTAGAATGCGTTGCAGCAAGGCGGCAGTACACGAGGTACCGCAGAAGGCGACGCCGTGACGAGGAGCAAGAGGAGCTGCTATACAACTCCTATAGAGAGCTTAAAGTTTCGTTGAAACTGGCCATAGCCCAAGCTAAGGATGCAGCTCGGGACGACCTTTTGGAAAGCCTTAACCGCGATCCATGGGGGCGACCCTACAGAATGGTGAGAAATAAACTCCGCCCTTGGGTGCCACCGTTGACTCAGAGCCTTGAGCCTACATTTGTAGAAACTGTAGTAACAGCCTTGTTTCCAACCAGAGACGAGCATACACCGCCGGCTATGGCACCGTCTTCTGAGGAAGTGGCTGCAGACGAGGAGGTGCCAGAAGTGAATGAGGTTGAGATGCGGGTGGCAGTGCAACGCCTCAGTGCGAAGAATACGGCCCCAGGTCCAGATGGAATACCAGGTAGAGCATGGGTGCTTGCCCTAAAATCTCTTGCTCCTCGCCTTCAAGGCCTTTATAGTGCATGTTTAATGCAGAGTCGATTCCCGGTGCAGTGGAAGACGGGTAAGCTTGTCTTACTCAAGAAGGATGGGCGCCCAGCCGACTCTTCGTCAGCTTACCGTCCAATTGTTCTTTTAGATGAGGTTGGCAAACTGTTGGAGCGCATAATCGCCAATCGCCTGATCGGTCATTTAAACTGTGTCGGTCCAGATCTGGACGACAACCAGTTTGGTTTTAGAAGAGGGCGATCGACGGTTGGCGCGGTACTCCAGGTCAAAGCCATTGCAGAGGAGGCAGTGTCCCGAGGCGAGGTTGTCTTGGCGGTGTCTCTTGACATTGCCAACGCCTTCAACACTCTGCCTTGGAGCTGTATCAGGGAGGCGCTGAGGTATCATCAGGTCCCTCGGTACCTCTGTAAAACAATCGAGGACTACCTCAGCGAACGGTATATATCCTACCAGGATAAGACAGGGTCGAGGCAACACAAGATGTCGTGCGGCGTCCCACAGGGGTCGGTTCTCGGGCCACTTCTGTGGAACGTCGGTTATGATTGGGTCTTACGGGGTGCAACCCTCAGAGGAGTTAGTATCACATGCTACGCAGATGATACGCTGGTCCTAGCAAGAGGAAAGACATATAGGCAGGCCGCTCTGCTTGCGACAGCCGGAGTTGCACAGACCGTAGGCCGCATTAGACGTCTTGGGCTCAAAGTAGCTCTAGAAAAATCTGAAGCTCTGTGTTTTCATGGGCCGCGACAGAAGCCCCCAGCGGGATCACATATCATCGTAGGTGGTGTTCGCATTGCTGTCGAGCCGACGATGAAGTACTTGGGACTCGTCCTCGACAGCAGGTGGAACTTCAAGGCGCACTTTGAGAAGTTAGTGCCCAAGCTGACGAGAACGGCGGCTGCCCTAGGAGGCTTATTGCCCAATATTAGTGGAGCAAAAGTAGGATGCCGGAAGCTCTACATGGGAGTTGTGCGCTCCATGGCTACGTACGGAGCCCCTGTGTGGGCCGACACTCTGAATAGCCAGAATATCGCTCTATTGCGAAAACCGCAGAGAGCGATGGCAATCAGGGTGATACGGGGATACCGCACCATCTCATTTGAGGCTTCGTGCGTACTGGCGGGCTCTCTGCCATGGGACCTTGATGCAAAGGGTCTCGCATCAATGTATTCCTGGCGCGAGCAAGAAATAAGGCAAGGTCATAGGCCAGCGCTAAAAGAGGTGGAGCATAGGCGAAGTCAAATCCACAGCCTACTACTGCAAGAGTGGCGTACGAGACTAGCACAACCAACTGCTGGTCTTAAAACTATTGAGGCCATCTGGCCTGTGTTTGAGGAGTGGATCAGCAGAGAGCACGGCTCTTTGAGCTTCCGTCTGACGCAGATTTTGTCTGGGCACGGCTGCTTCTCAAAGTACCTATTCCGAATCGGCAGGGAACCGAGTGCGGCGTGCCATCACTGCGTTAGTCAAGAGGACACGGCGCAGCACACGCTTGAAGAATGCCCAGCCTGGGCTGTTCAACGGCAAGAGCTCGTTTTATGCGTGGGCAACAATTTGTCTCTTCCGACCTTGGTCCAGACTATGGTCAGTAGGGAAGACGCATGGAGAGCTGTCATGGCTTTCAGTGAGGGTGTCCTGATGGAAAAGGAAGCTTCGGAGCGAGATAGAGAGATCTCCACCACAAACCCGATCCGCAGCAAGAGAGCGGGGCGTCGGAGGAGACACTTTCATGTCACTCGACCCCCATAACAAAGGCTTAGGCGGCGGTACATGGGGGTGTCCGCCGCCCTACTATAAGCCCAGAGACGGCGCGCGCGGGTGTCCCGCGCGCCTCTCCTCATTAGAGATGCGAAGACAAGCATATAACGCTTGAACGCAAAGACGTGGCTCAACCAGCCAGCGCCGCCGGGGCCATGGAGGATTGTGACTAGTGCACCCACAGCCCCAGCTTAAACAGGCGCCTGAGAAGGACCCCGTTGGGTTTTAGTCGGTAAGAGTCCGACATAACTCTTCCGTCGCCCCCGCGACGGGAGAGTATCCATGAGGATTTCCCAACGATAAAAAAAAAAAAAAAAAAAAAAGGTTAGGTTAGGTTAGGTTAGGTTAGGTTAGGTTAGGTTAGGTTAGGTTAGGTTAGGTTAGGTTAGGTTAGGTTAGGTTAGGTTAGGTTAGGTTAGGTTCCACGGACCTGCTGGGGTGTCCCAGTGGGCGGTGAGGTGTACACCGACGTGGCGCGTCCCCGGGTTGCGGATAGGGGGTTTCCGGTGTGCCATAAATTCCCTAATGGGGTTTATAGGTAACGCTGGCGCGGACAAAACACTGGGGGGGAAATGGGTTTCGGCTCCTCCACGCTGTTCTCCGTTTGGCGAAAACAACAGTGGATGGAGCCAGGCGCGCACATTCCAATGATCTTCAAGGCTATACCGCAGGGCTTCCCATACGGAAAGGCTTGGAGGGAGGGATTAGTGCTGCGCATTTTGGCGGGGCCCAAGGTGGGCCTGTCTGGCGAGACGGGTGTGCCCTTTTCAGGGCGCACGGATGATGTGAGCGTTCACAGCCCAATGACCCCAAAGGCTATGCCGCAGGGTTACCCATACGGATCGGCTTTGGGAGAGGGCAAACGCACCTTGGCAGGGCCTAGTGTAGGTCTGTCAAGTAAGACGGGTCCGCCCTTTTCAGGGCGCGACAGAGTGGAGGATTTGGCGGGCTAAGTGGTACGGACTGTATCGCTCAGTTGCGCCGGGGAGTTTACGCCGACTCTCTAACCGGGTTCACATTGCTAACTTCAACGACCTCCGTATTGGCGATAAGGGGGTATGTTGTGGCTTTGTGAATCCGACGAGGGCTTGCCTTAATTGGCCGGTCTGAGAAGGACAATCTCGATACAAAACCCGTGAGAAAACACGTAAAAACCTGCGGATACCGGGGGACCTCCGCAGTATTTACCCTTCCCCGGACAAAGGGCTCTGGACGGGGTGACGACTTTTCCCTATTACTCGTGGGATTTATTATGGAATCATTTAAAACTTTAAAAAACAAAGAGGATAAGGACCAGTGGGGTCGTGAGGAGAACGGAAGTGTGGGCGCAGTGGCGCTAGTGAACATGACGAAGGAGGCGCGTGTTGTTTTAACGCGCAGTGTGACCTCGGAGAAAAGCGATGAAGATTTGCCCATCGCTTCGGCGAGATTAGCAAATCTTTCCGACACGGATTCGGACGGAAGCTTCCAATCGGTAGCTGCACTGCCTTCGCCTGAAGACAGTCGTTTCTGGAGAAAACGCCGTCTAGTGGGTGATGACTCCGACAATGGCGATGATGAGAGGCCGCCCAAGGCATCGGCGGCCAGAAGGGGGCGTGGACGTCCTCCCACTACGGGGAAATTCGTCGGCTTGGCTAAGGCCAAGGCTGATCTGAATGCCGCCAAAGCCGAAGAACTGCGTTTAAACGCTGAATTGGAGATGGCTGAGGAAATTAAGCGGAAGCGAGAAGCCAAAGCCGCCATATTCCGTAAATCTACGGAAGTGATGGTACTTAGTGACAATGATAGCCAAGAGTCATCCGATCTGGCTAAGCTGGTGTCAGGCTCCATAGACACCATCATGAAGGTTGCCACGACGTCCAGCCACTTAAAAGGGACGTACGTGCGAGCGCTGAAGGAAGCGGCGGAAACTATTAAAGCTTCCTTCGAAGAAGTACGTTCGCGTACAATGACGGAAGAGGTTGCCCGACTGGAGGCAGCCAACGCAAAGCTCGCACGTGAGCTCGAAGAAGTCCGCAAGGAGATGGCCCAGATGCGTCTGCTCACTCAGCAGCCGGCATCGACCGCAGCGCCAACTCCAGCTACTATCGAAGACATAGTGCGCGTTGTCATGACCCAATGTGGAACCATGGTGGACGCGCGTTTCGATGGCCTAGAAGACCGCTTGTTGCCTGAAAAACGCCTGCGGCCCCCGCTGGCAGCGGATAAGAAGAAAAACGTGGCCAACGCAAGTGCGAAAGTCACGGCTCGGGCGCCTTCCCCTCCTCGGGAAGCTGTGGCCAGCACCAGTGGAGTGACTAAGCCTCCCAAGGGAGCAAAACAGAAGGTAGCGGAGGCCGCTGAGCCGCGTCCGCCTAGTCCCACGCCGAAGCCTATGGACGAAGTGTGGAACGTGGTAACCCGTAAAGGTACCAAAGCAGCCAAGGCCGCAAAAGCCACCAAGGCAGCGGCAGCAAAGGCCACGAAGGAGCCAGCAACACGGCCCGTGCAGAGCCAGAAGGCTAACAAGAAGAACAAACGAGGAGGACTGAAGGTGCCTCGTTCGACAGTGGTCGTACTGACGCTGCAGCCAGAAGCTGTAGAAAAAGGCGTTACCTATCATCAGGTTCTCACTGATGCTAGGGAGCGCATTGATTTGCAGGCGCTTGGCATTGAAGGTGTCAAGTTTCGGACCGCCGCCACAGGTGCCCGAGTGTTGGAGGTGCCTGGTGCCGCTAGTGCAGAGAAGGCTGACTCTCTAGCTAACAAGCTTAGAGAGTCTCTTAGTGGAGCTCTTGTCCGGGTTTCTAGACCTGAGAAGAGCGTGGAAGTGCGCCTGTCGGGCCTTGATGACTCCGCGAGTGCGGAGACTGTGGCGGCGGCCGTTGCTAAGGTGGGCGGCTGTGCTGTAGAATCCGTGAAGGTTGGCAACATTGTACGGCCCCCAGGACGTCAAGGTACGGTCTGGCTACGCTGTCCCGTTGCTGCAGCGAAGAAAGTAGCAGCTGGAAAATTCATTGTGGGCTGGATCAAAGTATCGGTTAAGATACTACAGTCCAGGCCCCTTCAGTGCTATAGATGCCTGGAAGTTGGGCACGTGGGTGTCAAGTGTCCGTGTGACCAGGACCGCAGTGAACTCTGCTTCCGCTGTGGCAAGCCTGGGCACAAGGCAGTAGAGTGCGGTGCTGAGCCGCATTGTCCGGTGTGCGAAGCAGCCGGCAAGAAGGCCGACCATCGTGTTGGGGTTAAGGCCTGTATAGGTATGACCGCAACCAAAGGCAAAAAAGGAGGACAACAGACGGCTCGCGTAGGCTCTACAGCCCCCTCGCAGCCATCTGCGCGCCCAGATGCGCGAGAGGAGGATCGGATGGACTCCAATTAGGATGGCCATCCGATTCCTGCAGGCGAACATCAACCACTCCGCCAGGGCTCAGGATCTTCTGCTCCAGAGCCTGGCGGAGTGGTCAACACAAATTGCAGTGGTTGCTGAGCCTTACCTGGTCCCTCCCCGAGATAACTGGGTGGGAGACCGAGAGGACTCTGTGGCCATTATCGCGCAGTCATCTACTGGATCACTGCCCTTCGAAAAGGTAGCGAAAGGTCAGGGATGCGTATTGGCCGTAGTGGGTGGCGGCATTGGCGTGGCGGTGATCGGGGTGTACTGTTCCCCAAACCGCGACTTGGTCGAATTTGAGAGGGTGCTTGCTGAGATTGGTGTTTTGGTGGGTGCAGCACATCCCAGTCCTGTGTTGGTTGCTGGGGACTTCAACGCTAAGTCCACTGCGTGGGGATCCCCATCAACGGACGCTCGAGGTGAATTGTTGGAGGATTGGGCGGCGTCCCTTGGTCTCCTCATTTTGAACCGAGGCAATGAGGATACGTGTGTGCGACAGCATGGTGGGTCGATAGTGGACATAACGTTTGCTTCTCCCACCGTTGCACGCCGTGTTTTAGACTGGAGAGTAGAAACGGACGTAGAAACACTGTCAGATCATCGATACATTCGATTCAGCGTTTCTACGTCCACAGGGCAGGCTCCGTCCCCACCACCTAGTTCTGGTCCGCGGTGGTCATTACGAGGGCTGGACAGAGAGCTTGCGGCTGAAGCAGCCGTCGTAGAGGCCTGGGTGGCAAGCCCGCACATGGGGGACGTAGATGCTGCAGCAGACAGACTGGGGGACGCTCTTGCGCGAATCTGCGATGCCTCTATGCCACGGGTAAAAGCGACGTCACCGCCACGGCGTATGTATTGGTGGAAGCTGGAGCTACGGCAGTTACGTAAGAACTGCGTGGCTGCCAGGCGCCTGTACACTCGCTGTCGCCGTTGGAGAACGCGAGATGAGGAGGAAGAGCGTGAGCGTTACGCTAATTATAGTGCCGCCTGTAAAGCTCTACAGGTAGCAATTAAGGAGGCAAAAGAAGAGGCGTGGCAGGAGTGGCTTGAGTCCCTCGACCGGGATCCCTGGGGGCGGCCGTACAAATCAGTGACGGGTAAACTGCGCCCATGGGCCCCACCACTCACTTCAACTCTCGAACCGCAGCTTCTAGAGCGAGTGGTGTCGACACTCTTCCCCCAAAGAGAGGCATGGTGCCCACCACCCATGGCACCCGCGATAGGCCTGCCTGATCCGGCTGTAGAAGAAGATGTACCTCCTGTGAGTGAGGTCGAGGTCAAGGCGGCTGTTTTACGGCTTCGGTCTAAAAACGCTGCTCCTGGACCGGATGGCGTGCCAGGGCGACTCCTAGTCCACGCATCAAAGGAGCTTGGAGAAGACATTCGGGCACTCTTCTCAGAGTGCCTGGTGCAAGGCCACTTCCCGCAATGCTGGAAGCGCGGGAAGTTGGTTTTGCTAAGAAAGAATGGGCGTCCAGCTGATTCCCCGTCAGCGTACCGCCCCATCGTGTTACTTGGAGAGACGAGCAAGCTCTTTGAGCGAGTGATTGCTGCTCGTCTCACTGAGCACTTGGTTTGCGTGGGCCCGAATTTGAGTGAAGGCCAATTCGGGTTCCGTCACGGGCGTTCTACGGTCGACGCCATTTCGAGAGTGCGGGAGCTCTCGGATGAGGCGGTTTCAGCGGGTGGGGTGTTATTGGCAGTGTCGCTTGATATAGCGAATGCCTTTAACACCCTACCCTGGGAAACCGTATTGGAGGCTCTCAGATACCACGGCGTCCCACAGTATTTGAGGAAAACGGTGGAAAGTTACTTCACCAACCGGGCTGTGATGTATCCAGCCCGGGATGGAGGATGGGAAGAGTGGAGGATGGCATGCGGTGTTCCACAAGGATCGGTCCTAGGGCCGCTCCTGTGGAACATCGGATATGATTACGTGCTCCGCGGGCAAAATCTCCAAGGGATCGGGGTAGTCTGTTACGCCGATGACACCCTTGTCACAGCCCGCGGACAAAACTACAGAGAGGCGGCCATCTTGGCCACTGCGGGAGTTGCGCAGGTGGTCCGAAGGATAAAGATGCTTGGACTGAAGGTGGCCCTAGAGAAGTCTGAGGCTCTTGTTTTTCACGGGCCTCGAAATGCTCCTCCGAGGGGGCAAAGTGTTGTTGTGGGTGGAACCTCCATCGTCATCGAGTCGACGATGAGGTATCTAGGTCTCGTCCTCGATGGCCGATGGAGGTTTGAAGAGCACTTTCTGCGGCTGGCTCCGAAACTTATAGCCTTCGCTGGAGTGCTCGGACGGCTGCTCCCAAATGTTGGAGGGCCAAGTGTTGCGTGTCGTCGCCTATTCGCTGGCGTGGTACGCTCCAAGGCATTGTATGGAGCACCCATATGGGCGAATGCCTTGAATACGCGGAACCAGACCTTGCTGCGACGTCCTCAGCGGGTCATTGCAATAAGAGCGGCACGGGCGTACCACACTGTCTCTTTTGAGGCAGCGTGCTTGCTGGCCAGTACGCCGCCGTGGGACCTCGAAGCCGGGGTTCTCGCGGCGGTATACCGGCGTAGCGCAGAAGTAAAAAGTAATGGAGGTTGGCCAATGCCGGAAGAGATTAAACGGTGGAGAGAGCTGGGCCGTGAAGATCTATTTAGGCAATGGAGTGAGAGACTGGAGTCACCGGCTGCTAGCCGGGATGTGGTTGCTGCCATTCGGCCCGTTCTGCTAGAGTGGGTCGACCGTCGGCATGGCGCTCCGACGTTCCGCTTAACGCAGATTCTCTCGGGGCACGGTTGCTTCGGGAGGTATCTGTGTCGAGTGGCACGCCGTGAGCCTACGATGGTATGCCATCATTGTGGGGCAATCGAAGACACGGCACAACATACCCGTGCCGAGTGCCCAGCTTGGGCAGTGCCAAGGGCGGAGATGGTGGCAGTGATAGGGACAGATCTGTCGCTGTCAATAATAATAAGCGCAATTGCTAACTCAGACCATAATTGGAGGGCAGTCACCGCTTTTGCAGAGACTGTAATGCGCGAAAAGGAGGCGGCGGAAAGGGAACGAGAGGACGATGCTCTGTCGGACCCAATACGCCGAAGAAGAACTGGCCGCAGGCGGTTGGCATATGCCGGCCGCATGCAACCACAATGAGGACCTTTAGGTAACTGATCGGGGGATCTGTTACCTGACCTAGTGGGTCCCGGGCTGTAAGGCATCTCGTCATGTGTTCCGAGATGCCTTAAGCGGAGTAAAGGGCGAAGTCACCCTAATAAGGAAGAGCTGTAATAAGCAACCGCTGGGTAGTCAAAGAGGCGCTATAGCGATCCTGAGACACCCCTCTCTTGCGGAGATGTGGAACACCCCAGGTTTTTAGTGGGTACACTGCCTTTGTCAAGGCGGGACTCCCACATAACCACCGGTCCCCCCGGGCCGTGTGGTACCTATCAAAGGTTTTCCTGGGCAACAAAAAAAAAAAAAAAAAAAAAAGGTTAGGTTAGGTTAGGTTAGGTTAGGTTAGGTTAGGTTAGGTTAGGTTAGGTTTTTTTTTTTTTTTTTTTTTTTTTTTTTTTTTTATTCGTGTTCCTCTGACGATTGCATATCAGAGACTTTGTTTTCGAGAAGTTTTTAGTACTTTTAGTGATATTCGACAAATTAGGGTATGAGTTAAGAGTAAGTTTCTGTTTTGTTTTATCACAATTTTTAGTTTAGTCAATTTTACACGCACTGTTAATCAAAAGATTTTGTTCCGTTTAAATTTATGTTCTTTGTAATTTCTAACAGTTTCTAACTTTACAGTTTCCATTTTACTAAGTACTTTTATTATAATATTTCACACTTGGAACCGTACAACTTGTTTATTTAAGCTTAAATATTCGTAAACTTATTTTTAAGGCTTATCTATCTATTATTGTTTTTGTGGTTTTTGCTTTTTTTTTTTTTTTATTCTATATCTATATTAAATATTCGTAAACTTATTTTTAAGGCTTATCTATCTATTATTGTTTTTGTGGTTTTTGCTTTTTTATTCTATATCTATATGATACCTACTTATTTTACTGTATTTTGCTTTATCTATATATAAAGTTATTGCTGGTTGTATTATATACATTATTATATAAACGCCAACAAGGCTTATTTGACTATTTCTTTGCTTATTTACTATTTTCAATTTCTTTCTTATTTTACAGTGTATGGATATTCTGTTTGGCACACATGAGATTTTTATTTTACTTTTTACCGAAAGCATTATTTTTCGCCTTTCAGGGGTAAGCGGTGGGCCATGGTCAACATGGTCCATGCCGTTTACTTGGACAGCTACTTGTTTTTGTGCTAGTCGGCACTCATCTGTAGCCACCTTAGCAGTGGTACGCTATGGTCGACCTCGCCAATAGGTCCCATTTCCTCCTGATCGTGCATTCTGAGCTGAAGGCACTGTGATCCACTTTTTCGGCTTTGGCGTGCACGCAGTTAGTACAGGAAGGGGTAGCACCAGCAAGCCAATCTGCGCATTCCGTCCTCATGTGGGGCCCCCCGCAGTGGCTGCATTTGACGATGGTCTCCGTGCAGAACCGTCGCCCATGGCCATAGCCGAGACACAGCGAGCATTGCACAAGTGGTGACTGGTCAGCCACTTTTACTCGCTGGAGGTCTATGACAACGGTTTCTGCATGGACCAGACGCTGCCAAACTGCGGGAGACACCCTCATGACGACGTGCTGCGTTTGGATGTTTCGAGTTTTCTTTCTATATACTATTTCAGTTTGATTTGCTTTTCCATCTAAATCTTTTAAAATTTTTGAGTTTTGATTCCAAATGGCCTCGAGAATGTCTCTGTCACTATTAAAAGTTAACACATTTTTTAAAATTATTAACGGATTTTTATTTTTAACTTCTTCTACATTCAGATATTCTTCCGCTTTCTTTAGCCTTTCCTTGACCTGTTGTCTTTCTTCCTCTGTTCGGCACCCTACAATCACTTTCCTGTCTTTAGCCTTACGGATTCTTTCTATTGCTATACCTCCTTCCTTTGCGTTAATCGTTTCTCTAATCTTCTGCATAACTTGATCTCCTTTATCCTCCTCATCCTTAGATGTTACAACTACCGAGTAGAGCGCGGTCTGTTCTGGGAGTTTTCTCCCAGGCTGCGCGGCTGCTACACTCGCGTATGTTTGTTTCTCTATTCTCTCCTGCTGTAACTCCATTTTCTCCTGTAGCTTTTCCATTCTATCACTATTTTCGCGTATGAGCCTTGCGTGCTCTTCCATTTTCTCAATTAGATATTTTTCTTCTTTTCCCTTTTCCTTCACTGGTTCCTTCTCTTTTGCTGGTTCTCTCTCTTTCTCCGGTTTATTATTTTTACTTTGTTCTTGCTCTTTTTCGCTTTCCCCAATTTTTACAAGCTGATACAGCCGTTCAATTGCGTGAAGCACCTCCGTTTTTATCTCCGTTTTGATATTTCTGGAGTTCCCAAGGTTTACTTTGGCTTTAGTGAGACATGCTTTCGCTTCTGCCAACCGACTGGTATATTTGGGCTGCGCCGGTGGGCTTCCCGTAGCCTCCATTGGCACTTTCGCTCCCACTCTACTACCTTGCGAAATTGCCTTTTTCAGCTTTGGGGGTTCCAACGGCGCAGTTTTCTTCGGGGTGGTCGGAGTGAGGGGATCTGTTCTTCCTGACTCCCACTCTCCGATGCTTCTACGCACGCTTGTCGTCTGCTGCTTCTCGCACTCCTGCATAGCTAGCGGTGATGTTGAGCATCGGGAAGCGTTCGACGGCTTGATCCCTTT
>OX401866.1:0-2500 GCA_947859175.1 Gandaritis pyraliata | reverse complement strand
GTTAGGTTAGGTTAGGTTAGGTTAGGTTAGGTTAGGTTAGGTTAGGTTAGGTTAGGTTAGGTTAGGTTAGGTTAGGTTAGGTTAGGTTAGGTTAGGTTAGGTTAGGTTAGGTTAGGTTAGGTTAGGTTAGGTTAGGTTAGGTTAGGTTAGGTTAGGTTAGGTTAGGTTAGGTTAGGTTAGGTTAGGTTAGGTTAGGTTAGGTTAGGTTAGGTTAGGTTAGGTTAGGTTAGGTTAGGTTAGGTTAGGTTAGGTTAGGTTAGGTTAGGTTAGGTTAGGTTAGGTTAGGTTAGGTTAGGTTAGGTTAGGTTAGGTTAGGTTAGGTTAGGTTAGGTTAGGTTAGGTTAGGTTAGGTTAGGTTAGGTTAGGTTAGGTTAGGTTAGGTTAGGTTAGGTTAGGTTAGGTTAGGTTAGGTTAGGTTAGGTTAGGTTAGGTTAGGTTAGGTTAGGTTAGGTTAGGTTAGGTTAGGTTAGGTTAGGTTAGGTTAGGTTAGGTTAGGTTAGGTTAGGTTAGGTTAGGTTAGGTTAGGTTAGGTTAGGTTAGGTTAGGTTAGGTTAGGTTAGGTTAGGTTAGGTTAGGTTAGGTTAGGTTAGGTTAGGTTAGGTTAGGTTAGGTTAGGTTAGGTTAGGTTAGGTTAGGTTAGGTTAGGTTAGGTTAGGTTAGGTTAGGTTAGGTTAGGTTAGGTTAGGTTAGGTTAGGTTAGGTTAGGTTAGGTTAGGTTAGGTTAGGTTAGGTTAGGTTAGGTTAGGTTAGGTTAGGTTAGGTTAGGTTAGGTTAGGTTAGGTTAGGTTAGGTTAGGTTAGGTTAGGTTAGGTTAGGTTAGGTTAGGTTAGGTTAGGTTAGGTTAGGTTAGGTTAGGTTAGGTTAGGTTAGGTTAGGTTAGGTTAGGTTAGGTTAGGTTAGGTTAGGTTAGGTTAGGTTAGGTTAGGTTAGGTTAGGTTAGGTTAGGTTAGGTTAGGTTAGGTTAGGTTAGGTTAGGTTAGGTTAGGTTAGGTTAGGTTAGGTTAGGTTAGGTTAGGTTAGGTTAGGTTAGGTTAGGTTAGGTTAGGTTAGGTTAGGTTAGGTTAGGTTAGGTTAGGTTAGGTTAGGTTAGGTTAGGTTAGGTTAGGTTAGGTTAGGTTAGGTTAGGTTAGGTTAGGTTAGGTTAGGTTAGGTTAGGTTAGGTTAGGTTAGGTTAGGTTAGGTTAGGTTAGGTTAGGTTAGGTTAGGTTAGGTTAGGTTAGGTTAGGTTAGGTTAGGTTAGGTTAGGTTAGGTTAGGTTAGGTTAGGTTAGGTTAGGTTAGGTTAGGTTAGGTTAGGTTAGGTTAGGTTAGGTTAGGTTAGGTTAGGTTAGGTTAGGTTAGGTTAGGTTAGGTTAGGTTAGGTTAGGTTAGGTTAGGTTA
This sequence comes from Gandaritis pyraliata, assembly GCA_947859175.1. NCBI lineage: Eukaryota > Metazoa > Arthropoda > Insecta > Lepidoptera > Geometridae > Gandaritis > Gandaritis pyraliata. The sequence continues at coordinate 1,121 of OX401866.1, read as the reverse complement.
GGTTAGGTTAGGTTAGGTTAGGTTAGGTTAGGTTAGGTTAGGTTAGGTTAGGTTAGGTTAGGTTAGGTTAGGTTAGGTTAGGTTAGGTTAGGTTAGGTTAGGTTAGGTTAGGTTAGGTTAGGTTAGGTTAGGTTAGGTTAGGTTAGGTTAGGTTAGGTTAGGTTAGGTTAGGTTAGGTTAGGTTAGGTTAGGTTAGGTTAGGTTAGGTTAGGTTAGGTTAGGTTAGGTTAGGTTAGGTTAGGTTAGGTTAGGTTAGGTTAGGTTAGGTTAGGTTAGGTTAGGTTAGGTTAGGTTAGGTTAGGTTAGGTTAGGTTAGGTTAGGTTAGGTTAGGTTAGGTTAGGTTAGGTTAGGTTAGGTTAGGTTAGGTTAGGTTAGGTTAGGTTAGGTTAGGTTAGGTTAGGTTAGGTTAGGTTAGGTTAGGTTAGGTTAGGTTAGGTTAGGTTAGGTTAGGTTAGGTTAGGTTAGGTTAGGTTAGGTTAGGTTAGGTTAGGTTAGGTTAGGTTAGGTTAGGTTAGGTTAGGTTAGGTTAGGTTAGGTTAGGTTAGGTTAGGTTGGTGGTTAGGTTAGGTTAGGTTAGGTTAGGTTAGGTTAGGTTAGGTTAGGTTAGGTTGGTTAGGTTAGGTTAGGTTAGGTTAGGTTAGGTTAGGTTAGGTTAGGTTAGGTTAGGTTAGGTTAGGTTAGGTTAGGTTAGGTTAGGTTAGGTTAGGTTAGGTTAGGTTAGGTTAGGTTAGGTTAGGTTAGGTTAGGTTAGGTTAGGTTAGGTTAGGTTAGGTTAGGTTAGGTTAGGTTAGGTTAGGTTAGGTTAGGTTAGGTTAGGTTAGGTTAGGTTAGGTTAGGTTAGGTTAGGTTAGGTTAGGTTAGGTTAGGTTAGGTTAGGTTAGGTTAGGTTAGGTTAGGTTAGGTTAGGTTAGGTTAGGTTAGGTTAGGTTAGGTTAGGTTAGGTTAGGTTAGGTTAGGTTAGGTTAGGTTAGGTTAGGTTAGGTTAGGTTAGGTTAGGTTAGGTTAGGTTAGGTTAGGTTAGGTTAGGTTAGGTTAGGTTAGGTTAGGTTAGGTTAGGTTAGGTTAGGTTAGGTTAGGTTAGGTTAGGTTAGGTTAGGTTAGGTTAGGTTAGGTTAGGTTA
>OX401865.1:10138336-10176648 GCA_947859175.1 Gandaritis pyraliata | reverse complement strand
CGTTAATTTTCTCGCTAAGTATTAGTCTTATGAAAAAATGTTATAGAATGGTTTACAACGAGGTTGAGTTCTATCGATTGGCATTAAACAAAAATGACAAATCCATTTGACATCGACAAAAAACAATTTATTCTCTTTTTTTGATTTGCATACCCATCTTCAATTACATTTATCAGGCAAGGTTGCAGGTCGATGAACGTGGTTAAGGTGTCAAATGAGAGATGTATAGCTATATAATGGCCCTTTGGTAGTGGCTAAGCGTTTGGAGTCACAAGTTCGTAGAAAAAAGGCATGATAGGTGGCGCTCCATACATTATTTTTGAATATTGTGTATTTTCTCGCTAAGTATTAGTCTTATGAAAAAATGTTATAGAGTGGTTTATTATGAAGTTATTAAGCTCTTTCGATTGGCATAAAAAAAATCACAATTTCCAAAAATTATTTCTTCACTTTTGTTGATTTGTACTAGAAAACATACCCATCTTCAATTCCATTTATCAGGCAAGGTTGCGGGTCGATGAACGTGGTTAAGGTGTCAAATGAGAGATGTATAGCTATATAATGGCCCCTTGGTAGTGGCTAAGCGTTTGGAGTCACAAGTTCGTAGAAAAAAGGCATGATAGGTGGCGCTCCATACATTATTTTTGAATATTGTGTATTTTCTCGCTAAGTATTAGTCTTATGAAAAAATGTTATAGAGTGGTTCATTATGAGGTTATTGAGCTCTTTCGATTGGCATAAAAAAAATCGCAATATCCAAAAAAAAATCCTATGTCCCTGTTTTACGTGTTTCGACCCACTGTGAGGCGCCGCACAGTGGCTCGAAACACGTAAAACAGGGACATAGGATTTTTTTTTGGAAATTGTCATTTTTTTTTATGCCAATCGAAAGAGCTCAATAACCTCATAATGAACCACTCTATAACATTTTTTCATAAGACTAATACTTAGCGAGAAAATACACAATATTCAAAAATAATGTATGGAGCGCCACCTATCATGCCTTTTTTCTACGAACTTGTGACTCCAAACGCTTAGCCACTACCAAAGGGCCATTATATAGCTATACATCTCTCATTTGACACCTTAACTACGTTCATCGACCCGCAGCCTTGCCTGATAAATGTAATTGAGGTACCATACACAAAACGTGATGCGTGCGATGTGCGATTTTATTTCACGTTGATCTGAAATATAAATTGATTTACAGTGTAGTTTCCTGTTCGCAACTCGATGGCATCGCGATTTTTTAGAATAAGAAAAAAAAATACACAAACCGCGTTCAGTCTGTGGCAACACTAAATGTCACTTCTTTTTCGCGCTCTCTGCCGGCATCGTTTGAGTTTTCTCCAATTTTGCAAAATCTTAGTAAATCCTTGCAATTGTTCCACGGTTTTAAGTGATTGTGTTGTTATTTAACCAAAGCATGTGTGAAGACATGCCCAGTGTCAAAAAACTGTGGAAAAAGATTGGAAATCGGTTTCACCGAAAACACTGATCTCAGTTGAAGCAGGAGAAAATGTTCAAAATTATGTATACCCCGGGATTCATCACCATGTCTACGATGAGATTCATAATTTTTTTGTATCCACAACCAGATGTACCCAGGTAAAATCAAACTATTTGCCTAACTAATTTTGTTCCAGGAAACTCTAGCAAATAGCAAATTGTACATACAATTTTATTTCTACTTACCGTGCCTGTACGAGATACAATTGTGCACGAAGATCAAACTTGGTACGAGATACCACAGCTTTGATTCGGTACGAGATACCAAAAGTACACGTACGAGATACATACAATTTTATTTCTACTTACCGTGCCTGTACGAGATACAATTATGCACGAAGATCAAACTCGGTACGAGATACCACAGCTTTGATTCGGTACGAGATACCAAAAGTACACATACGAGATACGTCTGTACACACAACAACTTATTCTACAAAACACGAGATGTTTACGTGGAATAAAGCAACCTGTCCTACACCGGTTGGTATTTCCAGTATTGGACAAGAACAACGTAAAGATTGTATTGCACGCTATAGGCGCAAAATATGATGAGTATTCTAAGTTTGAAGGCAATATTCATACAGAGGTCGCCAAACGCTAGGACCACATCCTAGTTAATGGACTCACTAAAGGAGAGAAAGCTTCCCCAAAAAAAGTACCAGCTTCTGGCAAATTTTCAACTATCAGAAGCACCGATCTTCAACAAAGAAGTTGGAGCAGACGTGATGGAGAACTCCAAACTTAGGGATCAGTCCCTTGAAATGGTACAGCATCAGCCTAGGATAGCTACAGCGATTCCGGGCTAAGTAATGATAAACTTAATGGAAAAGATATAGCTTGACAAATGATTCATCAAAGCGGCTTAATAATATAAATTATTAAAAAACTAAGAAAGACTATTTATTGCCCCGCATCAACAACTAAAAACTTCAATAACTTAATTGAACAGTCAAACAAGATGAACATCTGTATGGAATTTACTTGGGCCCAAAAATAAAAACAAGCTATGATGTAAAAAGTCTTCTGTACAACAAAGCAGTGGGAAACCGATATGGCGGCACCCTGAGATGGTCCCAAAAACCGTGCGACACAGCTGCCGCCTCATCGAGCAGGCCACCACAGTTACTCACACCCCGAGAGGGCTGCACCACGTTGGTCACACAGCAAGTGCTTAACAAACAGGTACATGCGAGCAACATAGCTCATAGTTTCATTTGTGGGAGTCGCCTTACCAATGACTCTGTACTACTTCAGTGGGTTTATTAATATCACATTGCAGTACCGGCATAGAACATTATGCCTAAAAATAACATGCTTATGTTTTGGCTCAAAGCTATGCATTAGGCGATCTCTAACTTGTTAGAACTAGGAGCCGTTCAAACATGTGAACATAGGATAACCAATCATTGATCTCAAAAAATGTTTTCTAAGGTCCAACATAATGAAAAGTTCAGATTCATTCATAATTTAAAACTCCTTAGTAAATCCATCAAGAGATTATTTAAGATGAAAGATTTTTGAACGGCTATAAAAATTGTAGCTCATGATTTTTACATGTACTCCGTAGATCTGAAAGAATCTTATTTTCTAGTAGCAGCAGCTCCAAGGAACAGAAAATATTTATGTTTTGTATTTTGAAAAACCTTTTCTCAATTACTGATCTATTGTATGGACTTTGCACAGCTTCTAGTGTCTTTACAAATTACTAAAACTTGTTGAGAACTGCCTTTAAAAATAATACTCTCTCTCAACCATCTGGATCTGGATGATTACTTATGTATTGGTCGTTCATATGATGAAAATATAGCTAATAGGGATGCATTCCTTAGCATATTTCAATGGCTGGGGCTTATTGTAAACTATATTAAAAGCAGCTTAGTACTGAGTACATTTTGCAAATTCCTTGGATTTATTATCAATTCACATAATATTACTCTGGAGCTGCCTCAAAGTAAATGAGACTATTAAAGCCTCACTACCAAAATTATACAAATTATACAAAACAGTGTGAAATATGAGAATTTGCAAAACTTCTTGGCAATTTAGTAGCGACCTGTCCATTTGTGCCATATGGCTTAGTACATACTAAAACTCTTGAAAAGAGAAAAGTACTTAGCGCTATTACACCATAATGATAATTATGACGCTCTAATTGTGTTGGATCCTAATATCCAGCCTAACCAGAAGCGGTGGTCATCTAACACAAATCTTACAAATGAATACTTTGCAGAAAATTTTAAAATGGAAATATTTTCAGATGCATCTTTAACTGGTTGTGGAATACATGGCAATGGCGAAAGCGTTGGTGGTTTATGACCATACTCAGATCAGGAACTTCACATAAACCAGTTAGATCTACTAGCCGCTTCGTTTGGATTAAAATGTTTTGCGAAGCCACCAAGCTACTGTGATACATTACTGAGAATCAACAACACTACCGCCATTGCATGTACTCGTATCAATAAAATGGGTAATGGTGTTCAATTTCCACACAATATCACCAAAAACATTTGGGATTAGTGTGAAGAAAGAAATATTAATATTAACCTACGCTTCCTACATTAACTTTAAAGATAATGTGTACGCTGATGAGGTACAAATACAAACTCATATTTAAAATTATTTATTTATAATTCAAAGAAGAATTACAAATTTGAAATATAGATTACTGATGGTATCTCGAACATCGATACTGAGTGGGAATTCAACAGCAAAGCTTAGTATAAAGATTGGTTCAAGGTCTCTCAAATTGACCTTTTTGCTTCTAAAACGAACAAAAAATGTGAACTTTATGTATCATGGAAGAGAGATACCAAAACCTTTAACATAGACAATCATTCTTCCCATCATTTTCTCTGAGCACAAAATGTTCACAAAAATAAATTAAAATGTTAAAACCAAAGACATTTGGTTTATCCAACTTGGGAGTTACAGCCTTGGTACCCACTTGCCATGAGCTTGATGATAGCAGAACATAATACTTAGGCCTTGTACTAATCTATTGATATCTCCTTTTAGGACAGCACACCCACTGAGCAGCCGCCTTATCCTAGCAGCGAGCATCAGGTTTGCCGGAAAGTTCACTAAACATCATGCTAGCATCTAAAGGTACAATGAAACAATACGATACTACTTGTTGATGGACATTCTGTCACACTCACAACCAGGAATCGCTTCTGACATCTGTCACATTTGACATATAATTATAACTGTAAAGTTTAATAATGGAGCGGGTTTCAGTACCCTTAATTGTCACAAGTCAGCATTATATTATCTTCTCATGGGTTAAACGATTGGAACAGATGACGGAACTTAGCGTTTCCTACAAGGAGTGTTTAGATTAAAACCTGCCATGCCCACAATACACAGATATTTTTAATACAAGTATTGTATTGCATCATTTTACCAATCTTCCTCAGAACTCTGCTTTGAACCTAGAAATGCTCACTAAAAAGTTTGCCACCTTACTAGCTCTGGCGACTGCTCAGAGGGGTAAAAACCTTATAATTGATTAGACTAAATAACATATTTATGTCTAATACTAAGAATACCATAAATATCATTGACTTAGTCAAAACTTCTATAATTACCAAAATGCCTACCTGGTTGGATTCTCCATTTTGTTCTGAAGAATATATCCTGCCAGCACTCTTCAAGATTACATCCAGAACACAACTGCCATCAGAAATAAGGACCATATCTCTTCATTAATTTCAAAAACTTACCGCCGCGCATCTAAACATACCATTAGCAGATGTATCAAAAGTACCCTGGTCGACAGTAGTATTGATACCTACAAGTAAACTTACTTCACCCAGTAGGGCTCGTCACTCTGCCATATCATGCGCTAACAGAGCAGGCGTGCCCATGGATGTTATCAGGATAATAGTTAGCTGGTATGAAAGCTTAACAATATTTGCAAAGTTTTATAATTTACTTATCCAAAATTACAATGATGATAATGACTTTCTTCAGTCTATCTTTAACTTGCCTAGCTAACTAATATTTTATGATCTATGAGTAAGCACTAAGTGCTAACTAAATCTATGAAACAAGTTCTTAAATATATGAACTGATCTCATAATTCATGGGATGTTAGTACCAGTTATCCTGAATTAAAATAGTTACATAGTACCAAATGTACTGTGTATCTCAAACTTTAGGTTAATTAATATTTGAGAAGAATGCAAGTCAATAAAGTATTCTAAGTGATAATAATTAAGCTTTTTAAGGGAAAAGACTTAAATAATATTTCATGTTTCTTTATGGTATCTACTCACTTTAAAATAAACAAAATAATATTCAGTTCATAAAGATTTATCATCTTCTATGAAACAAAATAATCATATTAACACAACATGTGCTTTAATCATGTTTGTTATCACCCATTATGCAACTGACTCTGAACAACTACACTGTAAATCAATTTATATTTCAGATCAACGTGAAATAAAATTGAAAATTGGATGAACTTACCTAAGTGAAGTCCAATTGTAATTTTATGAACGTTGATCTGAAATATAAACACCCACCCGACCCAGTATCAGCTGGAAGCTGACCCAAAGCATAATGGGTACCTATTAGGTATCTGGAATTAGCTCTAAATCAGTGACATTTAGTGTTGCCACAGACTGAACGCGGTTTGTGTATTTTTTTTTCTTATTCTAAAAAATCGCGATGCCATCGAGTTGCGAACAGGAAACTACACTGTAAATCAATTTATATTTCAGATCAACGTTCATAAAATTACAATTGGACTTCACTTAGGTAAGTTCATCCAATTTTCAATTATATGGTACAGTGTAGTGTAGACAGGGCTTGTCGCGAAGCTCTGACTAAGAACTTTTACCGGATACATTTTGTAGAGTGTGCGTTACAACTCCATGAGTTAGTTCCCCCATCCCCATTCCATCATCGGACCACCAGACGTACAGAGACGCGGCACCCATACATGGTCGACATGCCACCAGCCACCTGTCCGCACCAAGCGCGCCGCCTCAACATTTATCCTGAGGACCGCCAACGAGTGGAACTCTTTACCGGCGTCTGTGTTTCCGAACACTTACAATTTGAATGTTTTCAAGAGGAGAGTGAATAGGTTTCTTCTAGGCAAATGTGCTACATCGTCGACCGCATCGTCACTTACCATCAGGTGAGATTCCGGTCAAAGGTTTGTATATAATGTATAAAAAAAAAAAAAAAGAACGAAGGAACTGCGTGTGTTTTGAACCCCGAAACCCTAAAACTCGAAGTCGAACGAAACTAAATCAAGCCGATATTTTTTTCTGGTCGTAAATTAATAATAATAAAATAATATTAGAGCCGAGGCGGCGCGGCGGCGCGCGGCGCACGATGGATCGACTCCATACAAGGGGTCGGACATAAGAATCAAAGTCATCATTTCAAAAATTTGATTATGTCATTCGATTGCTTTATCAAAACTAAGCAAAAGTTATTCTATTGTACTTTGTGCCTGGACTTACAGTTCCCAAGTTAATACAATACAATAAGTCAGTTTTATCCCATTTTCTCCTGCTCTATACGCAAATCTAGGCTTAAATTACTTTACAATAATGGTTTTTTTATATAGTTATGGAATGGAGTAATCAAATCTATGAAATTACGGCTTAGACTAACAATCTTGCTCTTTTTTTTGAATAAAACTCAAAAAGTGCACAAAAATAGCAACATGTTTCTGTAAAGAAAGTGTGCCACATAGTATCCTACACGTACCATAGAAATCCCAGAAGGAAACAAGACGAAACAAGCCGTCTATAAACGTTCAAAGGTTGGTTTCCATACATTAAAATCAGTTTTATGCTTTTACGCCATTAACTCGGGAACTGTAAGTCCAGGCACAAAGTACAATAGAATAACTTTTGGTTAGTTTTGATGAAGCAATCGAATGGCATAATCAAATTTTTGAAATGATGACTTAGATTTTTATGTCCGACCCTTTGTATGGAGTCGATCCACCGTGCGCCGCGGCGAAGGGGCTGGCGACGCGCGACGCCACAACGTTGCAAAGTCAGAGCGGTGCGCGAAAGCAAAACAAAAGGTAGAGGTCGACGCATTCAGGAAGTGCATTTCAATGTCAAAGTACAAATCCGAGGGAGCGATAATAAGGGGAGGACGGCAGATTGCGAGGGACGCCGCCGCCGCCGCCACGGCAGCAGCGCCAGGGGGCTGCTGTCCGAATGTCGACCTTATCCACACCACACCCACCTATTACTCTCCGTTGTTTGCTCTTGCCATTTCGTTCGACATCAAATGGAACCGGTTTTGTTGTACTATTCAGTCGATCCATCGGATCAAGTCACATAACAAAATCGGAATTCTCAAACGAAGCACGGCACGGCACGGGACGACTGAACCCTCTACCAGTAAATCTATTGTCGGCACAATCGGTAGCGGATGTTATTTATTACAATTGACAGTCAAGTGGACTGTTGACATACAAGACTATAATTCAGGCAATCACTGATTTACGAGCCAGTTTCCAGTTGCGAAATTCACACGAGTCGGGATCGGGACACTAATCAACCAGTTAAACAAAGTGAAAGCAATTTGTTGCGATTAGGCTTGGAGCGGGTATCATTTGATGCGTGACCAGCTTACAGCGCAGCGCTCGAGTGGCCGCTAGCTAAGGTCAGGCACGGCTCACGGTGCGGTGCCGCTATCGGCGTGGGCTCTCCGGCCACGCGCGCCTCCTCTCCTATAACTCAACACGTTCGGGCGCACGCTTGACAAGCGTCGCGCCGCAAAGGACGAGGAGGCGCGGCGCGGCGCTCGCCCAACAACTCTCCGGCTCATTACGTCGCTACCGAACCGACACAGTTATAATTAGTTATTGCCATTTTACTGGGTGTGTTTACGTGAACGATGATGATGGACATAAACCGCACGGGAGTGCATGCGGCCGGGAAGGGATTGTGGATCGCGGATACGGCTCGTACCGGGGAACGCGCTGCCGAGCTCGTGCTGTGCCCACTCGTTGCGCGGCTGCACGATGCAGTGGAACATGGCGGCGGCGGCGGAGGGCTGGCGGCCGCCGGCGGAGGACTGCCGGGCTCCGCGCAGCCTCCGCCGGCTAGCCCTCCCCGCACCCCGCACCCTGCACCCCCGCACCCCACACCCCGCCCCGGTACGGCACCCTTGCGCCGCACGATAACCGACGACCTTACCATATAATAGGGCGATAACGCCTCTATCGTTCACCATCACAACACTATTTAGGGAACTCCACGATCTATCACAAAGCCGATCGCCTGGGACGAGCGACATCCCTAGCTAAACTAATTATATGTTCAATCAAAACAATATTCATTAGCTTTCAATAACCATTAGGTATGTATGACTGTGTCATTCAATAATAACGAACACAAACTAATGAGGAAAATGTAACACAACACAACACAACAACGGATTCCAATTAGGTACCTACATAGTTCTGTTGGTAAGCTAGTTTAGTTACCTAGTTTGGTAATTTGTGCCTATGACGTACTGCATAGGTACTTATCTTAATTCAAAATCATAAAACTTGTTTTGCAATTAATTAACTACTTACTTACCTACTTCTGAAAACATGAATATTGATTAGGATGTTTTATTTAATGCATAGGTACCACCTACCTACAGTACCTACCTAAGCTACTTAAGTCGGTCATTCACCACGAATAAAAACCAGCGAAGGCGAGTACGTAGAAGAGAGCGTACCTACTAATACCTACCTAGGGTACACAACACAGTCAAGCAGGGCAGGGCAGGGCTCTCTCGTCTCGTCTCGGTGAGGTGAGGTGAGGTGAGGTGAGGTGAGGTGAGGTGAGGTGAGGTGAGGTGAGGTGAGGTGAGGTGAGGTGAGGTGAGGTGAGGTGAGGTGAGAGAGAAGAGAACAGAAGAGAGAAACATGCAAACGTGTTATTGCATTGCATGAGTTGCACGAGTGTGGTGTGGTTACACATGTGGGAAGGTAGAGACCTACCTACACAATTCGATATTTATTGGTAGCGTACCTCCTGCGTAGGTAGTGAGTCACGAATTCACGATATCAGTCCGTTTTTCGTGATTCATATAGTTGATCGAAGTTCATAGCAATCGCGCGTCGGTTGCCGCAGCCCGCCCCGCCCCGCCCCGCCCCGCCCCGTGGACTTTAGCTTTGATTCGACGACGCGACGCGACGACGAGACGCGACGACGCAACTACATAGATGATGATTTATCTAGTGCGCTATAACTCCAATAGCTATAATAGTTGGTGGTCTACAGGGGAGAGGGTGAGGTGGAGTGCAGGGCGAGGCGGTAGAGCAGGAGAGGCCGAAGGGACTGCATGGCAAGTTCCTCAGCAGCTGCTCGTACGAGCACTAGCCTCGGCCCAACTGCACATGCCTTCCACTCCACTGTTGGGTGTGTTGGAGCTTCCACGAGAGGAGATGATTTAGACACTGTAAACTTGTAACTGATTTTATTGGAGAGTACATTTGCAGTGACTTGTCATCGCTTGCGGTCGCTCGTGGTCGCTCGCCGCCACTCACCTCACTTCGGAGCCGTGTCGGTTTTTGTGCACAAATCAAAGGCGCTTGCCTGTGCTCGGCCAACCGTGTCCACATGTTGGCCGCTCGCAATAGTTTGCGTAGGCTTGCCAAACATGTGGATGGTAGCACTCCGATTTGCTTACGCTTGCTTACGCTCGCGTTGGCGTTCGCTCGGCCAACATGTATTGGGAGCTTTACTTATTTCTAACTAGCAGTTGCCCGCGACTTCTACGCGTCTACAGTTTCCGTGTACATTATTTTATCTGTGTGTGTACCGAGCGGATACTTCTTTGAGAAACTTGACCTACACCTCACACCTCATTACACCGAACTCTTACCTACTGGAATGTCAAACGCTAGTCGTTAGACCAAAGAGTTAGTACTACGCTCTGTCAAACTGACGTGACATGACATGACAATGAAATCCTCTTGCCAATTGGCGCTGCTAATCCTTTTCGTTCATTTTATCCTGTAGATCCTGTAAACTATTCGGGATAAAAAGTAGCCTATGTCAATCCAGGTTACGAACTATATATATATGCCAAGATTCATCCAAGTTGGTTCAGTAGTTTTGACGTGATTGAAACACAAACATCTAAACTTTCGCATTTATAATATTAGTAGGATAGGATTCTTATTTCTAACCTACCTAGCCATTCTATGTATATTTTCTTACCTATCTAACTGTCCTATCTATGTAAATACAATTATTTTCCTAGCTGAACCAAAACAACGAAATTAAAATATTTATTTTGCAAATCAAGAGTAGAGTGCTGGCTGTAGGCTAGGTATGACGCGGAGCTCTTGCCTCGCCTCGTCTCGTCCTCGTAAGCAGTTTGTGGAAACATTGTACGAGTATTGTATGGTAAATGCCGAGGTCCGAGGCCCGAGGCCCGGCCTGACGCATACAAATCACGAGTTGCTAAAACCTTTATGCATACTTACCTATAGCTACCTACCTACTCCTCAATATATATGTTAGCAGAAACGCAGAAAGACGAGTTCGACTGATTACTGATTACAGCATCAGGATCCTCTCAGACAGCGCAGCAGTTCTACAAGCATTGAACAGGTATGAACACAACTCAGGCTTAACAATTCAGTGTCACCATCTGCTGGAAGAGGTTTGTAAGTCAAATAAAGTCACTCTCCAATGGATTAATGGTGTTTACCAATCGCTGCGAACGATTCCGATGGACATAACAAACTCTCTGAAAAGCTCCAACAATCTACCTATTAGTACCTATACTTAGTTTAGTTGTTTGTTGACAAGGCCTTGTACAGCTGCTTCGTTATTTATTTATATTTTACATTAGTATAAGATTATTATTAATGTTATTTTTATTTTTGACAAAGCCCCTATACAGCTACAACACAAATTTATTAATTAACTTTTAGAATTTTTTTACTATTATTGATTTTTTGCTATACCTATTTATTGCTTTGTACTTATAAAAGTGACGTAACTAAGTGTTCTATATAAGTTCCTATGGTTAAAAATAAATGAATATGAATAATAATATGAATATGATTAAGGGACACAGCGAATCCAGAGGCAACGACGAGGCTGATTCAATGGCTAGGCGGGGCTCGGAAATGCAACCAGCAGGACCAGAGCCCATGATCCCACTACCCTTAAGCCAAGTTCGAGCATGGATTCGTAAAGAAACATTTCAACTACACCAAAAATACTGGGTAAATATACAGGATTGCAGACAGTCAAAGGAAGCTTTCCCGGAGCTTAACCCGAGATACTCCCGGAAACTGGTAAACTTGACACGCGACAAACTCCGAAGGGTCATCGGCATTGTCACGGGTCACTGCTCCCTAAACAAACACCTGTTTACTTTAGGTGTTACAGACAGCCCCCTGTGCAGGGGGTGCTTGACAGCAGACGAGACGGCAGCGCACGTGCTCCTGGAGTGCAGCAGCGTGGCGTCTCAAAGGGCACATCACCTCGGTTCTCCGGGGACCCCTCAGGAAGCCTGCACCGGCGTGAGCGAGCTGCTGGCCTTCCTGGAGGACATCGGGTGGCTGGAATAACGGCCGCCACCCATCACGCAAAAAGGGCCCGCTTGCGGCCTAATTGCGGAAAACGGTTCGCCCTACAAGTACAAGTACAAGTAAGACGAGTTCGACAAATTTAAATAACATAAAAGTAACTAATACGCATCAGTCGCACGCACAGTAAGAATGAGTCAACTTTATAACCCCCGTGTACGTGTGTAGTACACACACACGGACACACGCGTACACACTGTGTACGTGTGTGTCTGAGACAACGTAGCTCCTGAACGGATGAACCAATTTTGATTTTGTTTTTTTTTTTTTTGTTTAAAAGGTGAATTAGTCGGGAGTGTTCTTAGCTATGTTTGATGAAAATAGGTCCAAGATTCGGGAGTTTTTTTTAATTTAATTATTTGTTAACAATGTTATCCCGCTTACATTTGTTAAATATTTTTGGCTAATGATGCCAACAGAATGATATATTAGAAACGTAGCGGTCGGTAATGTACTCGTAACGTAACGTATAGGCAATGCAGCTTTTGATAGAGTTCAACTTGTATCATCGAACATTTCACTGAACGATTCTGTATAGAGTGGCGGGCGTTGCGCGAGGCGAGGCGAGGGAGTAGTCAGGAGCGGCCTCGGCTCCAGCGAGGCGGCGGCGGCTAAATATAGCGCGGGCGCCGCCGCCGCCGCCGCCGCGACCCGCCCGGCGGCGCGGTGGCGCTCCGCTCGCCACACGCTGGTCACACCACACACGGCGCGCCAGGCAGACGCTACGTCCTCGCATTATGCATTTCATTTGGTCGTTTTGTCCCAGACTCCAATCTAAATCAGATCGAGCCGTCTGCCCAGCCAGTAGCAGTCAACAGTTTTCGAACGGACCAACTCACAATTATGGTTTAGTGTTAGATGAAACTCTATCGATTCACTACGAATCAGCGGATGATGAATATTATAACGCGGTCCAGAGAAGCTGCCAAATCGTAAACTAACTCTGCACATCAATACCTACGTCGAATTAGTTCTAAAGAAAACAATACAGCAACAAGTTGTTTGATTTGTTGGCTCGACTCGACTACGAAACGGTTGAATAGCTTCACATATGTGTGCCACATGGTGTGGTGGTGTGGTCGCGGCACATATGTGTGCCACATGGTGTGGTGGTGTGGTCGCGGCTCGCGGTTTCACGAGCTAGTCCTTTATCTCAAGTGAAGCTGCCGTGCCGTGCCGTGTTGTGCCGTGCCGTGCCGTGCTCCAGTCCTGTTCAGTTGAAGTAATAGCCTGTAATGTTGTGGGCTGCGCTGAGCCGTCACTTGGGTATTCGCTTGAGAACGAGCAAATTCTGGGAATGAATGATTGCCGACGTGCTATCCGCGATACAGGGATAGCATTTGGATCGAGCTGCAGCTTGCAGGTAAACTCCATGCAGCTGTACACTGATCGCCTTTGCTATGCAACACGCGGAATTACAAATACGCTACAATGAATTAGTTAAATATTTTGTTTTATCAACAAGATCCGATGCCGGTATTCAAATGAATGAAACATAATAATAGGTACTGGTAGGTAGGTAGTTGATGGCAAGGCAAGGCAAGCCGACGACGTAACGCGAACCTTGAAGGAAGTGAGCGACTTGAGAGAGCTTTCTCTCGACAATAAAATCCTTTGTTCCGTAATACTGATGGTTGCTAACGGAAAGTTTTGGGGATTTTAGCACAAAGAATATGCACTCATGAGAATGTGAGACAAATAACATGGTCAGCTTAGCTACCTACCTAAGTAGCACCTTCCTATTCACCTAGTGTTTCTTGTAATCCACTAGCAGTTACCCGCGACTTCGTACGCGTCTACAGTTCCCGTGTACATTATATTATCTGTGCGTGTACCGAGCGGATACTTCTTTGAGAAACTTGACATTACACCTCATTACCCGAACTCGTACCTACTGGAATGTCAAACGCTAGTCCTTAGACCAAAGAGGTAGTACTACGCCCTGTCAAACTGACGTGACATGACATGACAATGAAATCCTCTTGCCAATTGGCGCTGCTAATCCTTTTCGTTCATTTTATCCTGTAGATCCTGTTAATTATTCTTTTTTGACATATAGATGTCAATCCAGCTTACGAACTATATATATGCCAAGTTTCATCCAATTTGGTTCAGTGGTTTTGACGTGATTGAAACACAAACATCCAAACATCGAAAAATTCGTAATTATAATATTAGTAGGATAAACAGCCGCTCAAAGCCATCTTACGAATGGGATCTATTCTTTGACCGAGCGAGCAAAGCGTCTCACTTTCGAGATTGGCCTAAAATACTTTTGTCTGTCTGTCTGTCAGTTCTCGCCTACAGGTCGCACTTATCAAACGATTTCGACAATAAAACCAGTAATTAAGTTAAAAATTTAAAAATTCCCGAATCTTGGACCGATTTTCATCAAACATAGCCAAAAACACTCCTGACTAATTCACCTTTCAAACAAAAAATAAAGTGGGCAAAGCGCAAGTTTTATTTGCGTATGCTAGGCTAGTGTTCCGAGTGGAGTGACAGATTCGCTTTATAACCAGCTCTTCACTTTTAAATAAAACCATGTAACAAGAGCTCTCATTTGTAGGATTTTCAATGACGATACGGTTCAGGTTAGGCTGGAAAGCTAATAATTCTAGTTATTAGTTAATTTTCTCGAATTCAGTTAACTTTTAGAAGTTGCCTATAGTTTTCCTTTCATGAGACCATTATGGTACAGGTTTTCTGAACAAATCACCCATTTTTGCCGGGTAGTTTACGAGAAACCCGTCTGGAATGAAATATTTCGCACTAAATAATTTTTTTTCGTCAAAAAAGTTTTTTTAATAAAAAAATCATCTAAATTTGAGGTTATGTTAGTTAAGTTCTAAGCTTTCATTAGATACCCCACTCAATGGTGTAAAAAAATATTTTCGTTTTCATATCCCGTTTGACCCCCCTTAATAGTCCCTAATTTTCAGAATATTTTTTCCGCATAGAAACCCTCATATTGGGTTGTGATAAACAATTACTATTCCAAATTTCAACTCTCTAGCTTCTACGGTTCAGCTCTGGTGGCGTGTGACAGACAGACGGACACCGGAGTGAAGCCATAATGTTCCGTTTTTTCAAAACTGGACCGGAACACTAAAAAACATAATCAAAATCGGTTCATCCGTTCAGAAGCTACTACGTTGCCTCAGGCAGGCAGACAGGCAGGCAGGCAGACAGGCAGACAGGCAGACAGACAGACAGACAGACAGACAGACAGACAGACAGACAGACAGACAGACAGACAGACATACATACAGACAGACAGACAGACAGACAGACAGACAGATTGATTGCTGATTGCTTGATTTATTTAAATTTTTTGTCAAGCGCGATTTTTGGTTGGGGTGGTAAGGGGGAAAGTTTGCTGCAGCGTTATTTATCGGCGGATTTCAATCTTGAGAAGCACACAGATGGTGTAAAAAAAATCCAAAAGGAAAGTGGAACAAAAGTGGAAGGGGGAAAAGAGGGGAAATTCATTTTTAACTTATTTTCTTAAAGTTTCCTACCTATACCAATCAGACTACGCAGTCCTCTTTGCCTTTACGAGACAAACCTAGACACCAGATTCGACCTTCTAGGACCAACGAAACGCGAGTAGGTAATCGCTAAAACTTATACTCTTATTTTGCTCAAAAGTCTACATAGGCAGGCCTATTAGAAAAATCAAGCATCTGAAAATCGATTTAGCCAGGGGAAAGGGGAAAGTGTCTGTTATTGCATGGTTATAAAGGCTCGTGAGGTCTACTGTTCTCATAGAACAACTTGTTTAAAAGTTATAGGTAGGTACTTGTTAATTAAAAGTGGCTTAGTTTGGAACTATGCGAAATGTCCATGAATATTTATATTTATTTATAGGAATTCCAATGTAAACAGAAATGTGTAGCTTTATTCGAGCGGCTCTCATGCTCCGACCGTTTAATTGGGTGCAATAGGTACCGTATCGAGCACACAACTCTGTATACCTATCAAACAGAATCGATAATGAAATGCAACGAGTCTGCTTAATATGTCCTCGGCATCGGCAGGTCGTTTGCGACGGGCCGTCTCCGAGGAGTGCAGGTTGCAAGCGCCATCCTGTTGATAGCTGCGCCTCGTCCCGGCGCGGAGCCGTGGCCGGAGCACGGCACGGGAACTGGTCAAAGTGGAACGCCGCTGTGCCGTGCGCAAGGCGGTTCATGACTCATTACATTACTGGAGTGGAGACGCAGGAAGCTGGCCACGGCTAACCGCGGGACAATGCCAACCGCAACTATGCCTAAATAGTGTGCCGTGCCGTCACACGTTATTAATACCACTACATAACAGCGCATTTATTCATTTTTAACCGATTTCAAAATAGGAGGAGGTTCTCAATTTGGTTCTGTTATTTTTTTTTTTATTGTTTGTTACCTCAGAACTCCCGTCATTTATGAACCAATTTCAAAAATTCTTTTTTTATCTGAAAGGATAAAAGATTGGTCCCATTTAATTTTCATCTAAATCGGTTCAGTAGTTTTGGTTATAAATAGAAATAACTGAAAAAATATGCCAAGTTGCGGCGCAGCGCCTACCATTTTACTGCTAGCAACGATGCTCGCGTGTTCTATTGGCTAATGCATTACTTTCGGACCATTTGTGCTGTGCACATCTAAATTTTTACATTTTTCTAAATTTGTCAATAAACCCAGTTTGTACACTCAAACCGCATTTAATGAGGAAGATGAGCGTATTTTTTTTTTAATGTAGATCGATAGATTTTTACGTCCAAAACACAACAGTGAAAGAATTTTGGCGATAGCTCAAAAACTGAATTTTCTACGATTTTTTAAAGTTTGGATTTTCAAAATGTGTTTTTAGCCCGGCGATTTCGCGTGTGACGTCAGCCGGGTCCGATCGCTCACCCGCGCGTTTTAAGCGTTTTCTGCCTTTACGTTTCTATTTATATTTCTGATAAATAGGGAGAAAAGTACCAATATTTTTATGTAATATTGTGCCTCTAAGTCCTAAGGACACGTTTAACGCTTCAGATAAACTTTTTAACCACCGACTGAAGAAGAAAGGTGTTCTAAGTTTGAGGCTTTTTTGTGTCTATGTGTCTGTACCTTTCAAGGCTCGTAGCTCCAAAAAATCACTCGTAATTTTTTTATAACTATTCTTGAAATGGAAAGCAGATAAATCTGGCATAGTTCTAAGCCAAGTTTGGTAGAAATCGGTGCAGCGGTTTCCAAGTTATGAGGATGTTTATCAGCCCTCGACACGCATTTTGAAGGGTTCTCAGGCATATATTGATTGTAGTTTGAAACATTTGGTTCTTATACCAGTATAACGTGAGCTACTATTTCCTAGTGTTTCATTGATTTTGTATATCAGGTAAGACTGGTAATGAGCAAGATTGTGTTATCGACGTGATTAGCAATGTTTTTAACCCCCGACGCAAAAACGATGGGGTGGTAAAGTTTGACGTGTGTGTGTGTGTCAGTGCGTGTGCGTGTGTCTGTGCGTGTATGTGTGTGTGTGTCTGTCGAATGCGCGCGTTGGTGCGCGTGCGGATGCGGATGGTAGTAGTCTAAGTCACATTGTCTACTAAGGACGTGCCTAGTGAGACATTGTACTGTCAAGTAAAATGCCTCACTAGGCACGTCCTTAGTAGACAATGTGACTCGCTAAGAAGAAGAAGAAGAATGTGACTTACACTAGGACGTGCCTAGTGAGACATTGTACTGTCAAGTACAATGTCTCACTAGGCACGTCCTTAGTAGACAATGCCTACACATACATATAGTGCAATGCCTCACTAGGCACGTCCTTAAGCAATGCATTGCTAATGCCTCACTAAGCACGTCCTTCGTAACTAAGGACGTGCCTAGTGAGGCATTGCACTATATGTATGTGTAGGCATTGTCTACTAAGGACGTGCCTAGTGAGGCATTGTACTTGTACAGTACAATGTCTCACTAGGCACGTCCTAGTGTAAGTCACATTCTTCTTCTTCTTAGCGAGTCACATTGTCATTGTCATGTTACTTAGACTACTACCATCCGCATCCGCACGTGCACGTCCTTAGTAGACAATGCCTCACTAGGCACGTCCTTAGTAGACAATGCCTCACTAGGCACGTCCTCAGTAGACAATGCTTCATTAGGCACGTCCTTAGTTTCTGAGGACGTGCCTAGTGAGACATTGTACTGTCAAGTACAATGCCTCACTAGGCACGTCCTTAGTAGACAATGTGACTCGCTAAGAAGAAGAAGAATGTGACTTACACTAGGACGTGCCTAGTGAGACATTGTACTGTCAAGTACAATGTCTCACTAGGCACGTCCTTAGTAGACAATGCCTACACATACATATAGTGCAATGCCTCACTAGGCACGTCCTTAATTACGAAGGACATTGTACAGTAGGTACAATGCCTCACTAGGCACGTCCTTAAGCAATGCATTGCTAATTCCTCACTAAGCACGTCCTTCGTAACTAAGGACGTGCCTAGTGAGGCATTGCACTATATGTATGTGTAGGCATTGTCTACTAAGGACGTGCCTAGTGAGGCATTGTACTTGTACAGTACAATGTCTCACTAGGCACGTCCTAGTGTAAGTCACATTCTTCTTCTTCTTAGCGAGTCACATTGTCATTGTCATGTTACTTAGACTACTACCATCCGCATCCGCACGTGCACGTCCTTAGTAGACAATGCCTCACTAGGCACGTCCTTAGTAGACAATGCCTCACTAGACACGTCCTCAGTAGATAATGCTTCACTAGGCACGTCCTTAGTTTCTGAGGACGTGCCTAGTGAGACATTGTACTTGACAGTACAATGTCTCACTAGGCACGTCCTAGTGTAAGTCACATTCTTCTTCTTCTTAGCGAGTTACATTGTCTACTAAGGACGTGCCTAGTGAGGCATTGTACTTGACAGTACAATGTCTCACTAGGCACGTCCTTAGTAGACAATGTGACTTAGACTACTACCATCCGCATCCGCACGCGCACCAACGCGCGCATTCGACAGACACACACACACATACACGCACAGAACCAAATGTTTCAAACTACAATCAATATATGCCTGAGAACCCTTCAAAATGCGTGTCGAGGGCTGATAAACATCCTCATAACTTGGAAACCGCTGCACCGATTTCTACCAAACTTGGCTTAGAACTATGCCAGATTTATCTGCTTTCCATTTCAAGAATAGTTATAAAAAAATTACGAGTGATTTTTTGGAGCTACGAGCCTTGAAAGGTACAGACACATAGACACAAAAAAGCCTCAAACTTAGAACACCTTTCTTCTTCAGTCGGTGGTTAAAAAGTTTATCTGAAGCGTTAAACGTGTCCTTAGGACTTAGAGGCACAATATTACATAAAAATATTGGTACTTTTCTCCCTATTTATCAGAAATATAAATAGAAACGTAAAGGCAGAAAACGCTTAAAACGCGCGGGTGAGCGATCGGACCCGGCTGACGTCACACGCGAAATCGCCGGGCTAAAAACACATTTTGAAAATCCAAACTTTAAAAAATCGTAGAAAATTCAGTTTTTGAGCTATCGCCAAAATTCTTTCACAGTTGTCCTTACAATCTTCTAGACTTTTGATTTAAGCTAAAAAAACAGGAAAAAAAGCCTAACTCATCTTCCTCATTGGAGAAAAGCAAAAACCCACTAGTTGTTCCTCTAAACTAAAGAATCAACACCAACCACGTGCACGAAATTGCGTATTTTGCTTTCCTGTGACCATCGATTAATAATAATCAATGAATATTTATTTTTTTGGTCCATGCTGTGACTTTTATGTGGTGTTTATAGTCACATTCCCAATGAACTGTCATCATCATCATCATCATCTGATGATGAAGCTGGTAGTCGAATTTAAGTCGGGGTTTCCAGCTTTTTAAACTTATAAATTATTAAATTTCCTACTTCAATAATTTATAAGTTTAAAAAACTAGAAAAACCGACTTAAATTCGACTACCAGCTTCATCATCAGATGATGATGATGATGATGACAGTTCATTGTGAATGTTCTAGTCACTAGGTATAAACGGGTTGGTACCGCCTAACCCCGGTTCGGCCTCTCCCCGATGTAAATTAGGTACCAAATAGTATGTATGCGCTAAATCAATACCAGTACTGTGGCGAATACAACTGAAAATGACTTTTGCCCGGCGCAATGATCTTCAAAATGACGTGAAGGTCATGATCACCGGTTAACGTTCCACCCAAAGAGCGAGAAAAAGCTACTCAAACGAGAGGGAAAGAAGACAGTGGAAAGTTTTTATAATTTGAATGAAATGCGACGGTTTAGTTCGGTAAAATAGGTCTACCTACGTGTTTAAAAAAACGTAAAGTAATATTACGTTACACTGGATTAAGGAAATGAAAAAAAATCGCAAAATGTATTCAGCACGTCTTGGAGACAAGGATATGTACATCAAGACGTGCTGAGTACTTTTTACGATTTTGTTTTCATTTCCTTAATCCGAGTGCACAAACTTGACTCGAAACGGTTTGGGCGCGAGAGAGCCGTGTTTGATCCCAGATTTATCTATTATAAACCAGCTAAATGAAGCTAAATTAAATATGTAATTGTTACACATATCCTGAATATTGATTTGCAACCAAAATAAATGAAGTTACTATCTTACTTTTCTTTTAAACACACTTTGAACTTCGCTAGTTTTGGCAATTTGGCAAGACGCTAGCCTTAAGTAGTGTTTATAGTTCTAGAACATTCCCAATGAACTGTCATCATCATCATCACCATCGTCTGATGATGAAGCTGGTAGTCGAATTTAAGTCGGTTTTTCTAGTTTTTTAAACTTATAAATTATTGGAAATATTTATACCATGTAAAATGAAGTCTATTGTGTGCTTCTGAAATTTGATTGAATTCTGTCGATAAACAACGCTACAGCAAACTTTCCCCTTTTCTTCCCCCTTCCCCCCAATCAAAAATCGCGGTCGACAATTTTTTTTTAATAAATCAAGGAACTTGTGTTCCGATTTTCGTCCAAATCGGTTGATAACACTAACTCAAAAGGAAAAAACCTTTTGAGTTAGTGTAATAAATAAGTGAAATTCAGTGAAAACAAACTAAAGAACACATGAACATAGTGTCTTCCCTTAAATCCTAAATAGAGACAATAAGAAACGTGTTAATGGACACGTTCTTAGATTAAGCAATTCTAGCAATTTAAGTTAATTTTAAATTACTCATTAGCCCACGTTGTGGCTAGATTGTAATCATATTAGGGTACATTCTTTAGAAATAATGTGCACTAAATAAACGAAAAAAAAAAAAATGCGACCTGTAGGCGATTACTGACAGACAGACAGACAGTCGGACAAAAGCATTTTTGGCCAATCTCGAAATAGAGACGCTTCGCTCGCTCGGTCGAAAAATAAAAATCTGTTTGCCTGACGGAGCACAAAGGCCTGAGTTCTGTAAACTTTTTGCAGATGTTCATCACAAAGATCTCGGAAATGCAGCTCAGCATCCAGATTTATAAAAAAGAAAAACTTCTTAACTATGAAATTCCATATACCTACTCTGTGTTTTAATGAATCGTTGGTGAAGATGTAATCCATCGAAAAAAGTTTTTGGACCACTGTAAATGGGCCACCTGTATATTTTTGTAAAATGATGTCAAAGTCAGAAATCTTTTCTTTAGTTCAATAAAATCACAAGGATCATTTAGATGTTAAAGCATACTCACTGTTGAAAGCGGCGAGTTTCCTGGTAGAACCGAGCCGCTTCATGGGCGTGCGCGGCTCCATGTCGCGCTCGTCCAGCGCCTCTGCAGCCGGCGTGACCGCGGCCGCTGCGCCGCCGCCGCCGCCGCCACCGCCCGCTGCCGACATCGCGGCTAGGTACTCTCACCGGCAACTCGGTACCATCACACCGATACCGGCAGTTCTCATACACGCGCCTACTAAATTCGATTACTCCAATAAAATATAAATAACGCTCGGTCGACGAACACGGACGAGACGAAGCTTTGAAGATTCCTGAGATTTTGTATACTTTCTGACTGAAGGAAGTTTTGTTATATTTTATAATTCAGCTAAATTGCCATCAAATAATTACGTTTTGGTCACTATTTCAAATTTTTTATTTATAATAATGCGAACCATGTCGAAATAACTCGAAAATCTGTAGTTTGTGACTCGAAATATCCACATGCATGCACACTTCACTTCACTTCACTCACACAGACGTCAAACCAAACCAGCACGCAGCGCGCGCGATGCGAAGCGGAGACAGAGACAGACAATACATTTTTTTGTTTCGGCCAGGCTAAAGTCTTAAGACCATACCACCTCGTCTTCCGTTTTTTTTTCTTTTCATTAGTTTTATTTTACCATATAATGTCTTGCGTTTTTAATATCATGTATTTTTTTATATATATCGTTTATTTTATATACATCTGAGTGTATTTTTTGTCATGTATTTATTTAACAGACAATACAATAATAACAGCAGACAGCTGGAGTCACGCCACGATGTGAACTTTAGTTCATTCATGGTGAGTGAGAGTACCGACTGATGGCTTGTCAACTGTCAACATACCTTGTTCGGAGTAAACCGAACACGTAAGCGTTTAGCGTTTTGTGCATCGCTACGCGCTTTCGAGCACAGATTTAACCAGTTTCGGCGTTTTACCGCCAGTACGCGATCATCTACCATTGAGCACTCGCGTGCTCAAATACCACTAAAACCATCAAACCATTAAAACCATTTAACCATTAATTATATAAATTAATTAAACCAGTTTATCATCGAAAAGTGGTTTTCTATTTAATTACCAAAAAACCATAAACCATATATATAAAAAGGGATAGTCGGTCAACCATTACCAGAAAGGCGCCCCCTTTTTACATAGGTACCTAGATGGAGAGTTTTAGCCGAAAGGTGTCAAGTTCAGGAAGTTCACTGGCCGCCTGCAATAAAACACCTCGACGTGACGCCACACGTCGTTCTTTAAACGTGACCAACAAGTGTTTAAGTTGTTATTATAATAATACTAGTAGTTACCCGCGACTTCGTACGCGTCTACAGTTTCCGTGTACATTATATTATCTGTGCGTGTACCGAGCGGATACTTCTTTGAGAAACTTGACATTACACCTCATTACACCGAACTCGTACCTACTGGAATGTCAAACGCTAGTTGTTACACCAAAGAGGTAGTACTGCGCCCTGTCAAACTGACGTGACATGACATGACAAAGAAATCCTCTTGCCAATTGGCGCTGCTAATCCTTTTCGTTCATTTTATCCTGTAGATTCTATTAATTATTCGGAATAAAAAGTAGCCTATATCTCAATCCAGGTTACGAACTATATATATGCCAAGTTTCATCCAAGTTGGTTCAGTGGTTTTGACGTGATTGAAACACAAACATCCAAACATCTAAACTTTCGCATTTATAATATTAGTAGGATGGGTCTATGTTTTTGCCATTGTGCATAACTGGTTGCCTGAAATAAAAGTTCATTTATTATTTTTTTTTATTTTGTTCTGGCGCTGGATTCTGGTCCTTTTGCTATTTTGAAGTCCTATTCTTCTTCTTTTCTTGAGCTCCCAATACATGTTGGCCGAGCGAACGCCAACGCGAGCGTAAGCAAGCGTAAGCAAATCGGAGTGCTACCATCCACATGTTTGGCAAGCCTACGCAAACTATTGCGAGCGGCCAACATGTTGACACGGTTGGCCGAGCGCAGGCAAGCGCCTTTGATTTGTGCACAAAAACCGACACGGCTCCGAAGTGAGGCGAGTGAAGCGTCGATGAGTGAAGGCCAACGCCAACATGTGGACGGCATGTTTGCCTTGCCTTGCCATGGCTCCGTGTCGCTCGGCCTAGTTGGCCGAGTGCTTACAAGCGCCAACGTGTGGACAGTACATTTGCAGTGACTTGTCATTGCTTGCGGTCGCTCGCCGCCACTCGCCTCACTTCGGAGCCGTGTCGGTTTTTGTGCACAAATCAAAGGCACTTGCCTTCGCTCGGTCAACCGTGCCCACATGTTGGCCAACCCGTCATTACGCGGTTGGTGTCGGTCACCGTCCCACGTATTTATTTAATCGTATTTATTTATCTGAGCTGTGACAGGCGTCACAGTTCAGTCAGTAATAGCTCTGCCTTCCGTGCTGTGCTGTGGGTCATGGGTTCGATCCCCACCAAGAATAAACATATTTTGTGTGTAGCGAACATAGATGTTTGTTCTATGACTGGATGTTACTATGTATTATAAGTAGGTACTTACTTATGTATTTACAAAAAAAAGTATATAAGTATTCTATCAGCATCTAGTTCCCATATTACAAGCTTTGCTTAGTTTGGGACTAGAGAGCGTCGTGCGAAAATGTCCATGAATATTTATTATATTATTCACACACCGTTGCAAACGATTTATAGATAGCTCAACTGATCCAAATCAGTACCAATCGGAAGCGTGCCCAAGACACTGGCTGCATTGCCGCGCTGAATAGCAATGCTGATTCGCTGGCCCAGATAATCACCAGCCCTCGGGTCACGCGTCGCTGCGACTAGACGCCCTGCAATAATTTTGAAAACCCGGAGGGCCTCGGTACCCCACGGACCCAGAGTCTCGACCCCAAGAGGTACAAATGTGTAGGCCCTGTCGAGACCCGCATACTTGCGCCTCTTGAGATCCTCGGCCGAATCTGCTGCCGCACCGGCCCTAGCGGATGTCCTAGACAGATGTGAAGGAGCAAGGGTGTCGACGCAAGTAGCGTCCCACACCAAAGGCCTTCCCAACTCCCAAGGAACAAGAGTCATACCGTCAGGCCGTTTACCATCGTCACGCAGCAGACCATTCGGCTCGAGAATGGCTGGCACGTTCACGCTGGTAAAAGCCCGGCGGATGATATCGTTAAGGCTAGCGTGACGGGATATCCGACCGGCGGCTCTAGTGCACGATAATCCGTGGTGACCAAGCTGTTCGACAGCCGTACCGCACTGGCAATGATGAGGTCCACAGCACCGAGCACCCAACCGTAGACAGGTTGCAATACGGAACGTGACAGGATCCATTAGAGTACCAGTGTTATGAGAGGGAAGAGCTTGCAACCAAAATCCTGACTCTTTTTTAGAAACGGCTAGGAGACGGGCACGATCTGCGGATATTATTTATTTAATACTATAAAATATAAATAATATTTATTTATATAAAATGAATGAAAGTACTGGCATCATTAGAAAACGCATCATTTTTACACAGGAAATAGCTTTACTGAATGTGAGCTAATGAAGTAGATACCTAAATGAATTATGAAAATCCGTTCAGGCGTTTTCTAATTGGGTACCTATAGCTCAATTCCTACTTATACGACCTACCTACCTACGACAATAGGGTCTATTTCTAGTTTAGTTAGGTTCTATTCGAACCAAATAAACACCGGTTGACAACTTCGCAGTTCGGATGCGCAACAAGAACTGACGGCGGCCAACGTGTGGTTAGCTTCACACAAAGCTCGTCTACGCTGGCCGCTTGCAAAACATGTGGATGGTAGCGATTGCGTTGTTACGATTTGCTTACGCTCGCGTTGGCGTTCGCTCGGCCAACATATATTGGGGGCTTCACACTATGCAATATCAAGTCAGGCTAGCTAGCCCGTGCTTGGAGCTGACTAGTAAGTCAGTCTACCTGTCTTTCCCTTATTACACTACGCTTGTGCCTAGTTAGCCAGACTTGAGATTGCACAGTGTAATAAGCCTTTTATTAGTGGCGCTACATATCGCGATCCTTTTTTATTATCCCGTAGGTGGTCCTCCTGCTAAGTGCTAATTATATTCGTTTGCGTTTGACAGTCGAGAACGGGTTCGTTGTAATGTCAAGTTTCTCAAATTAAACTTATAAATTATCTTAAATCTTAATTTAGATTGAAATGAATAAAACAGCGATGGATCGTCACTATGTATTTATTGTATGGCGAGGTCAGCAGTAGAGCCGCAGCACGGCGTCGGCGCCGGCGGCCAGCAGCCAGGGCTGCGTCGGGTGCCACGCCAGCTGCAGCACGCACAGCCTCGAGTGCGGCGCGCCGCCGGCCAGCGCCTTCAGCGGCACCAGCAGCGGGTTCTGCAGCAGGTCGCTGCAACACAACACACAATCACCATCTCACATCGCGATGTCTGCCTCAAGTACTGATATAACAAGACGTTACTTGTAGACCATGCCGTGCGAGACCACGATGCGCTGGTCGTCGCCGCCGGACGCGAACAGCGGGTAGCGCCGGTGGAAGGCCAGCGCGCGCACCGCGCCGCCGTGCACGCGCAGCGTCTGGTACGGCTTGCCGGACAGCTCCAAGTCGAACCTGCAACCACATCTCCATCAGGACCTGCAGCCGCGCCGCGCGACCAGCGCCGCGCCGCCCGACCCACACTCACCACACGCACTTCCTGTCGTACGAGCCCACGAGCAGGTTGTCTCCGCCGGGATGCGCCGCTAGGCACGAGATGCACTGCACGCCGGGCAGCAGCTTGCGCACCAGCTCCTGCCGCGCCAGGTCGTACATGCGCACCGCGCGCTGCGTCTGCGGACGCAAGTGTACGTACGTTAGGCAAGGCAACACGCTAACACGCTAGTACATAAGATAGTGGTGACTCTCACCGCCACGAACAGGATGGGCTTGGTGGGATGGAAGATGGCGCACTGCACGAGGCCCTTGGCGCGCGCGAAGGGCAGCTGCGAGCGGCGCCGCGACAGCTGATGCACGAGCACGGCGCGCGACGCCGCGTCCGCCAGCGTCACGGCGAGGTAGTCGCCGCGCGCGTGCCAGCACACGTGCGACACGTGCTTGAAGTGCGTGAGCGCGAGCCGCACGCCGCGCGCCCACTCCGCCGCCGGCACGCCGTCCCACGTGACGCACGCCGCCGTGCGCGCCTCCACTGGAAGTGAGAGGGTCATCGTACGCACTACTACTACTAGCAACTCACAGGAGAGCTACGCATTTTACAATTTCCTGCTTGTGGATGTCATATTTTTTTTCAGTTAGGGCTTGTAACAAAACTGAAAACCGGCGCGATGCGAATTCGCAACGCAGAAAACTGCGACACGAATTGCAGCGATGCGATTTGGTGCGGCAAGGCAACTCCCTTCCAGGATTCGGGTGAGCATTCCTTCGAGGACTGTCAACCTGGATAGTAACAGTGCTCACCTCTATTATTGCTAAGAAGATACTGGAAAAAGAAACAAACAAGATGTCGGGTTCATCCATTTACTATTATGAACGCCGTTGGGAACTATTTTCGTCTAAAATATGATGCTTTGAAGAGCGCAGAGTAGGCGTAGGCGTAGGCATAACATTGGTGTAGTGCATCCCCTCGGCCGGAGTCCGGACGGCGGCGGACGACTTGCTGATGCAGCGAACTCCACTAACGGATGTTCTTTAGGATAGCATTCATTCTCATTTCAGACACGGCTTGTATTACACATTTAGGTCATAACCATTAAATAATTAAAATTTAAATATTTCTTGTGGTTTTAAGAAAGCTTTTCCACGTGTTCCCAGCAGGTCTACTAAACCGATCTGGAAGTACATCCTTTCAGATAAAAAACAAAAAGAATTTTTCAAATCGGTTTATAAACGACGGAGGTCCGTAACAGACATTAAAATAGAAAAAAAAACAATCAACAGAACTGAGAACCTTCTCCTTTTTTGAAGTCGGTTAAAAAAGAGTATCTGAAGTACATCTTACTAATATTATAAACTAGTAGTTACCCGTGACTTCGTACGCGTCTACAGTTTCCGTGTACATTATTATCTGTGCGTGCATTGAGCGGATACTTTGTGAAACTTGACATAGGATGCGAAAGTTTAGATGTTTGGATGTTTGTGTTTCAATCACGTCTAAACTACTGAACCAACTTGGATGAAACTTGGCATATATATAGTTCGTAACCTGGATTGACATATAGGCTACTTTTTATCCCGAATAATTAACAGGATCTACAGGATAAAATGAACGAAAAGGATTAGCAGCGCCAATGGGCAAGAGGATTTCATTGTCATGTCATGTCACGTCAGTTTGACAGGGCGTAGTACTACCTCTGGTGTAACAACTAGCGTTTGACATTCCAGTAGGTACGAGTTCGGTGTAATGTCGAGTTTCTCAAAGAAGTCTCCGCTCGGTACACGCACAGATAATATAATGTAGACGGAAACTGTAGACGCGTACGAAGTCGCGGGTAAGTGCTAGTGAAAGAATAATGTGAAATGTAACTGACTGTGCACGTCGTGGGCGGGCGGCGGCTGCTCCAGCAGGCTGTCGGTGGCGATGGCCACGCGGTGGCAGCCGATGTCGGCGCCCGGGTTCAGCAGCAGCAGGCGGCGCTCCGTCGCCACCGCCACCAGGCTCAGCCCCGCCACCGGGATCCACGCCACGCGCGACACCGGACCCGCCACCGCCAGCGTGCGCATGCAGCGCCCGCTGCTCGTCTCCCACACTGCGGCATACATCGCGTGCTACACTACTCGCTACATCACAGCACGCACTCGCAGGCAGCGCAGTGCACACGCACCTCGCACCGTGGCGTCGTCGCTCCCCGACACGGCGTACTGGCCCGAGGGGTCGAAGTCGACGCTCCGCACCGCGGCCGTGTGCCCCTTCAACTGCAACGCCTCGTGCGTGGGGAAGGGCTGCAGGTCGCGGGGGGAAGGCAGCCGCGGGACCAGCTCCTCCGCGCTTATCGTCAGCTGGAACGCGACGGGGCTAGCTTAGGATAAGGGTGAGCGTGGTGTGGTGTGGTGGGCGAGCGCGTGCACTCGGACCGGTAGCGTACCCTCATCTTGATGGCGCGCGGCGCGAGGTACAGGTCGAGGCAGCGCAGGAAGCGCTCGCGCGTGAAGCGCTCGTACGCAGGCACGCTGCGCAGCGAGGCGTGCGCCCGAGGCAGGAACGTGTACTTGCGCTTCCACGGCGTCTCCGCCAGCGCGTCCCACTCCTTCATCTGCGGACGAGACGCGGCTCAGCTCGAGGTGGAGGTGCGGGTGTGCGGGGGGCTGGGTGCGCGGGGGGAGGGGGGGGGGGCAGACCTCGGTGCGGTCGAGCAGGTACTCTGGCGGCGGGTTGTAGCTCTCGGCGTGCGCGGGCAGCGCGCGGCGCGGCGCCGCGATGTGCCGGTGGATGCCGCGCTGCCGCTCCTCCTCACTCGCAGAGCCCCACAGGTTGTAGAACTTCTTCTCCTGTCAACGAGATAAACGTGCTCGCACTGTATTATTCCGAGCCGAGGTGTATCTATCTCGGTGCGACGAGTGTGCACGTACCTTGGCGAGCCGGCACTCGGCGGCGAGTGTGCACGTACCTTGGCGAGCGGGCGCTCGGCGGCGAGTGTGCACGTACCTTGGCGAGCCGGCGCTCGGCGGCGAGTGTGCACGTACCTTGGCGAGCCGGCGCTCGGCGGCGAGTGTGCACGTACCTTGGCGAGCCGGCGCTCGGCGGCGAGTGTGCACGTACCTTGGCGAGCCGGCGCTCGGCGGCGAGTGTGCACGTACCTTGGCGAGCC
Source organism: Gandaritis pyraliata (assembly GCA_947859175.1). NCBI lineage: Eukaryota > Metazoa > Arthropoda > Insecta > Lepidoptera > Geometridae > Gandaritis > Gandaritis pyraliata. The sequence goes on along the minus strand of OX401865.1, from coordinate 10,147,016 downwards.
GGCGCTCGGCGGCGAGTGTGCACGTACCTTGGCGAGCCGGCGCTCGGCGGCGAGTGTGCACGTACCTTGGCGAGCGGGCGCTCGGCGGCGAGTGTGCACGTACCTTGGCGAGCCGGCGCTCGGCGGCGAGTGTGCACGTACCTTGGCGAGCGGGCGCTCGGCGGCGAGTGTGCACGTACCTTGGCGAGCCGGCGCTCGGCGGCGAGTGTGCACGTACCTTGGCGAGCGGGCGCTCGGCGGCGAGTGTGCACGTACCTTGGCGAGCCGGCGCTCGGCGGCGAGTGTGCACGTACCTTGGCGAGCGGGCGCTCGGCGGCGAGTGTGCACGTACCTTGGCGAGCCGGCGCTCGGCGGCGAGTGTGCACGTACCTTGGCGAGCCGGCGCTCGGCGGCGAGTGTGCACGTACCTTGGCGAGCCGGCGCTCGGCGGCGAGTGTGCACGTACCTTGGCGAGCCGGCGCTCGGCGGCGAGTGTGCACGTACCTTGGCGAGCCGGCGCTCGGCGGCGAGTGTGCACGTACCTTGGCGAGCCGGCGCTCGGCGGCGAGTGTGCACGTACCTTGGCGAGCCGGCGCTCGGCGGCGAGTGTGCACGTACCTTGGCGAGCCGGCGCTCGGCGGCGAGTTGGCGGCGAGTCTTGAGCCAGCCCATGCGCAGCGCGTGCACGAGGCGCGCCACGGCCGCGTGCTCGGCGCGCGACGGCAGGAACGAGCGCTTGTGCTCCGGGAACGCGCGCACGGGCGTCGCCAACACCTCGCGCGTGAACCATTCCACCCACGGCTGCAAGTTACATTACATTACACCCACGGCTGCAAGTTACATTACATAACACCCACGGCTGCAAGTTACATTACATTACACCCACGGCTGCAAGTTACATTACATTACACCCACGGCTGCAAGTTACATTACATTACACCCACGGCTGCAAGTTACATTACATTACACCCACGGCTGCAAGTTACATTACATTACACCCACGGCTGCAAGTTACATTACATTACATCGCATACGACTTCAGCGCAACACTAAACTTAACAACCTACTGTACCTACACTACGGTTAGTCACTTTCTAATGGATAAGTATTTTATTTTATTTTATGAACAGACAGAATGGCGCGCGAATGCATCAAGTTGACAATGACAGCTATCAAAACTGAACAGAAGCAGTACCTATTAAATTCTTGTATAATTTCGTTTCCTAATTAGTTGGGTGGCTCCTTATGAAAAGTGCAAATGAATGGCAGAAGTCAGGGTCCTCGCATTCCCTAGTTACCTTGTATTCATCATGGTCAGCGTTGGGCAGATGTCCCTGTCGGATGCGATGTATGAGCTCCAGATCTTGCTTGCTGAGGATCACGTCTTGGCCGGTAGCGGGGTCCCGCACCGTGCGCCAGAACTCAGGGTCCTCGCATTTTCTGCAAATGTACTCACTCACTTCAAGTTCCAGCACCTTGATAACTATCAAGCACTACCTATGAAGTCTCTAAATAGGTCTAATTTTAATTGAAAAGCGAGTTTTAAACTCATTCATAGTTTACATTTATATGAAATGTGACTTTATTTTACTTTATTTACTTTGCACAGTCAAGATAATGACAATAAATTAGGTATGTAGCTATAAATGGTATTCCAAGTTGAGCAGAATGTTGTCTAAATGGTCCACAAGGGTTATAATGAATAAACAATAGAGTGAAGTGTTGCGTTGCAGCACTGACTTGAGGAAGTCATCGATGTGGTCTCTTTGCGGCGGCTTGAGGAGCTTGCGGCCCTCGAGGTCGTAGCCGGTGTGCGGGTACTCGCGGTACCACCACATGGGCACGTTGCCCACAGTGTTGCAGCGCTCCTCCTCGTCAGACGTGTCGCCCGACTCGTACTCATCTGTACATGCAATCCAATGTCACCCCATCCACTCGACGCTCTCCGCTCCAGACACAAACTAAGCAAAGCGCTCTAATATCACAACTAGATGCTGATACAATACTTATATGCTTTTTCTATAAATACATACTTTTAATACATAGTAACTCCCAGACATAGAACAAACAGCTAAGTTTGTTACACACAAATGTTTGTTCTCAGTGGGGATCGACCCCACGACCCACAGCACGGAAGACAGAGCTGATACCGACTGAGCTGTGATGCCTGTCTAATGTGTCTTTTATTTTCTATCTTGTTTGTATGAGCACCCTGAGGCTGCGTTTCCTCCAGAGATGCGCGAGGCGGATGAGCGGTATGAGAGGAAACATCAACAGTAAGTACCACCTCATTTTTCATCTCAAGTGAACATCACTTCATGTTTGTCTAGACTAGTTGTCCTATGAGAACATAGACCTTGCAAGCCTTTATAACCATGCAATAACCGACACTTTCCTTTTTACCCTGCCTAAATCGAATTTCAGGTGCTTGAATTTTCTAATAGGCCCTACCTATGTAGACTTTTGAGCAAAATAGGGGTATAAGTTTTAGCGATTACTCCAGTTCCCCTAGGTCCTAGGAGTTCGAATCTGGTGTCTACGGATTTGTCTCGTAAAGGCGGAGAGGACTGTGTAGTCTCATTGATATTGGAAGGAGTAACTTTTCGGTAAAAAAATTAAAAATTAATTCCCCCTCTTTTTCCCCCTTCCACTCCCCCTTTTTGGAAATATTTTTACACCATCTTGTGTAGAATGAAGTCTTTAGTGTTTTTCTCAAATTTTATTAAAATCCGGCAATAAACAACGCTACAGCAAACTTTCCCCCTTTTCTCCCCTATTTTCCCGCCAATCAAAAATCGCGGTCGACAAATTTTTTTAATAAATCAAGGAACTTGTGTGCCGATTTTCGTCCAAATTGGTTGATAAATGCGACCTGTAGGCGATTACTAACTGACAGATTGACAGACAGACAGACAGACAGCTGGACAAAAGCATTTTTGGCCAATCTGGAAACTGAGATGCTTTGCTCGCTCGGTCAATTATTTCCTTGCACATTGCACATCTTTGGTGGAGAAGCAGCTTCAGTTAGATAAAGGACCGTGCACATATTTCATACCTCTGAGTACAACAGGTGCAACATCAGTCTTGTGTATACTGTCGGCCAGGCGAGCTATGCTGGTTTTACTATCCTCTTTACTCGTAATTGGTTTCTTCTGCAACTTCTGCTTGGTCTTAGGGTCTTTTTTACTCTTAACAGATTTGTTATGCGTGTTGTTGGCTTGTTGTTTCTTGTTGAAGTGGTTGCCGCTACCGCTGTCACTTCCGCTGGTGGTGCGGCCGATGCCAGACTCCGCATCGCTACCACTTTGCTCTACTTCATCATCCTCAGTCTCATCTTTAGCATTAGTATCCTCATCTTCTCCGAGATTATCTGCAGCTTCAGCATGCGAATCTGAAGCATCTGAATCCTCAAGGTCCTAAAAATAACTTTGTGATATTATTTCAAAAGGAATCGGATTAAGTACTTACAGCTGTTCTTGGAAGTTACAGTACACCCCACACTTTGCTCTAATCCCAACCAAGACTAAAGTCTGCGGAACTACCTGCAGCTAACTTTGGAGAGACATTGATTGAGTGTGACTACTGTACATTCATTTATTTATTATTATTTATTTATCGACCCCACATTTTAAGCACTGATTTGCATACATTATTTTTTTTTCAAACTGAAGTTTTATTTTATTTTGCCACATTTCAGGTAAGTAGGTACCTACTTACTACAAAAGTTGAAGTGAAAGTCACCGAGATTGAAGGTATACCTACGTAGGTAGTGTACAAGTATATAATTAGTTAATAAGCACTCACAGTCGATTGGTCTCCGTCTCCATTGCATGCTGCGTCCTCGTCCTCGTCCTCGTCCGCGTCCTCCTCGTCGCCGAACGTCGAGTCCGCCTCATCTTGATACAGTACTTCCTGAAAGTTCACAACAATGCATGACACTCTCGCGTATAATGGAAACTAGCAGCAGTACTGTAGGTAGGTACATAACTTGCGCAACTTACATCTTGTTCTTCATCTGATGCAGTACCATTTTCCTCTTCATTTTCAGAGTCTGTCGCATCTTCTTCGTTGTTAATCTCTCCTTGGATCAGTTCTTCGTCTGTGTCGGAGCTGGTGCTGGATACCTGGAAACCGCAAGTTCAACTTCTTGTTGGTTTATAGTCAGTACGAACTTTTTGAATAGCAATTTTTTAAAGTCTAAGTAGGTAGGTACCTACATAAACAAAACTACTTAAGTACCTTGTCGCCGGATGTAACTTTGTTCGAATCTATTTTAGAACTAGCTTTACGTTTCACCAATCCAGATTTAAATGGTGGCATTTTGTAGGAAATATCACATTATTTTAGAAAATTACAATATCTAAACAAAACACGTGTTGCGAACAGCCAGTTTTTTTTTCGGCGCTCTTATAATATAACTAACTATTAACTTTTTTTTTAGTTGTCATTCGGTCTGTTGGCTAAGGTGTTCATATAGATCATTCTCTCTGGTTCGTTTTTGACAATGCATATTAGCAAACAATAATAGCAAACATTTTTTTTTATGGATGCTCAAATCTACCGGTTAGAATGATAATGATGAATATGTTAGTGAAAATTATATAATTTAGAATTACAGAATAGCTAATGGTGGCACTTCACATGGCTATTTGTGTATTTGGTATTGGAAATAGAGTAAGTTATCTGTAGTATTCTGTCATAGACCATAGCTACCGATCATAGAGAAGTAAAGAAAGGGTTCACTCTAGTTCACTCACCCCAATGTGTTCAACTCGTTCGTTCTTGTCTTGCCTGTCATGGCGTCGTATGTAATGTGTAGCGAATAGGTTTCCATAAAATGTAATAGATATAACTTTCCTAAGCTTAATAAAAGTATTTGATTGTGCCATGGAATTCTTCTTTATTCTATAGGTTATGGGCCCAGAGTCCTAGGTCAGTCAGATCGACAAAGATTAGCGTAGGAAAAGTTGTAGGAGTCCTCGTGCCACCACAGAAAAAGGCTAGGCAAAAAGAGCGTGGAAAAGTGTTTCTAAAGCAAGAACACCAAAAATATAAAGATGACTACACAAGTAAACCAAATACCTAAATTGGAAAATGAAAATTTCTCGAACTGGTTATTTCGAGTGGAGATGGCAATGGATGAAAAAAGTTGTAAAGATGTTATAGAGAAAAATATAAATCTCGATGACAAAGATGTAAAGAGCAAAGACGCCAAAGCAAGAAACATAATAGTACAAGCGTTATCAGACAAGCATCTAGAATATGTAAGAAAAGCAGGAACAGCCTACGAAATGATAGAAAATTTAAAAAATATTTTTGAAAGAAAAAGTACATTATCAAGCTTATACCTGAGAAGAAAATTAATAAATTTAAAATGCAAAAAGCAAGACAGCGTAGAAGAACACTTTAACAAATTTGATACAATAGTCAGAGACATAGAAGCTAATGGAAGTAAAATGGATGAGAAAGAAAGAGTGTGTCAACTATTACTAAGTTTAGAAAATGCTTATCAGCCGGTCATTACAGCATTGGAGGCATCTGGAGCTGAGCTCACAGTAGAGTTCATTAAATGCAAAATGCTAGATGCTGAACTTAAAGAAAAGAACAAAGACAGTAAACAAAGCTTCACAAAAGATTATGCTTTTCAAAATAGCTCAATAAATTGTTATAACTGTGGAGAGCCTAATCATTTTGCCAGAAACTGTCCTGGCAACAAGTCAGCACATAATCAACAAAAGAGAGGAGGTTATCAGAGAGGACGAGGCTATCAGAGAGGAAGAGGCCATCAGAGAGGCCAAAGTAGCTACAGAGGAAGAAGTGATAATAGAAATTCAAATGCAAATTTAACAGAAGAAATAAAAGAAAAAGAATCATTATCATTCATAGCGGCACAGGCCCATGCAGCAACAAATGGAGACAGTATAAATAATGAGATAAAATTTGTGATTGATTCCGGTGCAACACACCACATGATAGATGAAAAATATGAGAAATATATGACAGAAATAAAAGAGATACCTGAGATAAAAATTCAAACGGCAAATAAAGCTATGTTGTCAGCAAAGAAAAAGGGAAAAATAAATGGTATAACAGACGATGGAGAAAAAGTCACTATAAACGATTGCTTAATATTAGGAAACCTATCCCAAAATTTAATATCAGTGATGAAACTAAATCAGAAAGGCTTCAATGTTGAATTCAACAGGAATTCATCAAATATTAATGATGGTAAAGTAAAAGTAAATGTGGACAACAATGGGAAACTTTTTACTCTACATTTAAATATGAATAAAGGCAACGCATTGGTCACAAATAAGACGTATACCAATTTATGGCACAGAAGACTAGGTCACCTAAATCATGCAGGTATGAAAATACTGGGAGTACCTTATTCAAGTATGAAATGCACAGTATGCATGGAAGCAAAGGGAACACGATGCCCTTTTACTCCAACAGTAAAACCCAGAACAAGACGAATTGGAGAATTGATTTATTGTGACATTGGTGGACCAATTACACCAGAAACCATGAATGGAGAGAAATATTATCTGTCAATAATAGACGATTATTCACATTTCACTGAAGTACATTTACTGAAAAGAAAGGATGAAGCAAAAGATTATATTATGAGTTATATAAGAAGTCTGCATAATGATGGTTTTTATGTAAAAAGAATAAGAACAGACAGAGGCGGAGAATTTGTGAATGAGGAACTAAAAGAATTCTATAACAAAAATGGTATAAGACAAGAAACCACATGTGCGTATACACCACAACAAAACTCAGTCTGTGAAAGGATGAACAGGACACTAGCTGATAGAGTAAGAGCTATGTTATTAGAAACTTCATTACCTAAGTACCTATGGGGCGAAGCGATCCGTGTTGCAGCATACACCATAAACAGATCCCCCTCTAGAGCACTCGATGGAGACACACCGGCCAATATATGGTTTGGAAAGAATCAACTAGAGAGACTGAGAGTCTTTGGTTCTAAAGCGTGGTGCATGATTTTTCCAAGGCCAAGTAAACTAGAACCTAGAGCAAAACCTATGATTATGATTGGATATTGCGGTTCAGGGTACAGATTGTGGGATCCAAAAACAAATGAGATAATAATATCGAGAGATGTTCGCTTTGATGAGACCGACTACAAATATGATCATGGAGAAAGACATATATTTTTAGAGGAAAGTGACACAAATGAGTCCAGAGAGCAACCACAAATAGAACAGGAAGGAAAAGAGCAAATATCAAGTGATGAATATGAAAGCTCAGATGAAAAAGAAGAGAATATTCAAACAACAAAGAGACAAATTACAATGCCAAAGAAATATGAAGACTATGATATGAGTAATGTAGCCTATGCATTGTTGACAGAAGACCCTACAAGCTACAATGAAGCAATTGAACAAGGAGAGTGGTCAGAAGCTATACAGAAAGAGCTAGACGCACATAGAAAGTTAAAAACATGGGAAGAGTGTGAATTACCAGTGAATCAAAAGGCTATCGACACAAGATGGGTATTTCGTACAAAATCTGATAATACTAAAAAGGCAAGACTCGTTGCAAAAGGTTTTCAGGAAGAAACAACACAAAATGTCTATGCACCAGTAGCCAGAATGACAACAGTAAGGTTATTCTTAAACAAAGCTGTTCAGGAAAATTTACAAGTCAGACAACTCGATATACCAACAGCATTTTTGAATGGAAAATTAAAGACTGATATATTCATAAAATACCCAGAAGGAGTACCATACAAAGAAGGAAAAGTACTGAAGTTAAAAAAGGCACTATATGGACTAAAAGAATCCCCACGATGCTGGAATGACACATTGAACAATTTCCTGATAAAAAATGAATTTGTCCAGTCACAAAGTGATTTTTGTCTTTATACTGCAAAGAGTGTATACATATTAATATTTGTAGATGACATCCTAGTAATTGGAAATGGCCATAACATTATAAAGAAACTACAAGAAGAATTTCAAGCAAAAGATATGGGGAATATTAGCAAGTTCTTAGGCCTAGAAATAACAAGATCTAACGAAGGAATGAAAATAAAACAAACACAAATAATCGAGAAACTTTTATTAAAGTTTAACATGGTGGACTGTAAGGGCATTGATACACCTGTGGAGGTCGGCCTGAATAATGAAGGAGAAGAAATTATAAATAATGTTCCATACAGAGAACTTGTCGGATCATTGATGTATCTAGCAACAATCAGTAGACCAGACATCGCATATGCAACAGGATATCTCAGTAGATACATGCATTGTCCAACACAGACTCTATGGAAAGCTGGAAAGAGAATTCTCAGATACCTGAAACAAACAAAAGATACAGGATTAGAATACAAGAAACAAGAAAATAATCACTTGCACAGTTTTTCAGATGCAGATTGGGGAGGAAACCGAGATGACCGCAAAAGTATCAGTGGAGTAGCCATATTTCACCGCGGAAACTTGATCAGCTGGAGCTCAAAGAAGCAGGCAACCGTTGCACTCTCTACCGCTGAATCAGAGTATGTCGCAGCAGCACAAACTGTAAGTGAAACAGTGTTCATTATCGAAGTGTTAAAGAACTTGGACTGTGACAAAAACTTACATTGTTATTTGTTTATAGACAATCAGAGTACTATAAAAATGATAGAAAGTTACGAAAATAGTAAGAGAACCAAACATATAGATATAAAAGTTCA